>NNCF01126796.1:141863-164452 GCA_002313205.1 Laupala kohalensis
TGGTTGACACTCTAGGGCGATGAATATTACTACTATTGCGTGTATAGTGTTCGTGAACGAGACTGTTTCGTATAAAGAAAGGGTGGCACTTCAGTAATTCGGTCTTAACAAACAAGACCGTTTCATAAATATAAATGCAGGGAAGTGTTAAGATGTTTAATTCCTTGAATAAAGTTTTCCTTTTTGTTCTTCCTTTAAGAAACAATCATTTGAATTTGGTCACTCCTTCAAAATGAGGAGCTCATTTTTCCCTGGTGGTGACATTGCAAGATGCACAGATATCTCCTATTTATTCAACTATTCCATGGTGTGCCTCTATTCCATATTCATAGACCTTGATGAAGAGAATACTCTACTTGTGTTTTCCTCTACATTTTCATTTTGCTCCTTTGTGTTTTACCTGTGAGTTATTTGTTCATAATAATAATGTTGGTTCTATAGACCTTTAGATCTAAAATCTTTGCTGGTCTTGAAACACTAACTTGTATGAGGAGATGTAGAGGTTATAAGTATCTATGTGTCTAGAGTATTTGAAGTGTTTTCAAGTGGGAAGAAGCTGAAACATCGGGGCATAATTTTCTGCATTTTAATTGCAAGACGAATGAAAGAAGGGTGGTTATTCATGGTGAAAAATAATTTTGTGTGTATGTATACCCTTTTGTGATTTGGGTAAATAGTTACTTTAGTTTTCAAGCTATATCAATGGTCAGAAAATTTTCATGATCAGATCCAGTTAAATATTTATTGTTGTTTCTATGACAATCAGTCCGTATTATTTTTCCTTGTGGGTACATAAGTGTTAAACAATATAAATATTTGCAATCCTAACTGCATGTGTTGAAGAGGCTGCCAATGCTGTGCTCTAGCATTGCTTGGATTTATTATTTCACTTACAAAATTTATCATCTAACATGTGTGGGATTTTCACTAACTGTGTTCCCTTGCATGGCTGGATGTGTCAGTTGTAAAATAATTGGACAGGTAAGGCAAAACTTGCTAAAAAAAAAATAGATTCTTAATTGTTTGTGTTACTTCAATATACTACTCGTAGGACTGGGAGTAAAAAAATAAAATCTTCAAAAACTTCGTTAATGTAGGGAAGACATATTGATTTACATCCTGTGAAATNTAATGTAGGGAAGACATATTGATTTACATCCTGTGAAATTTTACTGAAGAAAATACAGGCCTGTGAACTGATATGGCTAGTCTAGATTATATTTACAGTCCATTATCTGATTGAGAGTATGTAGTCTGCTTGTCTGGATTTCAAACCCTTGGTGATCCAACATATCTTGAATTGAAATGCACTTTCATTTCTACTAGATAAGAGGAACAAGTAGTTGATGACTTGTACCTCCTTTTTATGTAGCTTCCTGTTCCATTCCATTATGTTGATATTTTAATCAGGGTGATCTGCTACTTAAGTTATTCAATCTGTTGTATCATATTAACGAATTTTGGAAAGTCAAGTAAATTTTATAAATTCCAAGCTAGACTTAAACCAGAATCCTTGTGTACCGGACCCATTGCTTGAAGCGATTAAGCTAGCAGATCATGAATGTTACAGAGTTGGTCTTTGGTCGAACAAAACTTATCAATTAAATCAATATGTTAAGTTAAAAGTTAAAATCTCCTACAAATAAGATAAATTAAATAAAAAATTAATTGTAAAAAAAAGAAAAAGTAGCATATGAGTGCATGAAACACAATAAACTTATTATTCAGTTGATAATTAAAGAATTTTTCAAACTCAAATTTCATTGTTCGATTTTCTTAATTTTTTACTGGACAATTATTTGTATTATGAAGAAGACCTGAATAAAATTTAAAAATTCAACAAGATTTTTACATATGTGGACTGCCCTGAATTAATTTGCTGACCACTCTATATTTTCGGTGCAATCAAGGAAATGCTTTAATAATTTAAGATCCAATACTCTATTTTCTATCTAGTGATCTAGTTTAACTCAAAGAATGGATGTCTCCTTAACATTTGCATCTGAAATGAATTTTTCAAAGCATATTGTCAACTATAATGTAATGTGTATGCGAGGAGAAAGTCGAAGTTAACATACCAACTTTTCAAGAAGTAATGATATTGCTCTTCAAGATTGTAATTTAGATGTAATTGAGGTTTCGTCATAAGGCTTTTTGATAGGTGGTTGGGTTTTTCAGCAACAGGGTAATTGATCAACGTGCCATCTGAAAAGCAGGTGGTCTTGTTATGGATTCTGTGCAGAATAAATCACTAAAAAAAGAGATATTGCTCTTCAACAGGATTCATTTACAATATCTCTTCTACAGTTGTCACACATCTGGATTGATACATTGTGGAGAAAATGTCTGTAGTTTGATAATGAATAATGACATTTAACAACAATATAAAAAGTGTGCGTTTCTTTTAATGGTATAGTTGTAACAAATTGCACAAGGCAGATGTTTCTGTTATGAAACACATTTTTAGTTTTGTAGATTCATTGAAACAGAAGTTCTTATTGAAATTTTTTATTGCATTTTGGAATTGTGTTGTAGGTTTCACTATAAGCATTTCCAAACAAAACACCAATTTGTTGCTCTCCAGTAGTAAAATTTGGTATGAGAATCTGTAGCTACCTAATTAGAAGCTTGTTGGCATATGGGTTTTGTGTGTCCAGCTCTCTTGGTGCTGGCGATGGGCTGCCTTCACGCTCGGCTAAGGGACATATCAAGTCTGCTTCCATCTCGACAGCTGGCAGAGCTGACCATGGAACCTTAGAACCCCCTCTAGATCCACTCAGACAAAGGTAGTATATTTTGGCTTACAGACTCACTTAGTGGCACGCCCTCCAGTCAAGCAGAGTAGCAGCAGCTGAGAAACGCTAGCTATCCTCATACCTTCTTGACATTCATTCATGAACAAGCTGGTCTCAATATTCATTATAACTATATCAGAGTGATTTTGTTTCTTGTAGTATTAAGTTAGACAATATGAGGTTGTGACCATATCTTGTTTGGTATTCAATTATTAAAAAATCACTTTCATATTTTTTCTTTTGCTGCGTAGAAATTTGGAAATTCTCTTAAAAACATTGTTTACTTTTTGTTTTGAAGAGGAAAGAATTATTATGTGGTGACAAATCACAATTAGTGAATATAATTCTACAACTTGGCACATCTAATGATACATTAAATAATTATATTAGAAAATATAATTATTTAGCAAACTGCAATGATCTTAGGTATATTTTTCTTAAGTATTGAATTGCTTGTGTATGTTTCAAAATAAAATATAACTCCTGAACTGATTTTGCATGATTGCAGATGATTTTTGTTGCATGTTCTTTTTAATGCTGCTTTGAGCCAATTCACATTGCTCTGTCTGGTTGGAGGGCCGTGTCATTCCAACCTTACATGCATGAGGCATGGCATTTTTATTGTGCCTTAGTATCATGATGAATGTTGTAAATATTGTCTTTAGTGTGTAGTGTATCATAAATTACACCCATCAAGCTGAAGTGGAGAAAGTGTGTGTTGTGATTCCAGGTGTTATTTTGTTTCAAATGATGGTGGATTTGTTTCAAATGATGTATTGTTTATTAATTTTCTCTATGTCTTGGGCTGCTCTTACACGGTTGGGTAAGACTCCGAATGTCTCAAACTTGTATACTCAATAATTGTTGCATGGATGTTGTATCGCCAGAGTTTGTGCATAGGGTGATTAGCTTCCCATCTCTGTGCAGCATGGTTTCAACCCTTTACCCTCTATAGATTATAGAGTCTTTTTCGAACTGTTGCAATGTCAACTAGTGGTAATAATGGAGATATAAAAGTATTCTATGTACTTCAGTTTGAGGAGAAGAAAAACAGTAGATAATGGATTTATCTATACATAGAAATAAATCCTAACTCGAGAGCTTTTGTTGTTGCTTGGAAATTTAATTAATGCATTACTGAAAGCTGCACAAATAATTTGTAATGTGAAAGGTAGGGAAATAATGATTTAGTTAATAAAATAAATTTTAAAATGATTATAAATGAATGTGACTTTTCTAACAACCTTCTCTGTACTTGACGTACGGTAGAATCGTCTGATGGGATGGGGGTGGGGGAATGTTTCTATTCATATCAACTGTCCAATGATAGAAAAGCAATAATACTAATGAGAAATGTCAAGAGGCAGATTGTCTGCTGTGCAAAAATCACCTTCCTTGTGAAATAAGTTCTGGAAGTGTTTCTGTTGTGCATTCAACTCTGCATTCCATGAATTCTTGGAGTTCTTAATACTCTGTGTCCTTACCTATCCATGTTCGAGCAGCCTTAACCTCTAAACTTCATCATTAATGAAGTAAAATTGTTGAGCTTTACATAATGCTGAGTAAATGCACTATATCAGGGTATAACCTATTACAGCATTTTGTATGTATGCTATAATAGGTATACAAAAAATATAAAAGTATAAAACAGTATAAAATTGTCCATTGAATTAAAATGACAAGGAAGGAAGGGAGGGAGGAAGGAAGGAAACACATTTGTGTTTCTTGGGAGCACTTTATTAATTGAGATGAGGAACATAATGTTTAAATTATGCAAATTATATTTTTTTATGTTTTGATGATGGTTAAGCATTTAAAGTACATAAAATATTAAAACATTTCAGCCTGAAGTGATAGAAATAATCTAAAAAATTCTAATTTTCACGATCTTGCTTGTTATTTTATATGTACGATTTCTGAACTGAAAGTAAAGCTGTGTTACTTACCAATTGGTAGTGGTATGCGCCAGTGAGTAGCTGAGTTATGTTTAATATGAAGAAAAAGTTTAAGAATTTTTATGCCCTGATTATGATTCTTAACTATGGTGAAACTTAAATGATTTACCAACTAATATTGGTGACCAAATCTTCATGAAATAGTGCAATTGTTTGTATTATTGTGTGCTTAATCTTTTAATTTACAAAATTGGAGCAATTTCTTTCTCCATCAGAAATAAAAGTTGACTGTCAGTATTAGTCAAAGTTGATTTACATAAATAATCTTACTATTGTGTGAAGTATTTACTAATGCACATTTAGTTAATGGAAAGGCTTTAGTGTGTAATGTTCACTAATGTAAAATTCACTTCTAAAAATTATTCATTCTTTTGAAACAATATTTTGCATATTCTTTTATTGACGCGTATAAAGGGACAGAACTTCATGGAGGGTGTAGAAACTAATCCAATATTTATCCTGAAATTTTAATTTCGTTATTTTAGTACTTTGATACCTATTATAACAAAGATAATAGGATAACGCAAACTTGTGGTTGAGGTGAGGGAACCCTAGTACACTGAAGATCTTCTCACACTTACACTGAAAGTATATTATACCCTTTTCACTATAAAATTGAAAATGTTTATTCAAGGTAAGTCCCTACTTAGTAACTGCCATGTGTCTGATGATTGTCTCCAGTGAAGTCAATATTCTACATGAAGATGATTGAACTTTACCCAAATTATTGACAAAAGTAATTCTGAGACACTTTTTCAACAGAGGTTCATTGTGACTAAGGTAGTGTCACATTTTAGCCTGAGACAGACATTCTGCCCAGACATTTTGTGTCATTCTTTCCTTTTTAGTGCTCATGTCCAATGCACATTAATTACCTGAATCTACATTTATTTGGGGTGTCAAGGAGCAAAGAAAGAAATCTGGATAAACTAACCCTTGTAATTGATAGTGATGTTATAAACAAACAGTATTGGCCATTGAATTAAGTTACAGAGGGACTAAGTAAGTGGAGTGTGTGGCTACCGTCACTCAATTAATATTTTAATGTATATTAATTTGCAGTCTGTCTATATGTGCGACCACTGGCAATTCTATTTTGCATAAATAAAGGGGTTTTACAATTATGTATTGTATTGGCTGTGCATATCTTTTCATCAGTTCATTGTTTGACTTCTTTTTTTATGTAACTATGTAAACAACTTGCAACTTTATGAATATTTAATTCCATATTCAATGTTATTTCACACTTACAGGGTAACATGAAGTGATACTAGCATCGATACAACTTGAAATGCATTCAGTTGAGTCTCTGTTACATTGAAATTACAAAAATGAAGTGCCACTTTTACTACCCTAAATTTTGTCATCAAATCATTAGAGCTGTTCTCAATAAAAAAATTCCAGAAATACACTTTCATATTATTATTGCACACTTATAAGTATTGGATATATTAAATATATTAAATATATATACACACACACACACACTATTACAATAACATCTCTCTTCCTCTTTCAGCAGCAAAGCTCGTCTGTAACTCTCTTCCATCTCACCCTGTCCAAAGCACTGCTATGATCATGCTCCAACTCTTCCCTGCTTTTTGCTCTTTCATGGATTTTTGGGTCTTTCTCTCTGGCAATGTGTAAATCTGCACCTGAAATGATTATAGCCTTCTTTTATTAGGTTTGTTTATTATAAGAATGATCTTTCTTCTAGAGTTTTCCTTTATTTGTTCTGTGTAAATGAATCAAAAGCTCTCTTATAATCGAACATCTATATAGGGGAAAGATATTTGGCTTACTTTTCTAATAAGAACCTTAAAGAATTGTTCAACACAAGATCTGCTCTGCATGAATTCAGTTTGTTCATTTCTTAAGCCTCTTCCCAAAAGTTATACGTAGTCTCAAAATAATTTTATTGCAGACTTTGCCCATCTCCACAGAAACCTTAAGATTCCACAATTGCTCTTTTCCTTCTTAAATTTTTACTCTTATTCCTTCCATCCATTCCTTTGAATGTGCCTGCAGGTGCATACATTTCAAGTATCAGCGCTGATGATATCTGATCCAGGTTCCTTTCCATCCTCTGAAGATTTAATTGCAATCACAATTTCCCTCATGCATGGTGGCCTAGTGCTTATCTGTAATGCTGGATTGGGAGTAGCAGGTTGACTACTAGACATGTTCACAATAATGTAATGTTAAAATGTAGAGTTATCTTTTTGAATAAGCACCAGAAAAGAAACAAAACTTAGGCTTCATAAAGAATTTAGCGAAGAATCATGTGCATTATAAAATTGCATCAGAAAAATGTGATTTGGAAAAGTTGTTTTCTCTCCCATGTTTAATGGAACATGGGTTTTCAGGAACTGTCCACAATCAAAGATCAAACAATAAACTAAGTTTTTATTTCCCGGATTTGAAAGATAGCTTTGTGCTATACATTCTCGCCTATAATGATCAGAATATTTTTCCTCGTAGTAAATTGAATATTCTATGGGCTGGGTATGCTGCCAGGAATGTTACTGTTAAGCAAAAAACTTCTTATTAACTCACATTAACATGGAAGAATATTTTACTATCCGTTTGAAAACAACTGTTTGATGGAGAAAAACTATTTTTGTAAAGCTATGTGAAATAAGTCTTCCTGAGCAGTTTTCTGACTTACCTCAATAATTTTTCAATTTAGAGGTAAGAAATGTCCCTTTAGAAACTACATTTGTAATTGTGTGGATATTAAATTTTTCTCAGCACATGGTTGCACTTTTTGCAGCATTCCCCATGAATCCACTGAGTGATTAATTCTAAGCATATGTGAATTTCCCAGAGGTAATTTTCCTGGTAAAGTGTATTTGCTTGAGTGAGTTAATGAGTGTTGTTTAATTTTTCGTATTTCATCAATAAAATTTTGTAATAGATTCATAGTATTGTTCCATTTTATACTCCATATTCATGTGCAGTTCAATCCTCTAGCACCCTCTTTCAATTGCTCTTTTATTTTCAGTTGTCAGAACACTCAGCATTTAGCGTTAGCTTTTAGACATGCATATTAAATCAACCCGCTAACTACAGTAATGTAGTAAGAGAAGGCTAGTATGCCATTGACACTTCAGAAAGGATGTAGCATAGCAGTGCTTCTACCAATTAACTCTTTTTGTCTAACTCAATGCCATTTCATGCAATCAGTGTTTGAGTGATGGTGTCTTAACTGGATAGTTTGTAGTTAAGTTTCCCTTGATTAAAGTCTGTTTCTCACTTATTAGATTTCCTGCATTTAGGAGGCAATTTACTGTTCCCCCTGGTGTCTAAAAGATTTCAATGAAGATACAGTCTAAAGATTTCATTCTAACTCTCTCTTACAACACCAAACACTTGAGGCATACCAGAAAAATTAATTAGCCACAGATAACACATTCACGTAATCCCAAAAATATTTCACACACTTATGAAACAAATTACCTCATAATTCGAAAACAAATATCTTTATGTAATTTTAATGCCACCCACACTCAAAACATCAAAACTTGACTTTAGTGTGTATGAATTTCTCAATGATGGCGGCTAAATATGCATTAAAAATAGTTGCAAGTTTACGAGAAGAGCAAAGATGATTGATGATACTAGGAGATAAAATCATATAACAGAGCATATTTGAGGGACATTAAACCACCTGATAACTTCTATTTGTGTCAGTGACAAAAATTTCTTCAGCCACGGCGGCTTTAGCAAAATTCTGGTATGTTAAAGAAAGAAGGTAAATACTGTCAAGTTAAAAGCTCTATAGACATCATGATTGTATGTAAACTTTTAATGAAAAATCTGTATTTTTTAAGTTCAACGTTGAAGTACTAATGGTCTTTTTCTTATGATGATATCTGTTGTAATGTTGAAAGTAATTTCTATTTAGATCAGAAATTGTCATGTACTTAAATTGAGACCTGTGGTTACCTTTGTGCTGATGCCAAAGATGATAATGATATCAAATAGAGATTAATTGACAAAGAGTTTTTCAAACATTCAGAACCAATTTGGTGAAAAAATGAAATCCTTTGTGAAATACAACAGTTGTTTTTCTTAGAATTTGTGGGTGCTGAATCAAAATTTTATTGGCTTGTCACCCGATCAGATCAAAAAATCGATTAAAGTGCTCAAGAAACCCTCTAACTTTTAGGAGACACCTTAATCCAAAATAATAAATATGGCAAAAATGAAATCATTCTTCTTAGAAAGAAGATAGGTATTATCTTATAAATTTTTGTGTTTCGAACTCAAATCTGATAGTGGTTTTAGATAATGGTGAAGGTGATCTCATAAACAGACCATGTTTTGAGAGCAGAAATCGAACAATATGGCAAGAAATGCACTGGAATGACCAATAAAGATATTAGTTGAATCTATGAAAATGTTGTTTTTACTTTTTCAAATCAAATAGTATTGAGCATATAAATGGTAAAAAATTGTTCTCACAAATGCCAAAGGGAATGCCACATTTTTTTTTACTTGGCGAGAATAGGAACCAAGTTCAATACGCAGGAAATCAGTTTGCAGTAAATATTCCTCAAATGATGTGGTATAGGTAAATGTGGCCTTTACTTCATTATGTAGTTGAAGTTTTAAAAAAACTCCTATTGAATGAAACAAAATAATTTTTGAACTGAAAACATTACAATGGTTGTGTAGTATGATTAATTTATTACAATAGTAAATCTAAGTAATTATTAATCAAATTTTGGTAAGTATGCTTAAACCATAAACATTTGGTTTTTTTGAGGTAATTTTTTAAATTTGAAATAGATATTAGCTTCTATTATATCCTCAATCTTTCACTACTTTATATATGTAGAGTAATTGTAATTCTTAATATTCTAAAACATGTTGAACATAGGATATTACAAAACTCAGTTTTATGTATATTGGCAAAGAGCAAATCTGAAGTTACACTTGGGTTCATATTAATATCTGTGAAATGAGTTGAAAATGGGGTAACAAGTGGATAAATATTAAATGTATTGCTTGTTTATTGTCAATTTCAAATTTTCTTTTATTACCTTTATTAGTAATTTTTTGTCTGTTTTCATGCTTGTAAATTTTTAGTTCAATTGTTCTTGGTGTAATGAAGGTGGTGATGCTTTTACGCATGGCTTGATATTGTACCATAAGGAAAATTTTACCTTGTTTAAAGTTTGTGTATTATTTGCTTGTTTCAGCACTGGGGTGGGACGTGGCCCTCCAGTTTCTCCCGCTGTGAGTAACCGACAACCTTTTCCAAGGAATGTCCCTAGCCGATCAACGTTCCACAGTGGCCAGAACAGACGTAACCATACTACATACGGACCTTCTACTCCACTACAACAAGATCCGTCAGCTATTAGTCACTCTGGTCGAACTTCATCTTTTTTTTCCAAACTCTCATCCCGATTCTCCAAACGGTAAGTAGCTACCCTGTAGAACCTATGATGGTGCAGTTGTCGGAACCTTGCATTGATTGCTTGCCTTCCCATTTTTATTCAGCAGGATTTAATGTCTGATGTATCCTGCTGTAAAGAATTGGCCATTTCCTCTCTTTTGCTTTCAGTTAATCACGAAGCAGTAATTTTGTTTTCACCAGAATGGCTCTTCCAATAAGATAACATCCATGAAAAATCTGCATTTTTGGTTTTCTAGTTAATTTTATTTCATTAACTACAATATTGCTCATTTTAATGTCGGTACAATTAGCACTTGTGTATAAAGTGATTTCCTTGCCTTTCTGTTTTTTTATCCATGTGGTGATAGTTGGTATCAAATTTAGTTCTCTTAGATTTGCCCTTTCATGAAAGTAACAAATAATATTCATTTGACAATAATAGAACACAAATAGAATATGAAATATTTTCTTAACAAGACTGATGAAAGAGGCATTTCATATTGTGAAAGATTTGCCCCTCAGTTTGTTGATTATGAGGTTTTCACATGTTTAATTCCAGATGTATGTGTGTTTCAGAAAACCACTTTCGTAAAGAGGGGTATTGACTTTTTACTGTAGTGATTATCAAAAGACTGAAGTTAACAATAACTTTAGGAATTTGCATTTTGCAAATGTTTGAATTTGCTGTTTTTGTGTAATTTTGTCTGTCATAGTATTTAAAATGTTATTTTATATTTATGCTGTAATATAGTTTTTCCCAATTAGTGCCATTGTTTCAGATAAATTTCCTATTTAAGTGGTATAAGTTTAGTTGGTTGTCTAATTTTCGTGTGATGAATTTTTATTTCCATATTTTTTCTGAGTATGCTCTCATTTATTTGTAAGTAAACACTTTGACTTGCAACTGTATTATGCTTCTAGAGTTAAATATCCGTTCATTTCTTTATTTTATGTGTAATGATTTTATTATTGTAAATGAATTTAAGTAAATGTCTTCAAAGAGAAAATTTCTGTATGTTTTACTCAGTATTTAATTGAAGTACTACAAAGCAATAAATAATACGAAAGTAATCTTTTAAGGAACTGTGACTAAAGGGTAGACAAAATGAATTATTTTTGTACCTTGGCATACAAATCTATTTTAGAGTCTATGCTGGCCTTGTATTAATGAAAAATTTGTCTTTATCTTTTGAGCAGTTTTACTTTCATGAATAATATTGAGGAATATTGAACCTTGTTTCTTGTTTGCGTGCTTAACTTTCTGTGAAAATTTTTAAAATCTTTTTTATTGAACATCTTAATAGCATATTTTCTTGATGGTCCTTGAATGATCCCGAGTATTTTATTGGTAATATTCAGAACTATCTTTGTCAATAAAATATACAGAATAACGAATATATTATTTGAATCAGGAAGAATTGCTGTTTGTTTTCTGGAAAGAGTTCATCTCATTTGCTTTCTCAATTCTAATTGTTTCCTTCCTCTTTTATTGTTTGAATAATTTATAATTTTTCATTTATATAACGTGGGTTATTTCAAGAGTCCTTGGAAAGATGCGATTGAAAAGTTTCTTTTTGTACTCTAAATTTCAGAATTGTATGTCAATCTTGGGATGGAAGTCAAGAGAAGCCTACTTCTGTATTAGATTTATTTTAATTTTATGATTTCTCTTTTCATTAGTTTTCATCTCTTACAAAGGTAATTCAGAGATTTCAGTTTTCCTTTATATGGCAGTATCACCAGTCACTGAGATTTTGTTATGAGCTGTCATCTTTCCACTTCCAAGCTGGAAAGTACACTAACTCTCTCTAGAAAACATGGAATCATTGCTTCTATTAGAGATGCCTGAATAATGATTTTACTTTGCATTTATCTGAAGATGTTTTTTTCTCTATGAACAATTGTTTTGATGTGTTATTCTTGAGTGTTAAGACAACTGCTTACTAAGAGACATGGCAATGTATATATTTCAGATTACTTATATGCATGTTGAGACAGCTATTGTTCAAAAGAACATTAAATTGTAAAATTTTTGTCTTCTGTGATAAATTATGCATTGCTTTTCCTGTTCCTGTCTTAGGTCCAGGGAATTTTAAACCAAAGTATGTGTGTCAGTAAATAAAGTTACGTGTATATTATATATTGTGTATTTATTGTAATATCTGATAAGGCCTTCCCTTCCAGTTTTGCTCCAATAGCTTGCCTTATAAACTTTAAAGAAATTTTATGAATAGGAAAATATGTTGGACGTATTCATGTACTGGTCACAAAAGTTTCTAGTTCTGTGATTGGAATCTTAAGAGCAGTGATTCCTTACCCACCTTGACCTTCACTCCACAGGCAAGTTAAATTCATTTTGTCATGCTACTTGACTGCTAATTTAAACTTGTAGTAAGTTGTGTAATAACATTTCTATTGTTAATTCAAACTTCTCATTTAGTATCTTTGGTCTTCAGAGGAAGGTTACACCTCTTGGAGGTGTTGAAATTAATTTTTAAACGTTAAAATTCTGTCACAGCACATGTGATTGTTCCTCGTACATCTAGTGGATGATAAACGGTGAGCAACCTGTGGACCACTTCTCCTGGTCTGTGGAGGAAGTGGTGTGGGAACCAGTGCTTGCAAGAGCGAGATTACAGAAGGAATTGACAATAACGTTGACATGGAAAAGCAATGTTTGTTTCTTAAAATGATTAATTTATTAATTGTCACCAGGATGATTATTTTTTGTAAAGAAGGCTAATAAATTTTGTTTTGAACACTTGGTACATTTTGGTATCTTTCTCTGAACTTGTTGAAGTTGTTTATTTCTTGAAATTATTCACTTGTCTTGATTTCAGAAATTCGGGATAGCAATGGACTTATTATATGTCTATCTGCTTGTCTGATTGAGACAAAAGCACATGTGAAGAATCTAATTTTAATTGGAAATTCATCTTTTTAGTTACATTCTAGTAAAGCAAAAATACATCAAATAATGTATGGGCTGTAACATTCAGTGTGTGTGTGTATGTCATCTGTTTTGAGTCTCATTCTGTAAACTACTTTCACAAACCCTTTTTGGAAAAACAGATGTCATAATCAAATTTTTTTTTTTCAAGTTACCCAATTTGCCTTAGAAAATCATTCAACTTCAAAGCAACTTTTTCCTCTATTTGAAAACTTTTTGATTTATTTCAACTCTAACTGCATCGGATGTGAAAAATAATAGAAAGAGCTTATTTTAATCAGTTTTTTTAATCATCTTGGATGGTTTGGAGCTATTTTCATTTTATTATCTTGCAAATAACTCATGTTTGGATATTTTGATCAAATCTCTCCTTTGTAAACAAAAAAGTAATTAAAAATTATTCAATCGATACTGTTAAGTAGGAAGTAAATGTGTTACTTTCATGATTAGAGCTAGTGTGTCTTTTCTTATTATTAACACAACCAACTATCTGTGCAGTGTCTGTTTTTTCTTGTTTTTTTTTTTTTGTTTTTTTTTTTTAGTGTTGATTTGGGAAGCCATTCTGTAGTTTTTCATTTTTTAAAGATTATTTGTTGTGTTCATATTTAGATGTTTTTTTCTGTTTCTGCAGGCATGGCTGAGAGTTCTTGAGAGTATGCATTGTTGTTCATTTTTTAAATTTCCAATAGTCTCCTTTCCCCTTTGTTTCATACCTTATTTGTTTGTTGTGCTTCTGTGTGCTGAAAAATTGTGGTTATGCAAAAGTGTAATTTTGAATGTGTGTATTCAATTTTTTTAAGCTTACCCCATTCATTGTTTTTAGATTTGCCTTTCTTTTAAATTTCAGACCCGTGGATTCGGTCCCTAAACATGTAGTTAGGTATGTTAGAATTTTTCTGTACATTTACCTTCTAGTTTTAAGTGGACATAAATACATTTATCGCATGTCATAATTCATGCATGCCCTTGTGAGATGATTTATAAGTTACATTGTTATGAAATAATCTTTGAATGTATTGTATAAATTTTAAAAGTGAATAATTGTAAATTTGCATAATTTTTGTGGCGTGAATTTTTTGAAGTTTGTTCTAGCATGTATAGAGGTTATGCGCTTGAATGTTAGCCATTTCCTCTGCATTCTAGTCAGTAGATAGTCTTTCACTTTCTTGGCTGAATTTTAAAGAATTGAGTCATTATTGCAGAATTTTCGAAGTATTTATCATAGTTGTTATTAATCATTTATTTTCTTAAGAATTTCTTTCACATAAAAAATTAATTTAAAATTTTAAAATCTTTCTCCTGAGTTTAGTTTTACTAAAAAGGATTACACCAATTCCTCATATGCCAGAAGGGTCAACAAAAACACCGTTTTACTCTTCATCTCTGTTTGTGTACTGCAGCCAGTGTCCACAATCAGTATTATTCAGGTGCTGAAATTCCAGCACTGCGTTATCTAGATTGCCATGATTACAATAACATATTTTTAATGCCAGAATGATAGATTCCAAAAAGTGAACGAAACAAATACAAAATAGAGTGCTATAGAAAAGAAAAGAATAGTTAACGGAATGGAGTCTCCTTTCTATATCTTTAATGTGTGTGTAGCTGTAGGATAAAAATGGTGATTTTGATAACTCTTTGCCTAATGAGGTAAAATATTTCACTGTACTTGTGCCCAACTTACGAGTTCTAAAGAATAATTATTTCTAGTGGGGAAAAAATTGATGCATTTAAATGCATGGCTATGATGTCATGATTCCATTTATATTCTTAGAGTCTGAATTTTGTCTTGTAACTTAATATACTGTACAGTGGTACTTCTGATTTTTCAAATAATAATAATAATACTTTATGTTAGAGAATTGTTGGGTGAGAAAATTTAAAGTATTTTTGTGTTATAACCGGAAACATTAATAATTTTGATTCTTTATTTTTATTGCAGTAGTACTGTGAATGATGATCAAGTGAAACCTCGATCTCTGCGCTTTACATGGAGTATGAAAACAACTTCTTCTCGTGATCCAAATGAAATAATGGCAGAGATTCGCAAGGTATTTATTTTTGTTAAAAATAGCCACTTCTTAATCTTGTTAGTGAACATTTTTTAAAAATATTAGTGATAAATTTTTTGTAATGTGATATTGTTTGTAGGTTCTTGACGCCAACAACTGTGACTACGAGCAGAGAGAGAGATTCCTGTTGCTGTGTGTTCATGGCGATCCCAATACAGACTCGCTTGTGCAGTGGGAAATAGAGGTATGCAAGCTACCTCGCCTATCTCTGAATGGAGTGCGATTCAAGCGCATATCAGGCACCTCTATTGGCTTCAAAAATATTGCATCAAAAATAGCCAACGAGTTGAAACTGTGACTACCCGTATTGGAGGGGGTTTGCATCGAAGAAGAGGGGAGCGGACCCCCTCCAGCACCACCGGCTGCAACACCTTCACAAGGCTGACGGTGGATGCTGGGCCCCCGGCGGCCGTGGAGACTTCAACGGTGATCCCTCATCGTGGGACTTCGTACTTTAAGGGTACTCTTGAGTGATGGGGTGCTGTATTAGCAGGGTGCTCTAGGGACGAAACTTGTGAGGTTGCTATCACTCGTGACCAAATGATGGCCTCATGTTTCTCCGGGTGTTACATTTGATTTTATGTGGAGGCGAGATTCTCCGTTAAGCAGGCTTCGGACTAGATCGTCTCCAGTACAGCCATTCACTGTACTAGTTTGCTTGCTCACTTGACCGTTGCACCTTTGTAATAAACTTAATGGAGCTGTTATTTCAGCACTTGTTTTGGATCAGGTTTTAAATTGCCTGTGGCTGCTGGCTCCCATAGTTCCCCTTTTGTATTTTGGATTGTTTTGTTGACTTTTGAAAAAGATAAAAGTGTAAAGAAGTTGCTGCGAGCTCATGAGTCCCCTTAGAGAAATGATAGTTTTCTAATGTCCAGTGTTTGTGAATAGGTAAGGGCAATTTTTCTTGTGCCAGTGAAAGTTTGTTTGTCTAAATATTAGATAACAACTATTACAAGGAAGCAGCGTTTTGTGTTTGTCGTGCAGTAATTTTGCATTACATGACTGTGAGACTTTAAACATATTTTGCAATTTAAACTCATCCATTTCCTTCCTGAAGAAATGATGCCTTGTATAAATTCCATTGTATATATGATTTAAGGAACTATGCAATATATGAAATAGAATGTTTGCAATATAAATAAGCATATATATAAATATATACATATTTCAGTAGTGAGGTTCCTAAGGCAAGCATGAGATGGACTGTGCATCTTAGAGTGTTAAATTGTGGTGTTTTGTTACATGCATACCCAGCAGAAAAATGTCTATTTAAAACATGATCCAAAAATACATGGTAAGCATGCTTCTGGTGCTAACCAGTGGAAATATGAATGTATGTACCAACATTTGTTAACACTCGTCTATTCTAATTTTTGCTGAAAAGTGTAGACATCACACTGAACACCTTTTTAAAGTGTAAACGACTAACTCGGTCTATGCCACATTTTTTGTCTTTCTTGTATCATTATCTCGAATTGTATATTGTATAAGGGACTTACTGTATTTGTGTGGAACTGTAAAGGTACTATTTTAAGTTTCTTTGTGCTCATTTCTATTGTGTATTATTTATAACTTTTTATAGTGTGTGTTGTGTTATAGTATCAATATGTATGTACGTTTGTGTGTGTGTGTGGATGTGTGAATGCAAATGTTTCAAGTTCCGTTGTAAAGGTGTGTACTTTATCCTGTCTTTCTCCTATGACTTGTTGTCATAGGAAACATATTTTTGGATAAAACAAAAATTGTGACATAGATTGGGAAAAGCAAGCAATTTTGATTTTCTGCCACCTATTAATTTAACAGGCTTAAGTGTTTCGAAGTATTTCATATTGTTACATTTTCTGGATGACCTGAATTATTTTCTTCTGCCAAGACAGAGTTTATACATGTTAAAAAAAGACCTAACTGCCAGTATTGATCAAATCAATTACTGGTGTGTTGTTGAGCTAAAAAGTGTGCTTTCAAGGATATCTAGGGGAATACTTGAAAGAGTGCAAGCTAGAGCAAAATCTTTTTGCTAGAAATGACTAGTGTGGTGTGGGTGGACTCTAAAAGTGATCCATGCCGACCCCAGTCTACTCTGCCTGTCCCTTTTTGTGTGTGCTGTATGTTATCAGATGCTCACCATTGTAATATACATAGTGATTGTAACCCATAGCCACTGTTATTTAGTAACAGTGGTTATTTGTTGCTTGCTTTGTTAACTTGTCCTTCCAATCTTTTTTATCTTAACATTGTGAATCAAGAAAGATAAAATCTTTATACCTCAGTTCTTATTGACAACATTTTTAGGGTAATTAAACTGTAACAAAAAGTGAGGAAAACACAAAATAATATGACTCTGGAAATCATGAGCACTTTGTGATATTATCTACGTTTTTTGTTCCAAAAGGCTAATAAGTATTGAATTTAATATAATTAAAAATGACATGTTTCTAGATAATTATTTTTGTCAATAACTTATTCTCACTTGCATCATTTTAATCTGAATAAAATGATAAATTGTACTAATAATTTGCAAGTCCTGTTTATCTTGTTCAGTTTCATTTCCCATGACAAATGTTAGCATATGTATATAAATTAATGTTTAAAGTTAATAAAGATTTTTATATGTATTGCATTAAATGAAGTGGCATGTCTAATGGGAAAAATTTCATGATGACTGTTATTCAGCCATTATTCAAATGTTTTGTGTTGACTCAAAAATGAATCAATTCCATGGTTTGTCATTTCAATTGAGGGAATACCACACGTAGATGGGAATAAGATAAAGAAAACGAAGCATTCATACTTAAGTTGTTTTTTTTTATCTGGTCATTTTGATTTCCATTGAGAAGACATGTTTGTATTTGAGATGAATGAATCTTTCCCCTTGTTTCTTTTGTGTATTTGAACGGTATTTCCTTATGATCTCATGGAGTAATGTTTTGTCTTTATCCTAGTATGTACAACTCAAGAGATTTTCTGTTAATGTAATCATTTCTAGCATACGTAAATACACTTTAATTTCTCTAACTTGCACAATGCACACATTAGCAGAACAGAAATTAAATGGAATTTTCTAGACAAAAATTTGTTATTTATTTTTACTTATTTTTATTTAAATGTTTGTTACTATACCTCTAGAAATTACTTTGCAAATCCAGAGCATGACTTACTCCAAGCTCTGTGGCAAAGTTACTGGTAACAATTTACTCTTGAATAAAAATGTAATTGTATTTTATACGCTATGCACTGAGGTTTCTCGGCAGTAAGAACTTTTCTTACAACGTTGCAAGTGGATTCTGCAGGTCGACTGCTCTCGGTTTCTAGCTGTTTTAGAAATGTGATGTGACCTTGAACACAACTTCCTATGCTTTGTTAGTGTAGAGATCGGTATGTGTGTGTGCATGAATGTTCGTACAAAGCTGAGGAATTAATTGATAAAATGAATTTGGTACTTGAGCTAATAAATTACTTTGGAGCCAACAAGCAGTGTATACATATACTATAATGTTAATATTATAGATCATATTGAGTATGTTGTAAAAATGTATGAATGTGAAGTATAGAATTCTCATCATGTGAATTTATAACATTTATCAATTCTAGTTCTAAATTTGAATATTTGAACTGTACAAATGTAAGAAGTGTGATTCTCGTCATTGAATGAGTGAGGAATATCAAGACATTTATTGGTTACTTGAATGCTACAGAACTTCTAAAATAAAAAGGCTTGGGATATTGAGTAATTTTGTATCTTATTTTTTGCTGATGACCATTGATGAAACATTGTTTCGCTGTGTATCTGTTTTTCTTTTTTACAAATTACAAGGACTGTTATCCTTCTCTGCTTCAACAGTTGCTGAACACAACACAAATTTGTGAATAGAATATGGTATTTAACTTCGAAGTTTCTAATGAAATATCTCTTGTGAATTTCATCTTTATGAGAATTGTGAATTGTGTACCTCATTACAATTCCTTTCTAACTCGAGGATTTGAACACGCATTATTAATCATGATAAACCCACATTCACAGCTTAAACACCTATTGCTGTAATATATAATTACTGATCCTCCTGTTTTAGTATTGTAGAGTCAAGTAAGTTAATGTGAGAGAAAGGAGAGGTATGCACTCAATAATAATAACTAAGGTAACATTTTATACAAGCAATGGTATGACAAGTCTTGGCTTTCCAGTCTATTGAGAAAGAAAACTAAAGAAGATAGATGGACACCTGGTGGAATGAGGCAAGATCTAATGACTGTTTAAAAAATATAAGTAAAGCATCTAGTTCTATAGAATAACTACAATTTGAATTGCTAAGAACAATCACTAAAATATTATGAACTGTTTAAGGGGATTATTACATCTGTAGGTTCGATAAAAAAAATTCCTTAATAATTTTCACTAAATACCATAAATTTTAAACACTGGGTTCATCAATGTGTGGGTTTATATCTTATGGTGGAAATGGGAAGTAAAATGAGAATTGGCTTGAAATTTGTCTGGAGAATTAGAACTGAGTAGGTAGATTCTTAATGTAGGTAACAGGAACTCTTGAGAAACATGAATTCATGCAATTTTATCAAAACTAATTGATTTTCAGCTGTCGTTTCAAGACATTCTCTGCTCTGTCTCACATTGCAAAGGGATCTTGGATCAAGCATTCCTGTATTCACAAAATTAGAATTCAGGTAAGATTAAATTTGCCTTCAATGCAATAGCAATATTTATAAAGGTAAGTTGAATTAATTGAACATATCAGAGAATTCAGATTACAGTGTATTTGCAATAACAATTTATTGGGACAAGCATTCATTGATATCAGTTAAAAGTGGATTATTAATATGCTTCTCAAATGTCAAAGATTACACAAAGATTCAACAACATTCATCCTAGAGAAAGAAAATATCTCCCACTCTTAAACGTTTTGAAACCTCAGAGAAATAGCGCTTAGTATTTTCCGGAAGTATAAGAAATTCCGCACTATTCCTCTCTTTGGGTTCTTTCCAGGGGGTACAAACTCGGTGACAAATTTACGCCATCTACTTCGCTCTCGCAGGCAGGAGAACTAATTCAATGACGTCACCTAAACGCATGGCGCTTCTTTCAAAACGGGGCATTCAACCCGAGACTTTAATAAATTAAATTTGCATTGAATGTACATTTTTTGCTATCAACCAAGGAACTTACAAAAATAAAAAACTAATTAAAATTGAAAGCAACAAATCGCTAATGAATCCTCAACCAAGGCATAATAATTACAATTAATGAGTAAATGGTAATAAAATTACACAAACACATGACTTTTTAATGAAAGCAAGTATTTATTATAAAAATATTAATTACAGATACAGAGAGGATACACACAATGGTTCCAGGATGGAGAACAAAAAATAAATTTATCTATTACAAATAAAATCCATTATGAATAGTGGTAATGTACACATTAGTGCCTGTATTGAGAACATTTAAGAAATAGTTCCTTCACAAATTAAACCTACTTGTGAATACAGAGATAATGCAAACAACTCTGCCTAGACTGATTACAAATGGGAAAATAAATTATTTGTGGATACACACAAAACTTAACACTAAATGGAGTAAAAAAGAAACGGAACTATTACAAATAATTGTGGATAAAGAGATGATATACACACTAGTGCCTATATTGAGAACATTTAAGAATGATAGGGATAAGGTATAATGTAAAAAAACCAATAATGACTTAATTAAGATTGTTTTATTTAAGAATTTTGTTATTAGGTTATGTCTGAGGTAAACAAATCTTTAAAAAATTAAGAATAATTTCTGGGGGCATATACATTTAATTTTTCATTCAGAAAATGAAACCCAGAATGTTGATTTTCAGAAATTAATTCTCAGTGTTATTTTGTACTGTTAAATAAAAAAATATTTCAGAATTGTTTAGCAAAATACAGTTTATGATAAACGAAAAAAAATGAGCATGATTTAAGGTTTTTAAATTTTTTTTATTCTGATACTTCACTGGGATGACTGTACAGATAAGTAATATAACTATTGCAATTAATGAATTACCAGATAAAAATGGCACGTACACAGCTGTATCAGATGTCAATAATTGAAAAATAAATATGTCAATATGGAGCAGTGTAAAGAAATATTTCAATTGCAAATAAATTATAAATACTAAGGTAACTTGTACAACTGTGTCTAGATTAAGCACAGAAGAAAATAATACAATTAAAAGTAACAAAAAATTATGGAAACAAGGATAATTTACACCTCAATATCAAAAACACATGATTGCTACTCTATTGCTATTTCAACACCAATGTTTGTTCTAAATACGGTGCTTCCCTAGATGACATTGTTCAGGAAATTGCTCCGTTAGAAAGTTCTTCGAGAATACTTACAGAATCAAAGCTTGATCCCATTTCTTCTCATATTATCCTGATAAGATTAATTAAGTAAGTTGCCATAGCAAATTCCTTCAAATCATGTCTAACATACATTTCCTGTGGAAAATTCTCCGGACGAACTATGTACTTCTTGACATCAGCATTGGAGTTTTCTGCAATTGAAATAAATAATAATTGCATAATTTCCATGACAATTATAATAAACATGATAAGACTCAACAGTGAAAATAGTAAAAGAAATTTTGTTAATAACTTGCCATGAAGAATCAGTAGTGTAATTTTGGGCAACCACCACTTGTTTTCTGGCTTTGCATTTTTTCCCGAAGTATGATATTCATGAACACAGATACACATAAATAAACACAAACTAGAATTAAGGCACGAACATCTAACTTTCGCCTCCAACAGCTGACATTAGACCACAGACTATTAACCAGACGTCCTTCTCCCATACTAACGGTGCGTTAACAGCTTTCAGCGCTCCTAACATTGTTCCATGCGCAATACAAGTTCAAAAACCTGCCACAGGGCGGGTGGCAGTTCCCGATTCCCCTCCCCCTTCACCCACCTGGTACAGTAACCAACACTCCCTCGACCACATGCTTCATAATTTCAGAATAATTTAGCTGAAAATACTTTCCCTACAAAAATTAACATTTGTGAATAGTTAACAGTATGTATAACTGAAATATTTTACTACACACATGAAATAGAAAATGAAAACAGGACAATTGACAGGAAATGTACACAAAGAAAATACATATTTGCTCTTAATTCTATTTATTCATAATAAAGATTGAGGACATTCTCATATGAATGGAAATATACAATCCAGTATACAAAAAAGGGGTATACTTGCAATAAGGTACTCATTTATTTATATCCACCAACTAATCATATCAATAATAAATAAATGAGACTGTTAAACCAAGTCACATGAGAAAAGCTGTCATAGAAAGGCTATATAGAAAGCAGTCAATGGAATGTTGGTTTTGCTTTAAGCCACAGTGGTGTATA
>NNCF01126796.1:165036-188428 GCA_002313205.1 Laupala kohalensis
GCCACAGTGGTGTATAAATACCTCTGCTCATCGCATGAGAGAATTACATGCCACAAATCTAATGAAGGTCAAGTAGAAATAATTGATAAAGAAATGAAGACAATCCACCAGTACCATGTCTCCAAAAGCGATAGATATATCATAGTATAAACTAGTTACAATAATCTATGAAGAAACCAGTCAGTTTTGATTTATACAAGTTGAATATCATTCTGTTTAACAAATGAGAAAGGTGTTAATCAATTCAATAGCACACTACATTTCACATTTACAAATACAATATAAAAAAAGTCTGAAATTTTCCATTCTACAAACTGAATATCAATCCATCAAGGAAATGGGAGAGGTCTGTCAACCTGAGAATATCTGTGAGAAGACTGACTTCACAATAAGAAATTCACAAAATTTGTACCAATGCCAATGTTAATTTTAAAGAAAAGTTTACTGTAAAACCTTTTATATATCTATAGGATAACGTGACTAGATTTATCAGTCTCATGGTAAAAAAAACATTACCTAGTTACAAACACCACAATATACTATAACTTTCATAAACTATCAAAGTGAAAGTAACATTAAATAACATTGTTTCAGAAAACCAAAAGAAGTCACAATACACCAAGTAGTAAATAAACAAAGTGGAAATAAAATTTTTTTAAATGCAAGTTCACATTAAAACATAAAAAAAGATGGCTAAATGAAAAATGTAACTCTTGTTTTACACACTACATCACACTACATCTTGTACTTGAACATGTTCGAACACTTCACTACCAAGACAAACACAAGAGTACAAACCATGTTAACAATAAAATACATATCGAGTGATGTAGGTTACTCTCTCCACTTACAATTTTCTACATACCACAGGAGACAATGCATCTGATTTAACAGAGAAATCTCAAAGGTGCAAGATGCCCTTCCTGACATACCTCCCTGAGGCAAACGATACATTATTATTATTATCATCATCATCATTACAGACCTTTATGGCTTGCCAACATCTAGGTCATTAGCACCCTTGAGTGATACATGAATGACACTAGAGCAAATCATGAAAATTATTGTGGAATGAGAGGTATCTTGCCTTCATAATCTTGGATCAGACAGGATTTGAACCAGTTTCACCACAGGTAGGCGACTAGTATGCCATACCAATGGCATCCTAGTGACAATCGCGTTCAGGTGCAGTGTGCGGGCTTGATCCGGAACTAGAAGCTGTACCAATTTCAAATTCCTCTCCACAATCTAACGTCGATCCCATTTCTCGTAAGTCACAAACTTTTTGCGAAAATAAAATAATGATATTTCATCATAATGTCCAATCCCTTTCAAACAAATTGACAGACATTGAAATTCTGGTACACGAAAATCGATTCGATTTGCTATGCCTCACAGAGCATTGGCTTTCAACTAACAACATCAACGATACTGCTATTTCTAATTATTATTTAGCAAGTTCTTACTGTCGGCAAAATTTTAAAGGCAAAAATCCCCACGGAGGTACGTGTATCTACGTTCGTAATGATATTTTATCTTCTCCACTGACAGGCTACGAGAACTTCTGCGTAGATAGTGTGTTCGAAATTTCTGCAGTTGAACTGACCGACACCGGTATTGTTGTTTTGTGTATTTATAGACCTCCTCAATCAGATCTTGACATATTTTTTCGGAACTTCGAAAATGTTTTAGAACATATCGCACATAAATCTACTAAATCTATCGTTATATGTGGTGATTTCAATATCGATTTCTTGAGTACATCCGACTCTGCACATTCACCAGTTAATCGATTCAAGAATCTTATCGACTCCTTCAACCTTATTACTACGATAAACGACCCCACTCGCCTCTCCGGCTCATCTCAAACATTGCTAGATCAAATTATAGTCAACAATGGAATCTCGTATCTCTCTGAAGTGTTTATCGCCGGATACAGTGATCACCTTGCTCAAGTATTGACTATTAATAATAAACTAAAACCGCTTAAAATCCTTTACAAATTTACAAGAGAGTTTAATGACATAAATAAATCCATATTTATAAATTATTTGCGTGAAGAAACATGGAAAGATGTTTACAATTGCCAAAACACCGACGACAAATTCAATGTATTTATCTCAATATTCCTAAAACATTACAACTCTAGCTTTCCCATAAAACGCAAGTTAATTAACACAAAGAAATACAATAGATGGATCACCCAAGGGATAAGAATTTCTTCAAAAAACAAACGCCGTTTATATTATCTTTCAAAACGCTATAACCAGCCACCCGAATTCCATAATTATTTTCGTAAATATAAGACTATTCTTCGAAAAGTAGTCTATGCAGCTAAAGTAATGGAAAACGACAGGCATATACTAAAATCGAACAACCGGATGAAAGCCATGTGGAATATTGTTAACAATTACACGTCAACTTCTGAAAATCGCTAAGAAAATGTTTCTTTACTAAACGATGGCAAAATCGTATCAAATCTTCAGGACATCGCAAATTTGTTTAATTCCCACTTCTCAGAAGTTGGTAAAATAACGAACTCAGTATATCCAAATCAATGTCCTTCAATTATATCCACCCACGTACCCAATTCTATGTTCACTTCCGAAACACGCCAGTGAAGTCATGAGAATCATTAGCTCATTAAAAAACAAATTTTCAACAGGCGTAGATAATATACCTGAGTTTATTGTTAAATTTTCGTCCCATGCTATATTAAATCCACTCATAAATATTTTTAATAGTTCTTTATCGGAAGGGGTGTTTCCTAAAATATTTAAGAGAGCTAAAGTGAAACCTTTACACAAGAAAGGAAACAAACTTAATATTGGAAATTACCGACCGATATCTCTACTACCGACTTTCTCAAAAATCCTAGAAAAGCGTCTTCTAGATTTTTTATCAAAATATAACATTCTCTGTGACGATCAACACGGTTTTAGGAAATCCTTTTCCACTACAAGCGCCATTTTTCCCTTCTTAAACGATGTTACCACATCTCTAGACCATGGAGAAAATCCTCAGATTGTTTTTCTTGACTTATCCAAAGCATTCGATGTCATCGATTCCAAATTGCATTCTTTAGGCATTCGTGGACTTCCACATCAATGGCTAACTTCTTATTTAAAAGATAGATATCAACAGGTCGAAATATCCTATACTAAAAATAAAATACTTGAGCGTTGTCTTTCAGAAACAAAGCCACTTACTTGCGGAGTACCCCAAGGATCAATTCTCGGCCCTATACTCTTTTTATTGTATGTGAACAACATGTTATCATCCTCATCAGATTGCAAAATGGTTCTTTTTGCTGATGACACTAATTTACTATGTAAACACGCCAATGCTCAAAAAGTTTTGTCTAACCTTTCGACTTGGTTCCATGCAAATCGTCTCATTGTAAACACTGACAAAACAGTGTCTATGTCATTTCACAATAGTATCACAAAATCTTTACCCCAGGTTTCTCTTTCTTTAAACGGAACACAATTAAAAACTGTTACAAATACAAAATTCTTAGGTCTCCATATTCAAGACAACCTCAAATGGAATTGTCACATTGACAATCTTAATTCCCAATTAAGCAAATTGTGTTACGCATTCCGAATCTTAGTTAACGCAGTTAGTCCACGTATTTCCCGTTGCGTATATTTTGCAAACGTTTACTCCCATTTACGTTACGGCATTACCTTCTGGGGTAATTCCGGTCAGAGTATTCAAACTTTCAGAATTCAGAAGAGGATAGTTCGGATAATTTGTAAATCTCACCCCCGAAACTCTTGTAAACCTTTATTCAAGGAATTAAATATCTTAACACTTCCCTGCATTTATATTTATGAAACGGTCGTGTTTGTTAAGACCGAATTACTGAAGCACCACCCTTGCTTTATACGAAACAGTCTCGTTCACGAACACTATACACGCAATAGTAGTAATATTCATCGCCCTAGAGTGTCAACCACTCTTTGCCAAAAGGGACCATACCATTCGGGAATCGTTCTATATAATTCCCTGCCCAAGAATATAAAAGATATTATGAAATTGAATATCTTCAAATCCGCGGTTAAAAACTACCTCCTGCACCAGTGCTTCTACACTGTAAAAGAATTTATTGATTTTAACAAAAGTTAAATTCGTCTTGTGCTTTATCACGCCATTGCTGTAGTACTTTTTAAACAACTTATAACAATTTCAAAAACTATTTTCTTGCATGATTGTGTTGTCTTATGGCTCATATTAATTTAGTTTTATGTGTACTCAACATTGGCACGTTTGTGTACATAAATTCTGTAGCCCCATCCTGGCCCGGGTTTTTCTCCGGTTTTCCTTCGGGTAGAGGCGGATTTATCATACAGGTTCTCTAGGCTTTGTCTAGGGGCGGGTCTATTGTAACAATAAATCGTGAATTTAGTGTTATTTCAATTTTTAAGCACTATACTCAGAATAATCTATAGTTCGATAATAACTTACATGTAATTTTTTGCTTAAAATTACAAACATATTGACATTCTATTAGTATTATAACTCGCAGCTAACTTTTTATCTTATCTAGGAATTTTTGCTGAATTTTTTGAATCCGCCTCTGCCTTAGGGCCCTTGATCGGAATTGATGGGATGGTCCCTTGCTTGCTTCCGGAGAGTAAATTAGTTTTTTTTTCCTCCACGTGGTCATACGCAGTTTGTACTGTTTTTATACAATAAATTTAATTAATGTATACCACCTTTAACCACAATACTAATTATTCATAGTACATGCCATCCATGTGATAGGCCCACTGATTTGTTCTCGTATGTTCTTTTAAACACACACTACATATGTCTGCATATATATATACAAAACATGATACAGTAGAACTTCGATTAACCATGGTGCTCACTCTCCCGTTGAAAAAAATAATTTCAACTACAACTTCTACTATAGAGTAAATTATTTAATTAACCTTCACTGTACTGACTCTGTCTCTTATACACATCTAGATGTGTATAAGAGACAGCCCTAGCCCTAATGGCGTCGGGNACATCTGAAAAGTATCACAAGATTTTCAGTCGGTATTCATATAATAATACATATGTGGTTATGTGGTGCAACAATATTTATGATCATCATTTCATACACAGACTTTATTCCTCAATATATTACTTAGATATTATAGATAATAAATTTTTATACAATACTTCATGTAAAATTAGATTTCATTTAACATACCATGGAAGTCGTCCGGGGTAAAATGTGCGGAGCACACTCTGGTACTTCGTGCGACTCGCACACCCGTCAGGCCAACACAATTTATACATTGTCGTCGTCTACAAGAGAATGTAACAAATATATTTATAAATAAATAAGCAACAATAATCGCAGCAAAGCGACTGAGCTAAGTACGTCTGCCCATGTGGGTAGTGGCGCTAAGACAACAAGAATTACTTACCTTTCTGGTGAGGTGGGGAAGCCTAGGAAAGTTATTTCCGGGTTGCCGCCTACTGCATTGAAGCACCCCGGAACGCAACAAACAAAAATATGCGACATTTCCTTGATTTAATCACTAAATGCGCGAATGTTGCCTACGGCACAGTATAAGGTACAGCACCGCATGCAGAATGTAACGAACAAAGGCAAACACTAGCAGCCAATAGGAGATGGGTGAACACGATCTTGCAGCCATCTATTGATCGCTGAACAAACTATATGGTGGCTGGGTGACTGGTGGCGCAGTCTGGTAAATGTTTCATGCGCACTACTTGAAGCGTCAAACCTCAGACATTTCCCCCTATCTTCTTTCCTGGCCCTGCATTAGACCAACCGATGCTCAGCGCAAACTCATTTTCAACTCTACTGCGCAGGTCACCATGGCTCTACCTATTTCGATCTCGCAACTAACGATTTGACATCCGAGTTAGTACCCTCCGGTTCTTTCTTGGTTTAATTGTCTACGAAAGGGGGCAGGGAAGGTCACTTGCCCCTCGAAATAATACAACTGCAAGTTAAAAACACTCGTGAATGCAATTTAAATTTTTTTGGTGTCGATCACACATCAGGTGCACACAGGGTCAGGTGCTCATGGTTTATCAGGGTCATAAATTCACATGCGAATTTAACATTTATTTGAATATGAAGTATGCAAGGAGTTATAGCAGGTACTTCAGCAATTTATCAAATTATTGTTTGAAATCGTATGATACGATATTCCCTCGTAAGTCTCAGTAAGCATAATCGCTGGACGTTTTCTTGGAACTTTTTCTCCACCTTCTGCACTACAACCCAATATCCCCTCACTCAGTAGCAATGGGCGAACTGCCCCATTATATTAGAGACCTTAATCAAGAGAAAACAGTCAAGAAAAAAATATAAAGCGGATTTCCTCATATTTCCTGAAAGGCTGATGATATTTGCATAAATTGTGCAAATAGTATTTTCACAATTTGTGCGATTAGCTAGTCCTATTTCCACAACTTGTGCCAATTGTCAGCACACAGTTGCGCCGTCTGGGTGCGATTATATGTACGAGTTTCCGAGTAGGATATTTCGTGTTTTATTTTCTTTCAATGTAAAACTTTTTTAATACAATATTTAAATGTGTACACTGCATATTTCTCTAGTAACTGAAATCCCAGTTGAGAATATGTCACTCCATACAGGTTTCTTTCTCAAGTTTTCTAACCTAAGTTTATTTCAATCATGTTGAAATTCGTGGCAGAATTCAAAAGTACATTTTACAGAGTTTTATTTTGCTTTCAAATTGTACGTTAAATAACATTGCGCTTAATCTGCTCCCTACTATTCTACAATTATTCGGACTATCATAGGGAAGTTTCACTGTTTGCTGTTCTAACCACAGATTATAGAAGATAATGTCATTAAATACTAATATAATACTAATAACTAACGTCTCTGAATCAGAATATTGCGCGAAACGGCTTTCTTTCTACTGAACAAACTTTATTGCGAAGCGTAGGAATTTAGAATACCCCTTCGAGACCAACTTTCAGTTCTTTCGTTGTTTTTTCAATTGTTACACTTTTACAACTACATATTACTACGCATTTTAAAACGTTTCGATGATCCCGTATTTTTTACAATTACAGTAACCTTAGTGAACGAACTTCACTGACCTGAGTGAACGGTCCCATGGGGGACTTATCTTCTGGAACATAACTATAAATGTGTTCTTACAAGTAATTAAGGAAAAGGGATACACCATAATAGCAAATGCAGACGACATTGTGATTTTTGTTGAAGGTAATGCGAGACGAGAGATTCAAAGGAAGAGGAAAAAATATTAATATTTTGTGATGGTGTGTAAATAAAAAATTGGAAAAAGCGACCGACAAGACGATTGCGATGATTTTCGGAAAATGAAACGTTCGGAAAAGACAACCTATGATCAAATTGAGTAAAAATATAAATACAAAGCAAGAACATGTTTATTTAGGTGTGAAATTAGACGCGGGTATGGATTTGCAGATCACATAAATTACGGGGAAGATGAAAAAGACGTACTATTCAAAATTAAGAATTGGAGTGACAAAATATAATATGGGGAGAAAGCAACGTTTGCAAATTAACAGGGGAGTAATGGTACCCATGATAACTTGCGGTTGCGAAACATTGTCACGAGTGCTTCGGGACGTCGTGCAAAGAAAGAAACTAGAGAAGATACAACGTCTATGCCTATTGCACATGAGTGGAGCACACAGGACCGTGTCTGGGGATGCACTCAATGTTTTGGCGGGAGTATTGCCACTGAAGTAACGATCCCCGATGCAGAGTCGTATTGGGGGCCCCTGAAAAAAATTTATAAGCAAGAAGAAAGATCATACAAGAACCACGTCATACATTGTCAAAATAAACCATCTGTATCTCTTTATCTCTATTTACAAACCTCATCTTCAAGTACGCAACATTATTTGACGCAGTGCTCATAAATTCAACCCGGTGAACTGTCGCTTTAACCAACTAGTCGTTTATTTCGTTGCCTTACCTTCTATTAGAGGGACATGATTTAAATCAAGAAAAAATCAGATAAATCAATAGAAAAATCAAGTAAATTAAATAAAATCCTCTATTGCAATTACACACTATTTGTTTTCAAATCACCATAACATAAAAGAAATATTCGCGTTTATTAACATATATTTCATTAAAATCTGGATCTATGATGACGATGTATAATAATATAATAATAAACACTTTTCAAATCACATTAAAATAAAATATACTTGTTGTATACACTACCGATCAAGAGTATTTGCCCACCTAAGTATTCAAATAAATAGAAAAATTCAAATTGACGTAACTTTGTTAAACAAAAAGTGTTTAGTAATCAACTTTTGTTTGCTTTAAAGGAAAAAGAATGTACTTTAAAATCATCTTTGTAATCAGCTTTCAAATTATTGGGTCGAATTTTGGCATACATATATAGAAATATATTTAACAAAATTACTTTAGATTTTTTACGGTTAGAAGTTGGAACAAGATCCTTGAGAGGGGGTTCTGTATGGCGCCCCGTTGCAAGACACGAAACTAAGAACACAACTACAATTTTCCGAATAAAAAATAATTAACAAATTCTTAATCTGTTTTTTAGAAATAATGGGGGCCCCCAAAATGTCATATTACAAATTTGATAAACACGTTTGACACTTATCTTGGGGTCCCTACTTTAAAATATTTAATTCTAACTTTACACTCAACATTATATTTCTAAAAAGGACCTTACAGTTGGGGATTCCTTGTGCCCGAGGGCATCAGGCAATTGCACCGACTGTACCGGCGGTAGTTACGCCAATGAGTATTGCCGATAGATTTGTGTATCCAAAAGTGGGTGTTGCGGACAACAATGCCACGAGAAAAAAGTATATCATTGGATGGAAAAGAAGTAACGGTTGTACGGAAGGATTGGATGAGAAAGATGAAGATATTTTTGCAAACATGGCAAATTTGATGGAACATGTCAGAGAAAGGGAAGAAAACATACGAGTATATTCAAAATGTGACTTTCGCAGAAAAGACGGAAAAGTGGATTTATCCTAGACCAGCGGTAGCATTAGTTTTGTGAAACCATGGGGATACAATTGCATATTTGAAGATACTCGATTTAAAAGGCGATATGTGTAAATGTGGGACAGGGATACAAACGCAAGAACGTATGTTCTGGGGTTGCATATTTTATGGAGAAGAAAGGGTCTATCTCCGAAAAAGAAACGCGAAATACAGAGGTGATACCGGAAATGAACTTCAAGATGATGGGAACAAAAGAACCGTTCAAAATATTTCGTGACTATAGCGATAGCATCAAAGAAATAAAAAAACGAACTTAGGTTTTAATTATGAATAGACTTGTATAATGTAAAGGTTGTCGGAGAATGTCTACCGGTGGAAACACGACATAAATAAATGAAAAAAGATGAAATTTTTTTAAAATGTGTTTAAAAGATCGGATAAACCAGGCAGCGGTGAGTAATTAGATAGGATATAAATTTCATTGTAGATTTGATCTTGAATTAATTCTAGAATATAGCTCAGCGGGTGTTTAAATAAACTAACACTTTTTCTTTATTATATAAGTAAAAATATGGGATTGAGGTTACACACCAATACTAGCAAGTCACTAACGTTAATGGATAATATTCTCGCGATTAGGCAACAAAGTTTATTTCTATGCTGATGTTTCGATAACTTACGTTATCTTCATCTCAAAACCACCATTTAGATTGCTGATGAAGTTGTGTAAGGATGGAGCAGTATTAAGGAGTAACTAAACCCTGATGAAGATAGCGTACACTATCGAAACGTGAGCATATGAATAAACTTTGTTGCCTAAACGCAAGAATTATTTGTACTTTTAAATAAAGGTAAAGAACATCCCAATAATTGAAACATTTTCAGTGGATTCCAATGAGGATATGAGAAAGAATAAAGTTCGAGACAGAATTCACGCTAGTAAATTTGCGGGTAAATAAATCTCACTGAAACTAATAATATTTAACGTAAGTTTTTTAGTTGATATAAAACATGGGATTGAAATAAAACTTGAGACTGAAATCTACCACGAATTCCATTATGTTTGAACTACTTAAGTTAGAAAACTTAATAAAGAAACCCATATAAAGAGACATAAAAACTTAAATGAAATTTTAGAGCACTTAGCAGTGTAAACAACGTAAGATTTTGAATCCATTTATTAAAAATGTCTTTCATTTAAAGAAAATAGAATTCAAAAGATCATACTCGGAAATAATGCTGTTGAATAGTCTTTTTTTATCCAAAATTACATATCTACCTTGATGTCAACGACGCTGTGCTTCGCGCGACTTGTGTAAATAGTAAGCTGACTTAGTGAGCTTACTATTCGCACAAATTGTTCAAAGGTCTCCTCCACTTAGTGAGCTCGTTATGTTCACAAGTTGTGTAAATATCCACTTCGAAATTGGAAACGTTTCTGCGTCCAGTAGTGTCTCCTTACACTATCCTTAATCACCTTTTGAGGACGGAAAATTTGGGTGTTTTCTTACTATTAGATGGAGTAATAATCCTGTGAAATAACTTTGAACGAGTTTTTGAGAACAGTCTATTAATCCTGATCCATTTATTTTACAGGTCGTATCATCGGATGAGGTTAAGTAGACAAACGCCGCTCGATCGCGCTGATAACAAGGAATACTAATATTTACCTATTCTTTGGTTACATGTCTGGTTGTATAATTTGTTCTGTGGTGACATGTCCGGTTTCGTGATAAAATGTCTGTCAAATAGGGGCGAAGTTGCGCGAAATATGTAAACTGACAAAGATGTAATGTTTTGAGTTTTACTGTTGATGTCATTAATATAATTTATTTTACGAATATTTACACTTGTCTGAAGGTCTGAAAACATTTCACCTATTTTGTTTTCCATTTTATTAAAAATATGTCCAAAAGAAAGTCTAGAGACGAATATTCTGAACATCAGTATCGCCGTAAAGAAAGAAAAATTGAAAGAACTGATGACAGGGTTGGAGGATATGATAGACGTGACAGTCATTTGCGCTTCAAGGGAGATGAATACGGTAAATCAGCCTCTTCTTCCTCGCATGTAGATAGTGAAGGCACTTTCCGTGACAAGAATGATTCTTTCGAATGTTGGAAGCGAGAACTTGATGAAGTGCTTCCCAAATGCTCGATTTCGGATAAGATGGAGTTTTGGAAATTTCTTCGGTCTTATTCTTCTGTTCAAAAAAAGGCTCAAAATAAAACAGGTCACTGTCGATGCGGTTAAATTCACAGTTAACTGGTTTGGTTAATGATGTACTAATTAATGAAGTTTCTCATTTCAGAATCATTGAACTTCAAAAAAAGTGATTGCCTGCCTATAACATTGGGTGTATCTGTTGAAAAATTATTTTCACAGTTGAATACAAATTCATCTTTTACCTTATCAAAATTCAAAGAGTTTTGTGAGGTTATATGTCTTTACCTAGATTTCAGACAAAAAGAAAAATTTGCGAAGTTGACAAAACTTAGAGAATGCCAAAACAATCTTCCCATCACTCCATTCAAGTATGTGGCTTGTAGGTAATTGTCTCTTCCATCTAATAAATGTTGCATTCATTTACACTTTTATTTTTTTAGAGAAGAAATTGTCAGTGCAGTTGAAAACAATAGAGTTGTTATTATAGCTGGTGATACCGGATGTGGAAAATCTACTCAAGTTCCCCAATACCTTCTCAGTGCTGGTTTCAAGTGCATTGGTATGAGTTTTTTCAAATTGATATATTTAGTTTTTTGAATGTTAATTAAGTTACCTTGTGATACTTTTGTCTCTATGTGAAAACTTATATTTTTTTATCTGAAAGTTGATTCTGATTTCATTTTATTGTTTCAAGCTTGTACTCAACCTAGACGAATTGCATGTATTGCTCTTTGCAAGAGAGTATCTTATGAAACACTGGATCGTTATGGAAGAGATGTTGGATATCAAATAAGGTTTGAGAAAAGTCGTGGTCGTGATACACGAATCCTTTTTATTACGGAAGGACTACTTTTGCGCCAGGTAATTAACTTGTTCATATATAGTCTTTGGTATGTATGGATTGTTTGTTTATAACTTTACCATATTTATTGATCAAAAACATTACAGTGATACCTTCATTTATAAACTGAAAGAGAATTTCATGATAATTTCGTTTATATTCCACTCAAGAATTAAATGTTTTTAAAGTAGAACAATAATAGCAATATAAAAGAATTGGAAAAATTTTCATCATTAAAGTGTATTCAGGAATACATTTCTAATTTTTTTAAATTCTATTATTTAATGAATAATTATAATTTCCTTTAACCATGAGAGATTTTTAGAGCATGTAATATGTAGTCAGTTGGGAACATTGCAATCTCTTGTACAAATTTTGTCAGGATGTCCGCTACCTGGAAAAAAGCTTTGAAAAACCTGGAAACACCAAAAGTATATGGAAGATAAATTATTAAAAACTTATGACCTTTTATGGAAGAATAATATTTACATTTTCTGAGTGAGCTCTTCACAGAAAGTATAAATATTATTTGTCCATAAAAGGTAAGTTTTTAATTATTTATTTAATTAGATTTTGTAATGCATGTTAATAGTACAAGTATATGGAAAAGCCTAAAAATTAAGTCCACATTGAGAAATAAAATTCAGGAAAAACTGTAAATTTTTCTATTTTTGTATGAACTCAATACCATAACTCTCTATTCGAATAATTCGATATGCATAATTCTTTTTTTGTTTTGTTTATTATGGTCCTGGAAAAATTTTCAGAAAAAAAATTCAGGACTATTGCAAAAGAAAGTTGGAAAATTCGGACAAACTGCAAAAATCATAAATTCTTTATGCTGTCTTGGTCATAACTCATGATAGGAACTACATATTTTGTTGATCATATTTTGTTTTGTTTTTTCAGTTGTGTGTAAAATTTCCCATTGGTGTACTTCTGAATGTTCTCCTCTTCAAATTGAATATCAATCGTTAATAGATGCAATGATCACTCAGAAATGCCTTTATTTTCTTCACATTTTTACTTTGTTTACACATTTAAAATAGCATTTCACAAATTCACAAAATTATCACAAACAAACTTATTGAAATTTAGACAGGACAGGTAGTCTCTTGGGTTATCTAGTTTTCTAGTAGTTACGATTTCATTTATTTCTTTTTATTAAACTTCAGTCAGTATTCTGTCTGTATTTGTTGTGAAAACCATGAGCTTCTATTCTGAGTCTTCTTCACCTCACCTCAAAGCTTAGGTTTGGAAAGGTAATGTGACTGAAATTAAGACACATTGAATGTGACATTATCGCCCAAGACTTATTCCTACATATATTATACTTCTATTGATGGACACCTAAATTTAGCCACTTTAATATCTGAGGTTTCAGTATATTGCATTTACTGTAATGATAATGTTTGAACTAAACATTTCCAAGTGGTTTCCAATTCATCTAAACGGCACTGAAAATTATTAAATCAAAATTAATATTGGGCATTTTTTATTATTTTTACATATCCCCTCACCACTCCGTCCATACAGGATTTAGGGAGGTTTTTCCTCACCCCATGGTTGGTGTATCTTTCATCAGAAGTGACACCATTTGTTTTGAAGACCCGGAAAACTGTGAACTTGACCCTCATATTGGTAGTTTTATATTATTTTTACACATCATCCCTGACCCACTTCACTCCTAAGAGTATTTTTCTTATGTGACTTATATGGTCTGAACATGGAATTAAACTGCATTAGGAGTGTTATAATTCATCTCAGTAAGCCCCAAAATTATGGATTTGATGACATCAGCTGCTTAAAATATTTTTTCCCTGCCACATCCTTCCCAACCCCACCTCTAGGGGTGTTATGGTCCCCATTCGGTATGACCTTGGATTATGATTATTTGTCGATGTTGGTAACCCCCCACCCCCCNTTGAAAAATATGGATTCGACACCAATATCAGTTGTTTTCCATTTGCCATTATTTTTTAATTCTCGCCCTTTTCACCTTAAAAGATATCGTTGCCCCCATGGGATCTGAATTGAAACATAATGACATTGGTAGTTTATTTATTGAACTCAGAAACTCTGAAAACCATGGAACCAATGCACATTGATCCTTTGCTATTATTTTTTCCTGTCACTTCCTTTCTCACTCTCATTTAAGGTTGCAAGGGTTGTCTTATTGCTATGGGTACGGAATTCCAACTTATATATTTATTTATTTATATTTATTTATTATTTAATTATTTGTTATACAATGATTATATTTATTTATTGTTTGGTTATTTATTTCCATAATGCCATATAACTTTTTGTAATGTAACAAGGTTTGGCTGGCTCTCCCTGATCCAATGAAATGTTTTGATTTTGTAACCTGCCTTTGTTGTTACCTACACTATGTGCAGATATTGTTGTTCCTCATTTGGATGGTCTTTCTGTCAGTATTTGCCTTAAAGTAAAAGATAAATCTTGCTTCGTTGGAAACTGTATGAGGTTACATCTAGGTGTTTCATTGACTTCTGCATTCTTATTGTACTTCTTCCATATCTTTTTCTCTTTTTGTGACTGTAATGGAGGTATCGAGTAATAGAATGGCTTTTCTTGTTTAAGCTCTTTGACATATATCCCTCCCTCAACTTGGCTTGTGAACCACAGAGGTTTTCTTGTTTTTTAGTAGATGAACAAAGCTAAAGAAAAGGAAGGGAGAAAAGAAAAAAACATTCAAGTCCACAGCTGATGGATTCAATACCCAAGTAGAGATGACACATTTTGTTTTTTGATAGGAATTATATTTAATAATGCAGGCTGAAAAGACTGGTAAATGTATGTTGATACAAACAAGGTGTGATAATGAACGATCTGGTCATTGTGAAGCATGCTTCATTTGACTCCTCTGTTCACTTATTATGGAGATTATTGGATGTTGGGGTGTTCTTAATGAAAAATCTTATTTTTCTTTGTCTTCTTTTATCCACTGAAGAGAAGTGAGGGGATAGTTAAAATTACAAGCTTTCAGTTTTATTGTCCCACCACCAATGTACAGAAAGTTCAAAGAATTAATATTAACGAGTTAATGTATTTTAGGCCTCTCAAAGTACAGATTCAAAATTTTTGGAATTAGGTTTGTGTGTTTGTTAAAACAGGATAAACAGGAAACAGAACACTTATCATTTTGGATAACAATTTTGGCTACATGTATTGAACTATTGGACCTCTTTCATTTGTTGTTAATAGTACTTTGTGTGAATCATTAATTTAGAAAATTTGAAACTATTTCTCCAAGATATACATTATCTCATTTGAACACACATCTTCCTTGGAGGTAATCTGAAGACTTCTAGTTTTTATTAGAAAAGCAAACTTTAAGTAGAGTCCTATATAAGCTAACTCCAAGTTGTCACTGGCATATAGGCATATTCTCTGACTTTCACTCTGATCCCAGCCTAAAACTACTGCTAGTTTTTTGTATCTGTTTGATGACTATTTTTGGATTTGGTAAGGTTTATGCCAAGCCAGCTTTGAGGTAGGGCAAGACAGTACAACAGCATAAGGACTTATTAAACCAAAAAAGTATAACTTCTTCATGCTTGTGAATACACAAATTTAAATACTTATTTTAATAAATAATAAAATTTATGATACATAATAAATTTATATAAGAAATAATAATAAAATTTAATAATCAGGTATTGCTTTGTTGTGTAAGGATGTGTGTAGATGTGAAGAATTGTAGTAGAAGTGTTGTGGGTTTTGGAGGAGGATGTTTGCAGGATTGGTGTTGTGAGTGGTACAGGGTGATATGAACAGTGTAATCATGTTTTTGAGTTGTTAGCTGTGAAGCAGATATAAATATTGAAACGTTGGTGTAACAAAAATTTGTTGCCTAAATGCAAGAATATTTGCATAATATGGAAGTTGAAAATATGATCGTTGTAGATTAAATAATTTTATTATATATTGCTTTCATTTCATTTCATTATTAAAACAATTGTAATGCTATATTAATGCAATGTACCTTGAGTCGTGTGGTTGTAAGTAAATCATTTTATGCTCTACTCTCTGTAGCATCAGTGCTTTCTATATTGTACATTTAATCTTAATTTTAAACATGGTAAATATAATCATGATTGAGATATTTGTCTCGTGTATTACCAGTGAGGAAGTATGTTAATATCTTCACTTCTTATGCAGGTTTCTACAGACCCAATGTTGTCAGCATACGACGTGCTTGTCATGGATGAAGCACATGAACGACATCTTCATGGAGATTTTTTGTTAGGAGTTCTCAAATGTCTACTACGCCAAAGGACTGATCTCAAATTGATTCTTATGTCAGCAACTATTAACGTTCAACTCTTTCATACGTTCTTTGCCAAGGAAGATCCTGCAGTCATCCAGGTGAATAGGTGTTCAGGTTTAAAATTTATCTTTTTGAAGAGAATGTCAAAACTATTGTGGAAAATTAAATTGAAGGAGTGGTTTGTTATTTTAAAAATGTTTTAGTACATTTGTGTAGCTGGTGCAGTAGTATATCAGGGCTTAATAAACAGCCATTTAATTAATTGTGATAGTTGTGAATTAGTTGTGACAGTGAGAAAAAACGTATTGATGATTTTATACTGGGGTTCCTCGGTATTATTTCCACTCACTTTTACTTTTCAGCGACTAGGAGTTTTCATGTTTAATCTCTGGCAATTTTAATTCATGAAATGGGCCATGAGGATTCAACTTCCTTTAATAATACAAATAACCAAGTCATCTACATTAATAAACAAAAATCATACAATTTTATAATTTTGATTGAGTCTTCCAAATGTATATAATCTTTAGTTTTTGGTAGAAAGAACTTAATTTAATCATTTGTAGAGTTTCTGTTTGAAATTTTGGTTTTAATTTTTTGTGTAGGTGCCAGGACGTCTGCATCCAATTAAGCTTAAATACTGTCCTATCTCAAAAGAAGATCAACCTAGTCGGGGAGAAAGATTTAATGCTGCCCCATATATTAGGATTCTTCAATTAATTGATGACAAGTATCCAAGTTAGTTAATTTGCAATTTTGTTTCATCAAATCAAGTTGTATTGTTTGATTGAAATGTTTAGAGTTGACATTGATACAGAGTTTTATTCTCTGTTTTCACCATAGAAGATGAACGGGGTGATGTTTTGATGTTCCTAAGTGGAATGACGGAAATTTCCGCTGTAGTAGAGGCTGCTCAAGAATATGCAAATATGACTCAAAAGTGGATTATTCTTCCTTTGCATAGTGCCTTATCTCTTGCTGATCAGGACAAGGTTTGTGGTGAACTCCTTGTATCTCTAACCTTAAACAAGTTTGAAATCTAGAATTGAGTCATTTCCGTTCTTTCTTAAGTTGTAATGATATAAAAAAGTTGAAATATCTTTCTTGTTTCGGAAAATAAGTGGAATTAACTAAAAATCATATTATCTTTGCTGTTAAATCATTTTGTTTTAGGTATTTGATTATCCTCCTGAGGGGTATCGTAAATGTGTTGTGGCTACAAATATTGCTGAGACTTCTATTACTATAGACGGAATAAGATTTGTTGTAGATTCCGGGAAAATGAAGCAGATGAGCTATGACGCTAGTACTCGTATGCAACGACTAAAAGAATTCTTGGTTAGTCGAGCTAATGCAGAGCAGCGAAAGGTAATTGACGAATCATATTGATTTTCATACACTTCCGTGACACTTGTTTTGGATTTTCTTTTTAATTATTTTGTTGAACAATTAGAAAAAGTGTAAATAGTATTCTGCTTTAGTTTTATTTCTGATCTTTGCTATATTAATAAAAGGTTTTATATCTAGAATTATGTGAATATAGAACACAAAAACCATTAAATATGGATACTGTACAGTGAATAACAAACAGTAATTTATAGTATGAGGAAAATCTTTGGGAGTAAGTTTGTCAGTTTTCAAAATTTCACATGTGTATGAAATATTAATGATAATACATTCCCTTCTTTTAGGGTAGAGCTGGTCGCACTGGACCAGGTGTCTGTTTTCGTCTCTTCTCTGAAGATCAATACAATGACCTGGAAGAGTTCACAGAACCTGAAATAAGGCGTGTGCCTCTTGATGCATTAGTCTTACAAATGCTGGCACTGGGTCTTCCTGATGCACGCCGCTTTCCGTTCCTTGAAGAGCCTCCTGAAGGAGCTGTGGAAGCTGCTCTAACTTCATTGAGACAACAGGTAAATTCAGATTTCATTCTTTCAGTCTCTTTGTATCATTATCAGAGCCAGATTTTTGTGATGTGTCTTGTTTTAATTTGTTCATATCTAACACTGCTAACTTGTACTGAAATTGTGACCTGACTCTTGCACAACTTATAGAAATTCCTGTTGATGACATCTAGTTTTACAAAAGGCGTAGTCTGTGTATTGATTTGGTCATTTTATTACTGTGTTTTAATTCATCAGACATTATCATTACATGTATATTTGGAAGAAGAAATAATATACGTATATTTGGAAGAAGAAATAATATACATTTATAACAGAAAAATTCCACTTTTATCCTTCTTGAAGGTCCAAGAAAAATTCGTGTTTATTATGGGAAATTGATATTAGCCATGTAAGATAAATAAATAATTACTTGTCAAAAGAAGCAGTTACAAACTGCGTATGACTAATTGGAAGGCAGTATAAGAGGTTTTAAAAACGAATTGAATAGACACTTAAATACTGTAACAATATGTTTTGCTATTCCAAGAATAATACTACCTGAAATGTATTTGTTGCACTCCCAAGAGAAAAACTTCAAAATGAGTAGCAGTTTAAAAAAGTTAATTTTCCATTGAATTTCCAAGGTTTGCGTGACATGCAGCATCATGCTGAGTCTATGAAAGGCACCATTTGTCTCGGGCCTAGTATTATTATTATTATCTTTGCAAAGCAAAATGCATTGAAGAGGATGAACTGGGTGCATTCAATTAACATACAAAACCTACGTACATTGATCAGCGATTTAAGAAGTAATGAAAGTTTAAAAATTATTGTGGAATAGTATTATTACCAAATTTACTCACATTTTGTTTTATTTAAATTTCCTTAACGTATAAATGTGGGAAGGCTGTATATGTAAATATTTGAAAAGGCTAGTGAGAAGTTGTAGTACAAATAAACATTGAACTAATGATAATGATAAAATTAATTTACTTCATTAATTAAAAAACTTGAATCATATTGGAAAAAGTATTTCTCCCTCACATTTTGCATGGTAGATGTGTTTAGGCATTCATAACTTTTTTTGTTATCTTGATCTTCTCTTCGATGGAATAACTTTTTCTTATCTAATCCAAGATATCCGTTGCCATGTATACTCTTGTGAGCACACAGCTGAAAAAGTAGTACGTGTTCCTTAAACTTGCTAATCAAAATGTGCTTACGTACACAATCTCACCAGTGACTCAATCAATCGCTTACACTCTTTTACTCAAAGTGTCTTCAACAATCAATGCAATATTCTTTGCATTTTCAAACATTTGCATATTCCTATATTTGTTTCATTTATTCAAACCTGGAGAATATTGCAATGTGGTTCAAATTGAAAACGTTTGAAAAAGGTAAAGAGCATCAGTCAGCAACATTTTGAGTGAGCTCTTGAGCACTCAGAAACAACTACTGCACCACTACATTGCATGACAAATGAGTAAATTTAAGGTAAAAATAACATTATGTACATAAGGATCTTGAAGAAACCGAAAAAATATGGGGTGAATAGGGAGAAAATGTAAATCGTGGGAATGTTAAAATAGTGTTCTACTGTATATTATTGTGTATGAAATGACGGGATGTAGAGACAAAACTTGGAAATCAATACAATGGCATATTAATAATGCAATGATTAGGGAGCGTTGGACGAAGAGGAAGTGTTGACGCCCATGGGACGTTTGCTTGCTGCTCTCCCGGTGGATGTGGCCCTTGGTAAGCTTCTTCTGGCAGGGTCCCTCTTCCAGCAGTCGGGACCAGCCCTTGCCCTGGCTGCTGCCCTCAGTGTGCAGTCACCCTTTAGTGGGAGAGCTCGTAGAGATCCAGACATTGAGGTGAGTGCCATAAGGCAGGAAGTATTTTCTTTGTATATTGGGTAATGTTTCTCTTTACATTTCTAGCTTCAAGTGACAAATTGTAAAATTCTCATGAGGTAGGGAAAATGTAATGTAAATCTGGTTACATTTTTATATCTGTCAGCTTGAGTTTATTTTCTTGATTTATGAATTCTTGAAATCAAGTGGTCAATTAATTTATTAAGCAGTATTATGAATGGGAGAGAAAATCTGAGATTATAGTTCACCTGGTTTTTGGTGAGGAAACATTGGGGTCATGGAATGTGTGTTGTGAGTGATGTAGTACTCTTTGCGTCCATGTGTTTGTGGAATAAGGCTGGCTTGTGAGTATTATTGATCTGTTCTTACCTAACATTGCTGATAAAAAAAATTCACTTTTATCCACCCCAACTTGAAATAACTTTTTAGTGTAGAATTGGAAGTAGACTTCTCATCTACCCACTTTACTGAAAAAAATACTTCCTCAAAATTGGACTATTGCAGTCATTGTTTTGTAAACATTTAATACCTACAAAAACTTCCACCAAAATTTTGAAACTGCTTTTTTTCCTTTTTAGTCTGCATTAATCCTGATATGTAGAGCTTAGAATTGTGTGAATTACCATAAATATTCATTCTTAATTTGCTAGCTTTGGACAACAACACAATTATTCTTGGTGTAGGGTACAGAGGAGTTGCTGGTGTGGTTCCCTCTTATCTACTTATCTTTTTCAGTGGGCAGTAATCTCTAATGTAAACAACTTTTGGTACAGTACAATAAATTATAATTATATTTATGTGTAGGTTACTTTTCACATAATAGTATAACCAGGAATATAAAGTGATAGAGATAAAGATGTAAAAATATGAAAATAAAAGTTTGTGAAAAGGATTATTTGTTTGTTAATATTACTGTTGGATATTTGTACATGAATTATATTATTTACTTATATATATTGAACTATTTAAGTCCATTTTAAAAATCTGATATAATAGATTTATTTCTTAATAAGTGGTTTGAACATAAATGTATGAGATAACTAGGAAGCATGTAAAGAAGCTTTTAAGTGAATTTTGCTTTCCTTTGCTTAACAGAAAATCAGTTCTTGTAAACCCCTTTGTCATTTTCAGGCAGCAAGAGCAGAATTAGAGTCAGATCATGGTGACCCTCCTGCTTTGTTGGCTGCATTGAGACATTGGTTGGAAGAAAAGAAGCAACCTGGGTCTGGTGCAAGGAGCTGGTGTCGTCGCCTGGGACTTGAAGAGCAACGATTCTTTGAAATGGTGAAATTGCAGCGCCAATTCAGAGATCTTCTGCAGGTAAAGCTTTTTTTGTCACTTCCATTGGTTTCCAGTAACTAACTTGTAAAACACTTGTACATGATCTCTTATTTTAACTATAGTACAATTCAATTTAATGGTCTAATTTAAAGCGGTCAAAATATTTTTGCTTTAGCAGATGACACAGTTGTTCTATCTGTTGAAAAAAATTGGAAAATTGCAGAACGCAAACTGAATGATCCTATACACAGTATCAGTAATTGGTTTATTGATAATAAACTGATAATTAATATTAAAAAAACTGAATATATTACTTTTAGTTGTTACAGTGACAGTCTTCCACAATTTATCAATATATTTTTAAACAATGTAACTATAAAAGAGTAAGTAAAATTAAGTATCTTTGTATATGTTGACTGTAACGTAAAATGGGATGCTCATATAAAAAATGTTACAAATAAATGTAGATACTTTTTATTTATAACATATAAACTCAAGTATCTTCCTTCAAAAATTTTAATAACAATACACTATGCATACATATACAGTATTCTAAACTATGGATTATTACTATGGGGTGGAGCATATAAGAGTGAACTAACTATTCTTGAAAAGATGCAGCTGAGATTCAAAAAACTACTAAAATAAGATTCTTTGCTTACCATCTCCCAATAGTATACAATTAAATCTATAATTTACCAGTATGACTTTTTATCCCATATATTTGTTGCATCAACTAGTATTATTAGAAACAAAAGTATTGTATTGCCAAAATATAAAAAGGAATTAACCAAGAAAAAATGTATACACACAGCTATAAAATTTTATAATCTTTTACCAAATGATTTAAAGTGTCTAAAATTGTTTAATAAAATTAAAAGAAAAAAGATATCTGAGTTCATTTAATTGCATGAGGAACATTAGCGTGTACTATAAACCTAATTATAAAAGATTAACTATCATGTTGACATTTATGCAAAACAAAGATATAACAATGTTTAATTATAAGTCTTTAGTTAGTAAGTTTTATATGTGATTTTTATACTGGCTCCTGAGCACAGAGGGTCTCCCCTCTCTTTCAGGTTTTTACTATTGTGCCTCCCTATGGAGATTTACAAAATGTAAAAACATTTTGCCAATAAACTTGAACTTGAAATAAGTTAAGTGACATGATGAGAAACTATGACATTTTTGCATTATCTCCACTACTGGTAGTCCAAGCTACCATATTGACCTGAATATAGTTCCCCGCCTTTTTCCAAAAAATTCGCCCAAAAATCGGTTGGGGACTATATTTTGAGTTTAAGATGGGGAATCTGCTTATTCAAAGCTTCATGGGTGAAAACGAGTTAAGCTAACAAGCCTTATACGTAATGTAACACAAAAAGCATGGACCGATGATGACGGGATTTGACGCTTATTAGAAGTGAAAACCGAACTGGCCCATGTTGTCTAGGAATGACTGATTGTGACAGTGTCAGACGATTTTGTCGTGAGACGGGCAAAATTCTTTGACACAACTAAAATTGGGTGATCGCAGATGCTTTGAAGCCACCTTCAAACTGCAAGTTCTAAATTATTCTCAAACGTATGGAAATAAAGCAGCGGCATGTGAATTCAAAGTAGAGCCGTAGTCTGTGTGGATCTGGCAATTTCAAGAGTAGAAGTTAGCTTTTCATTTTAAAGTCCTTATGATTATACTCTCCGGAGCCAACCTTTTCACATTAAAGTTTGTATGAGCATTTCCCTTCAAAAAGACTTTGATTTTACTCAACTTTATTTTTGTTCATTTATAAATTTATTGTCAAAAAACAGTACAGACTGCGTATGACCACGTGGAGGACAATAAACTAATTTACTCTCCGGAAGCAAGCAAGGGACCATCCCATCAATTCCAATCAAGGGCCCTAAGGCAGAGGCGGATTCAAAAATTTCAGCAAAAGTTCCTAGATAAGATAAAAAGTTAGCTGCGAGTTATAATACATATATAATGTCAATATGTTTGTAATTTAACGCAAATATGTTTGTAAATTTACATGTACA
>NNCF01126796.1:188468-231296 GCA_002313205.1 Laupala kohalensis
AACACTAAATTCACGATTTATTGTTACAATAAACACGCCCCTAGACAAAGCCTAAAGAACCTGTATAAGAAATCCGCCTCTACCCGAAGGAAAAACGGAGAAAAACCCGGGCCAGGATGGGGCTACAGAATTTATGTACACAACCGTGCCAAAGTTGAGTACACATAAAACTAAATTAATATGAGCCATAAGACAACACAATCATGCAAGAAAATAGTTTTTGAAATTGTTATAAGTTATTTAAAAAGTACTACAGCAATGGCGTGATAAAGTACAAGACGAATTTAACTTTTATTAAAATCAATAAATTCTTTTACAGTGTAGAAGCACTGGTGCAGGAGGTAGTTTTTAACCGCGGATTTGAAGATATTGAATTTCATAATGTCTTTTATATTCTTGGGCAAAGAATTATATAGAATGATTCCCGAATGATGCGGTCCTTTTTGGCAAAGAGTGGTTGACACTCTAGAGCGATGAATATTATTCCTATTGCGAGTATTGTGTTCGTGAACGAGACTGTTTCGTATAAAGCAAGGGTGGCACTTCAGTAATTCGGTCTTAATAAACACGACCGTTTCATAAATATAAATGTTCTAAATTTTACTTCCTAAAATAAGGGAGGGGGAGTCTATATTCAGGTAAATACGGTATCAGTGCATGGGAAGATAAATTAAGCATGAATAACAAAATTCAAATTTGTATATTATTTTAAAAAAATAGAACAGAAAAATAAAGATATAAAATATATTAACAAAAATAAGAAAATGAGTAATGTTCCCAAAATGTATCTACCTGTAGTTGTACATAAGAGAAATCAATCCAAAAACCCTTAGCAGGGGAAGAACAAAAGGAGAATGAATAGTATATACTGAATTCACGGATATATGGAGCTTAAAAGAGAGCGAAGGAGTAATTAAAGCAGACATCATTTCTATAAAACTATTAAGTAACAGAAGAGAAAGTATAATACTTAAACTTAAACAAATCAAAACATCAACAGCAAAATCGGCAATCTACTTGGCTAATAAATCTGTTAGTGATTATGTTATTAACTAGATTCATTATCCATTGTTTTTATACAGACTTGAATTGAAGTTTACAAATTAAGAGTCTTTAGTTTACTAAGAATTAAGTAATTTATTATCATGTATTAAATTAAAGTATTTTAGAGCCATAGCATAGCTACTTCTCATGTAAATGGAATATTTAATTCGGGGCTAAGACTTTACCGCTTAGTGATTGATTTAGAATTTTTAAATTCAATGTGTTTATAGCTGAAGGTATATTGAACAGCTACACTTATGTAACTTCTCATTTTCAAGTAGGTTTAACTTCTTATTTTTTATGAAATTTTGTCTTGGATTTGATCTAAGAGATAATCACCACCATGCTCCCCCCCCCCTAGAATTAGGTATGCTGTTTTCTAAAGCATAATGTAAAATTTGTATGGTCTTCAATCTCAAGAGTTTGATTTTATAAAATATGTAATGGTAAAATCTGAATCAATTTACCAAAGTATTAATGTATGTCCAGGTTCAGATTGGAGTCTAACATATCAATCTTAGGAGAATTAGGATAACTGCCATGTTAATAGCCAAAGATCATAGGCTGTGTCTTCTCAGAATTAATAGTTAGGTAATTTATTACAAACCATTTTCTTATCAGTTTCAATTTAGTATTCATGTTTTTGCCTATTATCCCTGTTACTTCTACTCTCAGGAGTCTTACAAGCATCATCTGCTCATCTTGTGAGATGGGATCAAGAATATCATTAATATACATCAGAAGTGATAATGGCCTCAATATTGAGCCTTGTGGGTTACATGTCTAACTTACTCTCTGATCTTGAATACGAAAATTTCTTATGTTACTGTGTTGCCAGTTAGTTCAATAACTTCGGAGCAGATCTACATGCAAATTTCTGATTCCAACTGTATATAATTTCCTCAATAGTTTTGTAATAGAATGTTTTCTGAAGTATACGAAAGTGCCAGCTATTTTCTTATCATTATTTTTAAAAAGGTATAAATTTTACTATGAATAACGTTTGCCGCAACTTTGGCTATATTAGAAATAAGGGAAATGGTCTATGGTTGGCACAATATCTCGTTTTTGCTCCGGTATGACAATTACATTTTTTTAAGGAAGCTGTTCGAAGTCCCTAATTCATATACAATTACTGTAATTATATTCTTTAAAGGAAGTATTAATATGTGCTAAGAAGTTTTCCAAACCTTAAACATTTATGCCATCTTTGTTTTTTATTTTAATTATTAAATTTCATTAACAGGCTTCTAGTATAGTTTAGACATAGTTACATGTTTAGACATATTTTTGTAACAATAGCCTCATCAGATGTTATGAGATTGCCCTTAAACTAACTTGTCATGCACTAGGCTAATCATCATCATCATCTACAATCAAGTCACTATAATAGTGTCTTTCTTCTCCTGAGTCTGAAAAGTCATATAAAGGGCAGGGTCAATTAATTGATGATTTAATAAACTCTAATCAGCAGCTTCTAGAAAGAATCAACACTATTGAGAAGACTCAACAAAAGGATTTGAATGAAACTTTTTTTTGTGGGGCTTTAGGGCTCAAGGTCATTAGAACCTTGGTGAAAAAAAGACAGTTTCGCATCATAGGGAATTACTGTAGTGACTCTCCTCCATGTGTGGGACTCACCAAATATGCTGACCATACCCACTAAAAAACCCCTCCTGAATTCAACAAATATCTAAACACAAAGATGAGAGAAAAGAAAAGGAAACAATTGGCCTTACATTATATTGAAAAGAAAATAAATTCTGAAAATTATAATTTTCAAACTACGGAAAGAAAGAATAAAGGGAAAAGGAAAGAAGAATGCAAATTTCAACCCTCCCGAGAACTTGTGGGAGGAGCCCCGATCTACTCATAAAATTCAATAGTTTATTAACATAATCCATTTCATTTCTGAGAATTGTTGGTAAATCTCAGTATTCTCATGTATTTTCTGCAATCAGTTAGTAAGTGATGCACTGTCAGAGAAGAGCTACACTCCTCACAAGCGGGTTCATCATCAAGTAGCAAAAGATATCGATGGGTGAGAGAAAAATGTCATATGTGCAGGCGGGTCAGCAAGACCACATCACTCCTGGCTGACCTACAGAAACTGCTCCATGACCTAACAGAGGATTTGATAAGTCGGAGCTTATTCCCTTCAACAGCCAACTACTCATTGTTCCATTCACCCAGAATCCTTGTCTTGGTGGAATTTAGGAGACTCCAAAAAGGAAATCCACATGATTCTTGAGTTATGCCGCCTTCGTGGAAACATTTGCTCCCTCATTTCCTCTGATTCCCACATGTCCAGGAATCCAGCAAAACATTCATGTTCTTTCCATCACTTTGGAGTGAGAAAAGCACATCCTGGATGTTCTGGATCAGCTTATCAGCTGGATACATAGTCTGGATTGCTTGAAGGGCACTTAAAGAATCAGAGCAAGTTAGGAAATTTGATCCGCGGGAGCACTTTGTTGATCGCAGTGTTCTCAATATGGCGTAACACTCAGCGTGTATACGCTGCACACGTCGCCAAGATGGTAGCCACAGGTGTTACGGAGGAACACCACGGGCAGCTGACACCATTGGCCTGCTTCAACCTGTCTGTAAACGCAGGAATATAGGTCCGGTGTTTGTCAAGGATTAGGTGGAAGTATATCCTCAACATCAAGGCTGGAGTGTTCTTCTTGTCCTGATGCAGAAGATCAAAACTAATCTTCGGCTTATACAAAGCCCAAGGAGGAATCTTACTGAAACCTTGATTTAAGACATCAGGTGTGTGTATAATCAAGTTTTCCAAAATTTGTTTGGAGCAATATCAAACGGTTTGGTTGCTCTCAGCCTGTTGTTGTAGAAATGAATGGAAGAAAAAGAAGGATGAAATACTGCATTGTGTTCCAGATTGTCGGGTAAAGTACGCACATGGGTATAGTGCCGTAACATGAATAATTGTTACCGGAGGGAAAGAGATGGTTCGCAACTCTCGGCATACAAACTGGGAACTGAATGAAACTAGTCCCTCTGGTGGCTCAGCTGTTAGCGTCCTTGCTCATCACCAAGTCGCCTCAGGTTCAATTCCCGGTGGGGCCAGAAAAAATTTGTAGCTTTTCTCATTAATATCCCAGTTCATAAAGCTGTCTCTTCTGAAAAGCGAACCCTCCTTCTATCCACCTCCTACTGCTCCTAGTATCAATAACTCTATTACTTACCCCTCTACTTGATCAAGTTGTTGGTAAACCCAGCTAAGCAGCCCATCTTCTAACAATTGCCTACCTCCCATCTCCTACCTCCTATCGCTCCATGTAGGTGAGCTTCAATAGCACTTAGCTACATTTCCCATTTACAAATACTACAATAAAAAGAAATGAAACTGAATAGGAGGAGGCTAGTCCGCAACAAATTGGGGGTGAATCAATACTGCTGACATGGAGATACATTATTTAAGGGAAATTAACCTGTTTCTCAGAGAAAGTAATAATTAACTGAATACTGAAGTTGATACTCTCTGTGCAGAAATTTGAAACTTGCATAATAAAGTCACATATCCCCATATCACCAAAACATGCCCATCAGGAAAGAAGAATAAATCTTCAGAACTGATTAATTAACCCCATGGGAAATGAAGTAAAAACTGTACATTCAACTTAAAGAGTTTTTTAAGAGTAAACTTCCTTCTGTATCCATATTAGAAGAAAAAAAACTGGAGTAATCCTAAGAAATAATAAGGAAAATGACCTAACAAAAAGAACACAAAGTACATGGGAGGGAAAGTTCATAGTTGTACTGCTAACTCTTTTTAAACTCGTAATTAAAGTGGTGGGTGACTTCAAAGGGGCAGACATTCAGGATGTAGAAAGGGAAATCATCAATCAGAACTTCAATTGAGATGTATTTCAGGGCACGCTATCTATGGAAGAAATTGGATGAAAACTTTTCTGTGTTATTTGCTCAAAGTTAAAAACACTGCTTATAACCATATTGCTGCAGCTAAAATCTTTTTCCTGCAATTCAATAGTTACAGCGTTTATGACAACTTTAGTGTATAGAAATAGTTTAAGTGCTGGTCGTAGTCATAAATTTATGAAAATACTGAAACTTACTGTAAATGTGCCAGAGAACACAATTTTAAAAATTGAGTGAATTATACCAAAAAGTGTATTAATTGTTTCGAATTATGTACTAAGTATAGTACTAATTATAATTGTAATCATGTTGCAACAGACCAACGGTGTTATATTTTTGAAATTTGGACCGAATAGAAAATAGTAATGGCTGAATACACGGCTAAACCTTTACGTTAATTTTCAGTAATATAAATTCAGAGATTGACGGTTTTCGTTTTGATAGATTTGGGTATCCAGAATTCTGTCATGTTTGTCTTGATGATGCACAAATGTTGCACGATGACATTTTTTTTACATTTGACTTGAAAAATAAATACCGCTTACTTTATTGAGTAAAAAATAATTTGAGTTTTTTTTTCATCATTAAATCCATTTCTTGAAATTACTTAGAGTCTGAATGTTTCTCAACTAGGATGCTGGACTGTTGTCTGAAGATGCGTTTTCATCTACTCCTGCCACAGCTGCTGAACGTGCCATGCGTCATGGAGAAGTTCGTTTACTGAAACAGTTACGTAGAGAGCAGCGTGCTGCTGGACCCAGGAAACGGAAGCGATTACGAGCGGACACTTGGCAGTTGGCTACGGGAGAAGATGAGGAGGAACCTGATTATGATGCTGATGTGCGAGATGTAGAGTTCCGTCTCAGCCATAGTGGAAGTCAGCTGCAGGTACAATATAAATTTCAGAATGGTATATGTTGTGTTGAATTTATTAAAATATTTTCTTTTGTGACTGCTGTATAAGTCTTGCCCTGATATGAACTAAATTTTCATCTCAATAAAGCAACCAGATATCTCAGATAATCTGCCAGATTTTGTTAACTTTGTTAACTTTGTTAACTTGATGGGAATGTGTTTAAATACAAGAGACAAGATCGGATGCATTGAGAAATGTCAAAAATCATTCATTGTGGTATCTTCAATAAAACATCAACATGAACAGGAGAATTTTTTATTTATATCAATCAATGCAGAAAAGAGGAAGCAAAATTTTGATATTTTGCGCTTTTCTGTTAATCTTCTGTGTCTTATTTTATTAAATCATACAGTTGGGTATCTGTAGTGTTTATAATTACAGTACACATAGATAGAAACTGCTTATAAAATGGATTACCATTAACGTTTCAAGCTATGGAGTGCTGTTGGAAAAAGTAAAAAAATTGAGTGGTAGGATAAAAATCTTTACTCTCATCTCTACTGATTGGCACTTGCATGATACAGAAATAGCTTATTGTCTCATACTGTTAAGTAACCCATTGAATAACGTATTTAAGTATACTTCTAAAATGTTAAAATTAATGTGTTTTAATCAAATTTGTTATTCATTTTTCTAGAATATTTTAACTGGGACGAGTACGGATTCTGCATTAGAATTGGCACTCCTGAAATTACTAGTAGTAAGTGGGTTGTATCCTCAGTTAGCTGTTGCTGATGAATTCAATGCTTCTAAGGTAATGCCTAATATGATTGGTTATTTAAAAAGTAGAGACCATTCCAGTTGTGGTCAACCTCTTTGAATTCTTGAAGTCAGTTACAGAGATACTCTTCCACACCAGCACGAAGCCATTTGTAGCTCTTCATCCTACTTCATATTTTGGACGTCATCCTCAAGTTCTCCAATTATCAGATGCAGATGTTGAAGCTCCTGCTCGTTCGCAGGGCAGACTCCCTTTCAGCTCTTGCCATCAACTCTTGTGCTATATGTAAGTTCTATTGATGGGCTATTTTCATACTATTACCATATGACGCGATCATTTCAATCTCTCTGACTTGTCTGGTGCTTACTTAGCTAAATCATGTCTAAACGTCCCTTTGCAACTGAAGGTGATAAAGACTATCTAGATAAATTGTGTTTACCTTGTTTCTGAGTATTTATGTATTGTTATAAAAGTTATTTTCAGTATTTTTCTCAGCACTACCTTCAGTGTGTTATAACCTTGCATAAGTGGCCTTGCATACTTTGGATAAAATGTCCTCTAAATCTGCCCAATATCCAAATGTATCTTGTTTACCAGATTTCATTTCTATAGAGAACATCAAACAAATTGATTGGTATTTTATATTGGTTATACTTCATATCATTGTTGTAAAATTTTAAATTTAGCCTTTAAAAAGAATACTTTGAGAATTCAGGGTATACCTTTAAAAAGGCAGTGTTCTCTATTAAAACAATTTTAAGCTCTTTCTCTTCATCATCTTCCTTTCTAAAATGTGGAAGGTCAGACATCCTGGCCTTAACTTTGTAAGATTTTTTTTTGTGAATGGAGTTTATTTTTAGTATGTTTTTCTATTTTAAATGTCTCTTCTTTATTAATAGAAAAGTTATTTTACAGGTCTTTATTAGAAACAACAAAACCCTACCTTGTGAATACTCTGCGTACACCTGCAGCTCAGACTTTACTGCTGTTTTGCCAGACTGTTGACACTAATGTTGACTTTTCTAGGTAATATTCTACCTCATGTATTGAATAATTGTACATTTATCTTAAATCTGAAGATCGTAATAATGTTCCTCAGGAAATCCATAGTATGAAGTCTTCATAACATAACAAATTTATACACATAGTACAGTTTGTACATAGTTTTTCTCTAAATAAGTTCATAACAACTGGTTCAGAAAATCATAATTAAAGCTTTAAATTTATTTTTGGATTAATATAGTTTTGGATTAATAAGTTTAAATACAATAAAAAATATAGAAATAAATTACCTAAAGCAAAGAGTATAAAAACAATAGTTACACCAGATGGGTTGATATGCTGCATGTTCATGAAACAACCTCAATAAACTTTGTGAACAGTCCATCTTAAATATAAACGTAGGCTTCCATGGCTGGAGTCAGTATGACCTTGTCAGTCCGGGACAAACCGCGTCTTAGTAGATACAACTACCAACGTTTCGGCCATCATGCTGTGGCCTTCTTCAGGGCAATGTCAGAGTTGCACAGACCTAAGTTGCTGTCGTACTCTGCCTAGTGAGAGTACAACCACAAAGTTCTGCACCCCAAATTAATAAACATGATAAAACTGACCCTCACAAACACCAAGTCAAAAGTGAAGTTCAGGGGTGAATTGTCGGAACCATTTGATATCAAAACAGAACTACGCCAGGGTGATGGACTCTCACCACTACTGTTCAACTGTGCTCTGGAAATAGTAATGAGGGAATGGTTTAAGAAATACCCCCCAAAAATTAAAATAGGCAGAGAAATAAAAACAAATTGCCTTGGTTTTGCTGATGATTTGGCATTACTAGCAAATGACATAGATGAAGCAAAAACACAGGTATCAGAATTTCAAAACTTTGCAAATAAAATTGGCCTCAAAATATCATTTGAAAAAACAAAAATTATGCCCCAAAAACCAATATCATCAAAAGAAATAAACATAGATGGTAATAGAGTCAAAATTGTAACCCAATTCAAATACCTGGGAAAGATGACAAATAACCAAAATGAAAAACTCTGAGTCCAAATAAGAACAAACAAACTAGCTAAAGCACAAAAATTAATGTGGAACATCTACAGAAAAAAATGCCTATCCGTAAATGCAAAAATTAAACATTACAATCCAGTTATAAAACCGGAAGCCACTTATGTAGCAGAAACCTCTTCCACCTGAACAGACAATCAAAAACTGATAAATTACAGAAGATTGAAAGAAGAATCGGAAGAACCTGCATCAACCAAAAATATCAGAAAGACGAACAGTGGCGGGTATTGTGTCGTGTACAAAGAATTGGAACCCATTACTGATACCATGCATAAGAGGAGACTGGGATTCTTTGGACATATAATGAGAATGCAGGATTCGAGACTTCTGAAACAACTGGTACAGTACAATCTCAAGTCAAAAAATACCACAACAGGATGCAGGTGGATTACAGAAGTCAGAGAGGATTTGAAGGGAATTGAACTTACACCGGAAGATATAATTTTGCCTCAAAGAGATAATGAGTACATAAAATTGTTTCATTAATCTTTATACTTATATCATAAGTTAATAGTTGTTCCAATACTCACTATGATCCAACTTTTTTATAACCTTTTTCTTTTGATAAAGTTTTTAAATTATTCAGTAAACTATTGAAAAGACTTATTGATTTGAAATAACAATTTTTGGGACTTATTGATTTTTTCCTTTAGGAATAAATTAACTTTTATTCCTAGTACAGCTGGTAGAGTTGAGGAATTCAACTCTTAACATTTGAGGAACAACATATGTTCTGATATACTGAAGTAGTACATTATATCCAACCATGAAAAACACTGAAAAGGCATAAGCTCTTGTCAATTAGTTTATTAAGATAGGGCTATTTGAAGAAGATTTCAAAACATGGCTAGAATTATACAATTTTGAAATTTTTAAAAATATTTTGAATTTAAGAAGTGGGCATCTAAAAATTCACAAATTTTTAATTTTTAGTATAAACCAATTGTTCTACCAATGTACGATAAAATGGTCTAAATGGAAATAAGTTTCACATGGAATCACTCTGTTGGATCCCCAAGAGGGGGAGACCTGTCTGGTTAGTTAATTCATTTGTTTTGCTTCAGGATGGTATGTGACGAGTGGTTGGAGCTGGAATTCAGTGCTCCTCCTGCTGCTGCTTTGTTGTTGCAACGTATTAGTAGATTACGAATGCTGTGGGCACGACTATTGGCTTTGAAATTGGCAGGTTTGTTAAACATTGACGTATTATTTAAAAACTTTTTTCTATTTTCAAGAACCACATTTTCATTCTTTATGTTTTCAAAAAGAATTTTTTAAAGCTTCTTGTATTTAAAAAAATGGATAGTATTTTATTTAAAAATAGTAGGTTCTTTAGAAATTTGAGTACCAGGAAAATCTTATTCTTAGCATTGTAGGATATTTCTTTTAAGTGAATGTTGTTGAACCTTAAAAATATTCATCCCCCCCCCCCACTTAAAACTATGTTATTGGGTTATTGTAGATTTTGGCTACACACAAAAAATGAAAATTGGTCTGAACCAATGACACTGGATGTAAGTATCCTTATGTATTTTGATATGCTAAATATGAATTCAGAATTGCCCCATCACCCCACAGTTATTTTTAAATAGCAAAAAATGTCCTTAACCCATTTATGATGAAAGACAGGTACTGCCCATCCTCTACATTTGTAGGACTTCCTGACAAAAACGGGCAGTGCCCGTTCTGTACTTTGAGGTCGGGTTTCGACTTATTGTTACTAGATATCATTCATGTCTGTTTACTACTAGTTCTCTGAATCTTTCAGAAGTTTATTGTTTAATATCAATCATTCTCTGCTGATATTTTATTTTATATTGATTTTTGAGTAAAGTGGTAGTAGTGTGTTGTTGAAGTATGTGGTCAAGGTGGAGAAGGAAATGTTTGCTGAACCTAGTAGTTTGCAGAGTGGGTGATAGAGGCTTTTAATCACAGATATGAGGAATTGGACAATGTAGACATGGGCGATATTGAGGATACTTGTAGTGAAAGTATAGCAAAGGTTCAGATGAATGGGAAGAGCACACCGAGAATATCATACTAAAAAATTTTCAAACCGAAAATAAATAAAATATTTTTTCAACAAAACACAGGTAAATTCAATTTTTTCTATTTTGTAATTCTATTACAAATATTTTTAATATTTCAAAATAAAAATAAACATAATTTTTGCGAGCCTAAGAAATTGTCATTGAATGCGCTATTGGAGCAGTAAAAATAATTCAGCCTCTGCGGCCGCAAAAATTCTAAGAAAATACAGACACAATGGGTTAAATACAGAAGAAAGCAAAACCAAAAAAGTGGATCTGTTGCAAGACTAAACTTGTGTATCCTTATGTATTTTGATCTGCTGAATCCGAATCCTTGACCAGAATAGCTCTCCCACCCACCATTTTTCTTTTAGTCTGTATTTTCTGTTATTTAAGGGTATTTTTTCGCAATTAAAAAGAAACTGGGGGGTAATGTGTCAAAATACAAAAGGATAGCTACGTCTAGTCTTTTGATCAGATCAATTTTTATTCTTTTTAGGTCCCTGTGTAATTAATCAGGGAATTATGGTGATTTGTAAGGATAGGTCTGTTCCAAAATTCTTCACTTGTGGTTCTAGTTATGTGATTTCAGTTCTCGGTTCCAGTTTCAAACAGACCTTCATTTACCAACTACTCTTAGGGTCCATCCAAAAATTATTTAATGCATTTGGAGGGGGAGGAGGGATTTTTGATATTGGTACTGGGATAGTGGGGCTTAGACTTGGTGTTATCTAATGCTAAGTATTAAGGTGTATTAACTTGAAAGTTTGTCTCTGTAGTCCTTGAACTCAAACGCTCTTTTTAAGTCAGCACAGCGCAATGAGGAAAGAACATTTAAGTCAGTGTACCAAAGATTGTCCCCTTGTTCTCCAGAAAGCAACAGTGACTTTTCTCCTTTTGGATTTGGGTGGGAGTAGGACTAACACTATATAATTATGTAGGGGAGAGGTGAGAGATATTGTTTCTGGTGCATTGTGAAGGGAGAGGAGTCATTTAAAAATGGTTATCTTTGCATTTTGCAATTTATGAATGGCTCCTTATTACACATTCTATATTTGAAAATTATAGTTTATTGGATAAGCCTCCCTATTATTTATGTATCATTCTTATTTTTTGAGTGTGTTCAAAATATTTTTAATTCATATAGGAATATTTGTTTTTAAAATTTTATTATATAGGGGGTTCATTAATTTAAAATAGATGCAAAATGATATTTCAATACTATTTGTTTATTTAATTAATGGTAATTAATCCACACTTTTTCATCAAAACTCCTAAACTGTATGACTATTATGTACTGGTTAGGTTAGTTTACATATTTATTTAAATTTACCTTCTAACTTGACTGCAAAAATATTTTCATACACAATGTCTACAAAATCAAATGTGCTGAAAAATATTTAATTAAATATCAGCACAAATAGGGCTAATAAGCAAAAATTCTTTTCAAATATTCTTAGATTAATGACTAGGACATCTTGTTTCATTATATTCTCAAATGTATTAGGCAAAAGTTATTCATTTTCTTTTATCGTGGATAAAATAATTTATTTACACAACTGCCATTTTGAAGTGAAAAACTGAATGTGTCTTGAGTTGCAATACATTGAACTCGCAAAGTAAACAAAATTTTGGATTTATGATATTTTTTCCACGCGATTGGTTCTGGAACTGGAACTATATTTTACACATCCCTTGAAATAATATTTGGAAGTGGTACATCCCATATATATTCTCACCTATTTTGGCTTGTCCTTTCCATCGTCAAGTTGTAAGTCGGAAGCAGAAGCAAGACTCTGAAGATGACTCTACCTCCTCTGAGGCTGAAGAAGCTGCTCCTGTCGAGGCCGAGGCAGAAGCTTCTCATCTCTCTGCTCATCTTGCTTCCGAACTGCCTCGCTTACTACATGCTGAGATCACTTACTCAATATCACGGCTATTGGCGGCAGATCGCAAAGTCCTCTTCTTGGGACCGGGAGTCAACAACATTAATGTGGAGCCAAATCCATTTTTGCCAACAAGCTTGGCATCGAACACTTTTGTCGCCGAGCCACATTTTCAGAAAGGTGGTGTTCGGCTCACTCCATTTCTTACATATGGATGGTAAGATGATTGTCTAGTTATTTGTATATGGTTGCTTATTTGTGTGAAATTTTAACAATACATATTCATTCTGTTGGGCTGTTCCACGAAAATCTTGGGTTTTTGGATTAAAATAGAAGAAAAGTATTTATAACTAATTTTGCAAGAATATGCCTTCAGTGGATTTTCTTTCAGTTTTCTTTTTAAGTATCCTGATTGATTATCTGAATTATGAAATTGCATTAGAAATTTAAATGTCCAGGATCTGATTTCCTTAAGGAATTCCTCTCACTAAAATCTTTATAATATAATATATAATTTCTTTTTACAGTCTTTTTCACTAATTTTTTTTCATTCGTTTTTGGAACATGTTTTTGGGGAACTTTGGCCCCATCATGTCATGCCCAAATGATGGTGGGGGTAAAGTTCTCTGAAAACATGGTCGCGAAAGGTTTGTACAAATTTGCACAGAAATATGTAAAAATATTTCTAAATTTTTTAATTGATTTTCTGTATTAATACTTTTATTTTTATATTGTAAGATCTGTTATTGTATTGAGAGAGAAAATCTTCTATGTCTATGCTATGTATAGTTGTTAAAAATGTTCTTTCAAAATTTCATACTTTCATACTATTGTTATTATAATATCAATTCAATTACATCTTATTGAAAATTTACTGTTTTCCTTACTAGTTCAGGTTTAGTCTGTGTATATAGTTTAGTCTATTTCTGCAGAATACTTATTGAAATACTTTGTGTTACAAAATTTGTGACACTACTTTATTAAATAAATGTATTTTAATTTATTATGTCTAGATTCATGCTAGTAAAAAAAAAAATCATGAAGTATTGTATTTTACTTATGAGCAATTTTTGATGCATAATTAATAGTATCCTCAGTTGATACTTGTATGTGTAGTGAAATTTTTTAATTTAATTATTAGTGTATTCTATTGTTGTTACAGCCTTGATGATACGGTGCAAGAACCTTTTCCTTTAGAAGATTGGAGCTGTGCCACTTGTGAGTTTGCGGGTCCCTTAGGACCTCTTCAGCAGCTGCAACATATGCAACTCTGCCAACAGCAGGATCAGCACGAAGGTTACCTTTGTTTTGTCAACATATTTATTTTTGTGTTAGGGGTTGGTTGATGTAGTGTCATGTGGTGTGTATTTACAACTTGTGACATGAATATTGAGGGTCGATATGTGATGTGTTGTACATCACATACAATATATTGAAGTTGTAATTTTTTATTTCATAACCTTGAGCGTACTTCATGTGCTGATTTAACATAAAGTAATTAACTTACTATCACATTTGGGCATCATGGTTCTGTATGATTTTAAAAGTTTTTGATCCATTCAGAAGTACTAATTTTTTCTTGAAATTGTTTTTTGTTTGTTTGTTTTGTTGTTGTTTAAGTGTGTATTTGCGTGGTCGTCAACACTTCAATCCAGCAAATAAAAGTGCAAACCACTATTGAGAGTTTCAGCACAATGTACAGATTCTGATCATGAGAATGAAGAATAATTATAAACTTCACTAGAATTTGCATTGCTGATAATAATCTCTTCGGCTAAAGATAAATTAGTATACTCTTGAAATTCCTTATTTGTTACGTCACAAGGAGAGGGTGGGGTCGATATATTGTGAAAGTGTCAAAAATCACAAAAATTTACATAAAACATAGATGACCCCGAAGTTTCCTTTATTTCTGTGAAGCAGGTTTTATCCTCTCTTTATTTCTCCTTATTCAGTTATGGGCTAGTAAATGAATTCTGTTCTACTACCAACACAGACAGATTTATAGCTTGTTTGAGTGAGACATATTATTGTTCATTTGTTTTATCATTGACAGAACATTTCTTTGGTAATTGACTTTTCATGTTTATATTCGAGATATGAAGTTATCTTACATAGAAAGTCATTATTTTGTAAAATCAAATTTTATCATGCCCACCAACCCATGTGCTGATTTAATGTATTTTTGTTTTGTTTTTATTATTTGCTTTAAGAAGTCTTTCTGTGCAGGTGCCAGTTCATCTCATGAAATGGAAGTTGACCGAAAACCGCTTAAAGATCAGCATCAGTGCCCTGTATGCAAGCAAGTTTTGCGGTTGTCGGGTACAGAGTTACTTCGCCATAGGAAACAATGTATTTCCAAACAAGTGGAAGAAGAAAATACAAGTTGAATTTGAATTGCAAAGTGGATGGTAATCTTTAGATTGCAAAGGTTCAGAATCACTACTTCACAAAAATTAATCAGATGTACATAGCATTTAATTTATCTTAAAACGTGCTGTCAATGATTATAATAATTGTTGTACCTGATATATTTTATCTAGGACTTCATAGTTTCTATTTGAAAATAAATACATTATATGCTGTTGTTATTCTCGTAGGGAAAAGAAGGATTGAAACTACAGTATAAAACAACCAAAATGGGGGTAAATTAGATTTTTCTGTGAAAATTCATGAAAACATCTGCAAAATTAGTTAGTATGAATAATTGGTAATGAAGGGATGTAAAAATGTGTAAAGCCAATGTTCATATAGATCAGATGCTCTGAGGGCATCCAATTGCCCTTTTTTTCACTTTAAAATTAAAATTTATGCATATATGAATTGATAAAACAGTGATACGGGCAGAGGAGGGCTGACACACATTTCACTTTCTCATTGTTTTGTCAATAGACATTAAGTGTATGAATGCATTTTGCAATCGTGTCACGAGTTCAGTAGTATAACATACTTTCAGTTAAGTGCAAGAACTAGGGGATTTAATTTGAGGTGCTAACTGATAACTCACATTTGTATTCAAGAGTTTGAGAAGTATTTTTCTCCAAGCAAATTTGTTGTGACTAAAGAATGAACTTAAAAGAGCATAATGATTAATTTTGTTGTTGTATGTCATTCGGTAAATGTTGAAATGTTGATAAGCTTTCTGAAGGAAGCATTTACAATTATTTTTAGTCACCTGTACATTTTGTTAGCTTAAAATTAATAATTTTCGCATTAAAAAAACATTTAAGATTCGTTATTAAATAGTTGTATATGATCAATTGACTTATGGATTTGATGTATATTTGTGTATTATGCCAACCAAAAAAAAAAAACTATTAAATTTAGTAAAACTCTAAGGACTTTAAGAAAAAAATCCTTATTTCAAAATAATAGATGCTAATTTTAAACAAAGGACGTGCTATTTTTTCTGGTCCCTACTAGTATGCTTGGCCTGGTCCATTGCAGTGTAGCTGTTATAACCTCGTCTTCATTTGTAGCCTTGTAGATGAAAAAGAAACAACTGAAATTTCTCTCAATTGGTTTTCTAAATTTCTTTTCAAGCCACAACTTCCCCTTACCAGGACAACCCAGAATGACAGCCCCGCCCCTCTGACAGTTCTGCGGGAAGATGACACTAAAGCCTAAGACAAGCTTTCATGTTCCATATCATCCTCTGAGCCAATGCGAACAAGGAAGGGCACATAGAGGCATAAGTGTAATTTATTCATGAGAATCCGGATTTCTTCCTCATTATATTACCCATTAGCCTTCTTGGTATTTTTTTTTGTTAAAGTGGTGGCATGAAAGAAGAGAACTGACAATGGCAAACGTTACTTAAATTATCCCAAAGTTATTTATTTCCTGTTACAGCAAAATTCAGCCTACGAGTTTTGCTCTTCTACCAAACCATGACTTGGAAGAGAGAATTGGAAAGGAGACATGTTGGTTTGCCAGGATATTTATGGTACCCAACCGAAGTCGGTCTAGAATTGATGAGGAAAACCCTAGCTAAAAACTCCTTGTAATTAGGGTGTATGGGGAATAATACCCAAGCTGAGCAGTATACTGGTAGAAAAGACAACTGCCATCTACTACACCAAGGTCGTATTGTTTCAGCATCTTGATGTCACTGGGTTATTTCCCTCCCTTGAATTTTAGTAGTTACATTCTGAGAGGGTGGGAAATATGGACATAGCCAGGGGAAGAGGGATTTGTGAAATGTATTGCATTATGAACTGAATAAGCTAGTTGTGAGCCCCTGAGTAATCAATTTAATAATAATTGTGGTCACCAAGCTATTGGATTTCTTTTTGCATAGTTTTACGTAAAATAAAAATAACATCAATCAGTGGATCATTTCAACAGTTCGTTCCCAAAATGTGGAATACTTTAAGAGAAATGAGTATTGTATATGAAATAAACAAGAGCACAATGGGAAAGAAAGTACAAAGTGACTTGATACCGGGCAAAATCTTTTATTTCAGAATAAAAACAAAACAGCGGAACAATTAAAATGAACAATTCTTGGTTCATCTAAATTTTAACCGAATGATAATTTATTGTTTCAAACAGGATGTTGCAAGCACAAGTTTAACTGTGATATCACCAATCTAGAGCAATAATAAATGTCACTGGACTTATCAAGTTATTTTACAGAGTAGATTGTAGCGTATAGATTGAAATGGTAATAAATGCTGCAGAGAGAGAAAATTAAGGTCGACAACGTTCCAAGAAACGTGGATAAAGACACACTTCTCGGATATGATATCTGTTTAACAACCAACACAAGAAACGCTCCAGTCCAAGACCATATCCTCCATGAGGACAAGTACCGTACTTGCGCTAAAACAAAAGAAAAAGCATACAATCGAAGTGTTTTTGTTATACAGAAATAATTCATAATGAAACAAAACTTAATACTATATATTTTGATAAATCAATACATTTGATAAACCCACAAAAAATCTAACAAACTGTATTTTAATGGAATGTTGTTGTAGATTAAAAGTGGTAGTTGGTTGAGAGAAATAAATAGAAAAGACATGAAATGGTACCATAAAATCCTTTCAGAATAATCTCACTAGAACCAGTGAACATATTAGTACTTACAAAGGTAAATGTGTAAAAATGGAATACAAAAACAGAAATGAACATAAGGGGAACAACTTTAGTTTAAATTAATTGTGTGTGTACAATTTTGGAGAATAAACATGTTCATGACCAAAACGAAATTGATTATAATATTTATCAATGTTTGACAAATTGAGCAATTATTATTTGTTACCTAAGCAGCACATAATTTCAATACATGAATTTTAAAGGAGTGTTAATTCAGCTAAACTCAGTCTCCATATTGCAACTTCACTCCAAATTTGCTGAAGGTGAAACAAAGTATGAACCCAAAGATAAATAATTGAGCAGAAGGATTCGCTAGTAAGAGAATAAACTTAAAACAGGGTCTCAGTTCTAATTTTATTTAGCATTATTAATTTATGTAACTTTATATTATATATAAAAGTTATGTAATTTTATTATTCACTTTCATTTAGGGAAGAAAAATAATTATGCCAAACATTTTATTTTTAAAAAAAATGTCATAATCACATCCAACTGGCAAAAGTGGACAAGAAAATACGATTATACTCTTTGGTTAATATGCACCGGTACTTGTCATCGATTACCGAAGAACTCTCGTGCTAAAATTTCTCTCTCTGTCTTTTCACAAACTAAAACACCTTAGGACCCACATAGGCATCAGGCAATTAAGAGGGAATTTAGAGAATGAAATATCACCCAATATACCAGGTGCGATGCTTACTTTCTTTAGGGACCTTAACAAACAATTTGTATGGTGTATGGTACTGACCTCGAAAGGTTTTTTAAACTTTGTTTTCAAAGTTGAAACACTGCTTTTACTTGGAGTATTATCGTGAAGCGAAGAATTTTTTTTTTTTTTTTTTNCATTCAAGTTTGTTATTTGATTTCATTATATACATTTTTAAAATTTAGAAACAATCAAGACGTGAACTAATTTTTTTCCACAGTGACAAACTTCTTTGCATGAAAAAATAGAAATTAAATCCAAATAAAATGGAAATTTTAATTTAATTCTCTGAAAACTAGGAAACATTAAATACTCTTTGCCTTTAATACTTTTTAAAATTATAATTGCTTGATCATTTGACTAGTAACGGAAGCTACCACTGTTCCTAACTTCAAATATTTTTATGTACCTCGATACTGAGAAAAAACGAACAATAGGAACTACTATAACCATAAAACTATATTTTTAGTTTAGAACTGTATAGATATGAACATGTTGCAAATAGCCATATTTACAAACAATTGGTTTACCTGATCAGTGTACCAATAATAAGGCGCAGGATCAATGCCCTCACGTTTGTAACCTTCCAACAGCTGTTCCAGATCCCAGGTACGCATTGAGCCCCCCACAATTTCACCAACTCCAGGTAATAAAACATCGACACTCTCTGTAAGTCTAGGATCTTCTGGACATCGTTGCATGTAGAAAGATTTAATTTCAGCAGGAAAACGACACAGCATGATAGGTTCATTTATCTGGTCAGTCATACGTCGTTCCGGCATCTCAGGAATATCCTACCAGGAGAAAATCGTGCTTTGGCTATCAAGATAATCATTCATAATATATATTAAGTACAGTTCGACAAATATTTCTGATCAATATTATATATCCCCCTCCCCTGTCGAGAAATTGAGAGCGCTGATAGGTCTCTGATTAATGAGAAATACTATACTGATTCAGCAAATGTATTTCCAGGAATTTCCTATAACTCACCTCTCCAAATTCATAGAACGAACCATCATCCTTTGTTATTCCATTTTCTTTAAGATATTCAATGGCATCAGAGTAGTTCATTCTACGGAATGGCTTCTTAGGAGGAACAAATGCCTGGAAGTAAATTAATGAGAGTGTCTGTTTAGTATTCAGTCAACAACCTGAATACTAAATAAATATTACTTAGAATATATGATTTATTTTAAAGGACTCAATATACTAAAATAATCTTAGTTCATTGTATTTCACAATAAAACATGTAAATCTATTTTTTGGATAACTATTGAGTGAACCTACAGGATTCAATTCCTTAACAATATATCCAAAAGGAGACTTGAGGACTCTGTCCACAACATCACATACGAGGTCTTCCAATCGATCCAACAAATCATCAAAAGTGATGAAAGGACATTCGCCTTCAATGTGTGTGTACCTGATAAAGAGACATTAAAATAATTGATGAGATTCAGCATTGAGCAGATAAAATTCCATTTCAGTATTACAGAGTAGAGAAGTGCTCTTCTATCAAACCTACATAATTTTTTTATGTTAATAGATGAAGAGATCTACAACATTTTATAAGAAACAATTTGAATTCTTACTCGGCAAGATGTCTTCGAGTTCTACTTTGTTCAGCTCGATAGCTCTGCGCAACACAAAACACATCTCCCATGGCTGGTATACAGGTCTCCAAGTACAATTGTGAACTCTGAGTCAAAAAAGCTTCCTCTCTGAAATGAAAATAACCAATGAGACAATATCCGAGGAGACACTTTTGAAATAAAATGTAGGAAACTACAATCCATCTTACCCGAAATAATCCAACTTGAAAAGTGTGGATCCACCTTCTACCTGTGTCTGCACTAAAGTAGGTGGAGTCACTTCAAAATATCCTCGACTAAAATAATGATCCCGAAAAGCTTGCATAACTATTGACCGCATCTTCAGCACACGAGCTGTCTGAAAAGAGAGAAAGATTACGAAAAATTTTAAAATACTAATAAAACAAGATCTTTATAGAAGCAATAATTTTGACAGAATTCGTTTTTCTAATGTGAATTAGAAGGGGTTCAATCTAGAAATATTTATTATTTCTTTTGATTATAATATAAGGATGGTTGATATCCTTATTCTGTATCATGCTGATTAAAAAAAAGTGTTTCTAACAATAAGCATAGCATTTTGGTAATTTAGACTTAACAAATACTATCAATTCACAAATGGGAATACAAGGAAGAGTTACGATTTAATTCTGTTAACAAAGGTTTACATAATCTCTGGGGTGACATCTACTCATTATCCATAGATTTCTGAAGGTTTGGGTACTCTAGGTAGAGTGCCCCAAACACGATGTAGTGTAAATGAGAATAAACTGCAGCAAAATATATCGAACAGGACTTGCAATATTCATTAGAATTCTGAAAGCATAGAACAATTTACTTAGTCAGAAATTTAGATTACACATGTACCATTTAATATGATATGTAAGATAATATTTAATATGAAGTGCTCAGAATTTTGTTCCTTCAGCTCTTTTTATTGGAGATCCATGTATAAAAAAGATACCAGAGGGAGAAATTAGGAAAAACCAAAGGGAAATTTATGGTTATTTTTTTGTCTGCGTTCACAATGAGAGAATATATCTGCGGGTTTCCAGCAACAACCAGGTAAATGTACTTTTTCTTTTTTCACGTTATGGCCATTTAAAGTTTCCAAAACATTTTCTGTTATAACATTGACTTCACTTTGATATTATGTGCTAAAAAATAGTTTCCTGGTTACTACTCTAGCTCATCAAGTTTTTATTTTTTTACCCTAATTGAAATTCTTTGTACTTGTGTATATGTAAGTTTCTTACTTTTAGAAAATTTGTATCGGAGATACCTATTTATTACCATTAGACATACTTAATTTTTTTTATAGTTTGTATGTAAATTTTCACAACTCAATTTGAGAAGAATGAACATTTTTGAATGTTTAGACTAATGTGAATTAAAATGAGGCAAAAACCTAAATTTTCGACAGATTATCTCTTTTTTTCATGTGTAGTTGCCTGGTTATTACTGGACGCCATGAATACATATAAAACCAAGAAGAGTAGTTAGATCAAAGCTTTTGAGCATTGATATATTTCTACAGTAAAATAGTATTAGAAAACAAGTACCATATTGGAATTCATTGTGGAGCATGGTATTTAATGTCATGTCTCATTACTAAAGTAAAGGCAAAAATGATGCCACAGATGAATGAAGTGATGAATGGTGATTCTCATGAGACCATCAGATAGATCACTTGACACATTTTGACAAGACCTCATGAATTGTTTTATTCTGATAAATAGTAAATTTTATGTACAAACCCATTCACCTTACTTGTTTGAAGATCATAAGCGAACCTTGATAATATCATGCTCCTAATTTCCCAAAATGTATATTTTCCCCATTTTGGTTCTTATGGCCATTTTGGTTCTTATGGTTCAAATACATAATTTATTACCAAAAAACTCTTGGGTTCTAATACGATATTATACTTACATTTTCTCCACGAATCATAATATGCCTGTTGTCCAGCTGAACATCTGGCAATGCTTCTTCATTAAGGATAGAATCAGCTCCACCTGCAGGAGCCAAACCAACCAATTCCCAGTAATCTACTTGTAATTCAACACCTCCAGGGGCCTACTTTGCAAGGAAAATATACAAAACATACAATTGATACGCAAACAAAACAAAAATACATGCCAAACCAATATCAAACTACAAAGTATGGAAAAATATACACATAAACTAATTTTTACATACCGTCTTTCCTTCAGGTACTGTCTGAAGAGTTCCATACAATAAGACAGTTGACTCAGTGGAAAGAACCAAAGCTTCGTATGTCTGACATAATTTATCATTTAGAACAGACTGCAAGAATCCTGTGCCATCCCGCAAAGTAATAAACATCAATAGCTTCCCTAAAACAAATAAAGATATCGTTATTTATTTATCGTTACTCAGTTTTACAAAAATGCCCCAAGTTACTACTAATTTACACACTAAAAAAATTATTATATTAATTAAAACTAATATACGAATTCTTAGTACCAAAATACCAACAAAACACACAGTATTGAAAGAGGAAAAAAATGTATGTGGAGAGTCCTGACACACACATACTAATATTTACAATTGACTATAACATTTCGACTGGATGACAGTCATAATTCTAGCAGCAATAAAAATAAAGTTTATTATTTTAAATATGGTTCAAACTTAAGCTTTCTTCCTCATATCAAGTCAAACCTTATCACATTTATCCTCAAAGAATTTCAACAAGTACATGAAACATACCTTGTCTTCGTAATCGATGAACCCAACCATAAACTTTAATTCTAGTACCAGAGAGGCTTGCAGCCTCTCTTATACGAATTAATTTTGCTTCTGCCAAGTTTGGGTTTAGCTCAATTTTAACTTTCTTTGCTTCTTCCAAATTACGAGTTCTTTTCTCAGCATCATCTTCTTCTTTCTTGGCTTTATCTGCAGTTTTATGAACTTCTCTGACCCATATTTTATGAATTTTTTTCAATTGCGATTTAGCTACTGGCTCATATCTCTATAAAATTATTGAAACTTAAATAAATTTTTCAAATTTACAATACATATCTCATCTATACAATACATAATACCTTCTCTCATGCAAAACTAGTCAACCATTTTTTGGTAAAAGAATAATTATTAAAAACGGCTAAATATAAGAATATGGTCCTATCATGGTTTGAAAAAATCATAGATTCCACATTACTACAAATATTATTGCGGTTCCAAAAATATAAGTCATATTCTTTGCTCTTTATACTTACGGTAGTTATAAAGAAATATTGTTCTGCACTATTTTCTTCTCTTCGCCACCGTTTATATTAGTATGTTAGGGTACGATAATTATAAACAATTGTTCGGTCACAGTCGGTGATGTTAGGTTTGTTAGTCCTGGCGATTCCGTTTAAAAAAATCTGTTTAAGCGTCAAGATGGAGGAGATGGTGGAGGTAGCAGCACTCACAGAAGGATATACAAAGAAAAAAGTTAGGATAGGACCATAATGTTAAATTGGTCTTTAAGAACATCTGAATGCAAGAAAATTACCATGCATTCTGCACAGTACTCAATTATAAGACAACTTCAAGGCAAAATGAACAACTAACATTGCTAGTTGGACAATAATGAAACGAAAATGTAAAAATTAGTCTTTGAAAATTTGGCAATGAAACATTTATAAGTCACCAATACTGTGTAATGATAAATGCCTTTAAATGAAAAACCAACCTGTCCCTCCATTTTAGAGTCAACATAAATGACAGGAAATGGTTCTTTTCCAGCATGACGCATAGCCTGAAGAACAGATTTGAAGGGTCGACCTTCAGTGCCATCACCAGAATCGTCACTGCCATTCTTCTCAGAGGTATATATCCCACCTTCATAAAATTAACAACAAAATGTTAGCAAACATAATGAATAAAACAATCATATCTTAAAAAATGCATTAAGATACAAATTAATGTTCTGAAACAACACATTAGAGTTTGGCTACCTATAGTAAGATTGTCCAATTTTGTTTCAACTTCTGGCATTTTGTTTTCTTAGGTGTATATCTTCAGATATAAGAGCGTCTTGACGTGGCAAGAGATCAATCTGTAATTCGAGCCAAAAAGAAAACATGCAATACATTTATTAAGAAATCACGATGAGGTAAAAAATGACACTATTAAGCAATTATCAATGTATTATTACAATAACTTAATCCTTTCACACTGTAGCAACAACAGATAATTCACCTCCGTAATGCACAACCAGATTCAAATCCCCCAGATCAATCTGATGCAACCAGAATGCAACCATCCACGTAATCGCACGTAATCCACGCTATATTGCTCCCCACTACGCTGCAAACCAATACACGCTCCTACTCCCTAGTATCACTCTCTTAACACAGTGAGCAGTATGAATAGGCCGAGACAGCAAACGTCATAATCCAGCAATGCGCATAATTGTACCACTGTATGTAGTTGTACACTCTGTAACCGAAGTACGTATGCGGCACAGCTGGTGGCCCCCAGTAGCCTGCCGAGTGGCCAACAAATAAATTTGCACCGATCTGCACTCGAGCCGCACCGCATCTCCTGAGAGATCAGCTTGATTTATTATTTGCTCCCGTCGAAATCCAATGTCGACTCTATCTTTGATGACACTACATACATTTATATCCAAAACAAAAAAGAAATTATTCCAACATGGCACGGAAAATATTTAAAAAATATAATCTTGGCTGAAACAGTTGCAAATTTCACACAAAATTTCACGAATTAGTCGTATAGGATTCCTCCCATATGAAGTTCATCAGCCGTTACTAGTGGAATAAGATCACCGGGAAAGAATTATTTCACGTTTTATTAAATGAAGAGATTTGCAAGAAAACATGAATTCTCAAAACCAAAATTGTGAACAAAAATTTTGTCACGCAATGCACGCGTCAATGTCTAATTAACCTCAATTTCTGAGAAAAATAATGACTTGGAATTGTTTCACTTAACATTCAAGAAATCCTTCAACTTGAACTGTTCACGAGAGTCCTGCGATGGAATATTTAGCTCGATCTCGCCTAATTTTTGAGGTCCTTACAGAATTACAGAGAGCGCTGATATACGAGGATAGGGACAATCCGAGAAAATTCTCATCCGTTCTCACCTGGTTCTGGCCATATGCCACCGCTGTGCCACCGGTCCACTCTGGACCGCTCTGGACCCTGTCAGGAATGGTCGGGAACGAAGTATGAATGTATGCTAGGATGAGGCAGGTGGAATGAGGTTGTGTTCTCACTTGAGGCAATCGGCGGGAAATGTTTTCCCGTACAATGTGATTCTTGACATGTATATGCTGGTTATTTGTAAATGGTAGTTCGACTTATCTACTTCTACTAATGCATTAGTAAATTATACATATTTGGGGGAAAGGATTCTTTCGATGATCTATCGTTTAATTAAATCATAGTCCAGATTTTATAAATGTAATTGTGATGCATTAAGTAATTAAACCATTTTGGATGGTACAGTTAATTACATTTCTGCAATTGTGCTATCAATTATTTGTTCAGAAAGTCATTTCGAACGAACCACATTTCTTGTTAGTTTCGAACAATTCATTTTTAATGCTCGTGTTTTCCTTGAGGTTAAGTAATTTTCATACTTTGTTTAATAATAACATTTCTAATTTAACAATTTGTAATAAATGTTTTAGTATATTTTTATACGAATTAACCTGTTCTCTATTTTCTCCAGAGTTACCAGAATATCCTAATTTTGAGTGTTCATTGAGTATACTGACTCACATGCAAACTTCCCGAATCATACTTTTATAAATAATCGTACTACCTCCATACAATTATATTTTTTTCAATTTTGACCCCAGGCACAATTCAGATTTCATTTAATCGAGTTCATTAATACCTACGCGTGATGTGCTGGAAGCACTATTTGCCCGCACCCTATCGCACAACATTAGCTTTATCGCCCAGGTTTGTATTCATGCGCTGGACTCAGAAAGCATTTTGAGGGCAAGGAAACGAGTCAGGATGGTGGGAACGTATAATAATTCTCCTTGAGCGCTTATTCCTGGCATTTAGTTTTATGAGGCATGGATCTAGCACAACCAAGAACGCTGAAACTTTTCGTTTCTTCAATAGTGGAAAATAAGGATGATATAGAAGAGGTAAAATCCTTTTATATTTTATTCGTACTGTGAGGTGAGGGCAGCCATAATGAATTCTTGTGGATGGTTCAATATTTCTCCGTATAGCGCTAGTAGTCGCGAGAGGGTGATTCAAAGTAAACAATTTGAATGGGGAATATTGTCGAGAAAAATTATTTTATCATCCGCTATGGCTTTTCAGTCAATGAATTACGTAATTAATGATTATTCTATTCGTAATTTATTATTTTTCAACCCTTCCTGTAATTATTAATGTTTTTTGTCCATTCTATCTTTTAAAAGATATTACATGATCCAAATCTTTAGATGTATTGTATTTTATTCAAATTATGACATCTGTGCACGAGTTATTTTTTAATTTTTTTTTCAGAGGTACGAGCGAAGTTATAATGTGCTACAAACTCTTATAACTGGTCTGTCAGAGAAAGAAGCACAAAATGCCCTTAACATAGCTGTCTGCAAGGAAAAATCTCATGAAGAACTTTCTTTGGGACTGCTTTTTAGTATACTGACAGAGTCTGACAATGCTACTAAGGTATTTTTTTGTTAAATGGTTCTGTATTATAAGTTTGTTTCTTGAAACCGTGAGATTGGGTTATTTAATTTCTTCAAATATTTAAAAATAAAAAAATGTGATAAATTATTTGATGTGGAATTTGATCATTTAGAGTTACCGGGACCTGATGCTCATCACTAGAGATGGGTTAGCAATTGTTTTATCGAATCTTTCTCAACTCTTAATGGATCGCTATGTTAGACTCAAAGATACTGTGCGATCTCAAGTTCTGTGGCTTGTTCGTGAAATGATTCGCAATGCTGTTGCAAATGTGGATAATTTATGCTGGATTCTTATGCGACATGCTGCTGGTGGTGATATATCTCCTAGGAATGTCAGTCTAATAGATTCACTATTAGATATATACCAAGACAACAGGTAAATTCTTAATAATTTTTTTCTTATATATTTCTGTCTAATCAAACTTGTTAGTAAAGCATTCCCAATCTGTTAAATGCATTTTACGTTATTGTTTAATGTGGCTATTAGACTAAGTTTATGGAAAAAGTGTATTATTTACATACCTTATAACAATCAAGTCTTCAATTTTGTTTCTTTTTAGGACTTGGCTGGACAAATTTCCTGTGTTGATAGCATCTGTTGTATATACATTTTTACGTCTCATTGAAGATCATAGTGCGCCTGCATTAAATGGCCTTAGGCAGAAGGAAGTAAATTTTGTGGTCACTCTTTTGCGTGAAAGGTTTTCTGATTGTCTTGTAATTGGAAGAGATCTTGTAAGACTTCTCCAAAATGTTGCTCGAATCCCTGAGATTGAACTTTTATGGAAAGACATTCTGTCAAATCCCAAGACTCTTTGTCCTACTTTTACAGGTATTTCTTTAAGACAGCTACTTTATCTCTATTGTATTTCTTGTCATAAAAGTTTTACATATAATCTGTAGTGAATATTGTCATCATATTTTGTATATTTTTTTAAAGATTTGGATATTTTTATTTCTTATTGATATGTTCAAGATTTGATGTCAATGTTATATTGATCATTATGTTGATTTTTAAGTTTTTCCTTTCTTTTTTATTACTTCTTTATTTTATTGTTTATATATATCCTACTCGTAAAAGTATTCCTCTTATACTTTATCACACCATTGTTATTGTACTCTAGATGCTGATTAATTTTCATGCACATTGTTTCTGCTCCTTTTTTTAAAAATAGTTTATTTCTAACTGTACGCAACCATGGCACAGTTGTGTACATTATCTCTGTAGCCCCATCCTAACCTGGGTTTTTCTCCAAGTAGTGACAAATTTTCCATAGGTGGGAATGTCATAAATACTTGTCTTATTATTTATCTTGAATTTTTACTGTGCATATTATAAAAAAACATTTCATTTTGGAATAATAAATGGATAACAGTATGTGATTTATGTGTGTTTCTTAAATAATTTCTTTTATAAATAATAAAACTGCCAATGCCTTTGGGCTCTTGATCAGAATTGATGGGATGGTCCCTTTCTTGTTTCCAGAGAGAAACTTAGTTTATTATCCTCCATGTGATCATGCACTGCTTTTTTGAACATAAAATTTATTTATTTATTTATTTATTTGTTCTTATATGTTGTGTTATAGGTGTCTTGCAATTATTACAAACACGCACTTCCCGACGGTTTCTTCAGTCTCGCCTTACTCCGGATATGGAGCGCAAACTTGTTTTCCTGACCTCACAAGTCCGCTTTGGATATCATAAACGTTATCAGGAGTGGTTTCAGAGGCAGGTTAGAACTTCATTTATGATTTGATCTCTTATTATGGTACAAAATTGGTAATTGATTCTATTTAAATTATGTTATAAGTTGCCTATCCAATGTCAAAACATTTGTGACTGTTTTATATCTTATAACTAAATTCATCTTCATATTAGTCCCTGCTTTTTCTTTCTTGTTGTACACCTTTGAGAAAAATTGTGCGGATTTATTTATTGCTTGTTTTGCAATATTTCTAGTACCTCGCTACACCAGAGTCTCAATCATTACGATGTGACTTAATACGTTTTATTGTTGGTGTCATTCACCCTACAAATGAACTGTTATGTTCAGACATCATTCCACGGTGGGCTGTTATTGGTTGGCTTTTGACTACTTGTACATCAATTGTTGCTGCAGCAAATGCTAAGTTGGCCCTCTTTTATGATTGGCTGTTCTTTGAACCAGATAAAGATAATATAATGAATATAGGTTTGTTTATTTTAAAGAATTTTGTGTATTTTATATATTAATATTGGACGTACTTCAAACAAGTTAATTGGAAAATTCTTTTTTTGAACAGAGCCAGCAATTTTGGTGATGAATAATTCTATGCGTTCTCATCCTGCTGTCACAGCCACATTACTGGATTTTCTTTGTAGAGTGAGTTAATGTGTTATCAGTTTTGCTGAAGTATTCAAATAGTAAGTTATTGACCGTAGTTCTGTACGGCTATGCTATTAATTGTTTCTTATGTTTAGATTATTCCACACTTCCATCCTCCATTGGCGGACAAAGTGCGAGCAGGAATATATGCATCATTACGTCAAATTTTGGAGAAAAGAGTATTACCTTCCCTGTGTCCCCTGTTTGATAATCCCAAGTTGGACCAAGAGTTGCGTTCTATGGTTCGTGATACTTTTAAGGAATTTTGTATGCCCCCTGTGACTGAAGGTGAGGTTTTAAATTATTTGATCCTTGGAATTTTGGGAAAGTTGTATAAAAAATTATAGAATAGTTGTTACTGTTATAGAAAAAGACAAGGGAAAATATTGTAGAAGTGAGCAGAAAATTTTATTAAAAATAATGAAAAACATTGTAGACAGTTGTGTAAATATTGTGGTTATTATTGTAGAATGTGTTATGTAATGTACTAAATTTATGGATTTAGGCATCTATTTTGTCATAAACTTATATTTTGATTGTTCTTTATTAATTTGTTAGAAGGGTGATTTCAGACCAAGAAAGAAAGTTAAGATCTGAGAGAATGAAAAACTACTGGGCTAACAGGAAATTAAAGAATCCTTTGTATAAAATTGACTAAAGTGGTCCAGTGAAGGCCATAAAATATTTAAAAAATGTGTTAGAAGTTAATACGAGATGTTAGAATTTTAATACAAGATTTTTTGTATTAAAATCAGTCAATCTATTAAGACAAATTTATTTCTTTTTTATGTATTCTATTGTAAGTATGGTTCTACATGTAAATATTTAGTGTAATACAACAAATAAACAAATTTATACAGTAGAGTCCATTAATTGTAAATTTAGTAAATTCATGGCTTGTGGAGCAGGTTCTCAGATATTTAAACACAGAGAAGTATTTAAATTATTTGTCAATTCAATAACCGCGGGAATGAAGAGAATTTAAATTATGTTTTTACACAATCTATAGAGCATTATATATAACCATATGGAATTCCCAAAGTGTTTTTTATTGTTAAAATTTATTGTTGCAAATATTTGTTCGCATACTTACAAAGCATTTGTGGTATAAACTGTTTTGTACAAATTTAATGATGTAAATTAATCGGGGATCATAACAGTTGGGATTTGTAGAAGTTAGGATGAATGAATCTGGAGCTCGGTAATTAAGGAGGAAGAACATTAAGATTGAAAAAACTAGTTTGATTGATGAAATTGTATGTACAATTACGTAGGTATGTAGAGTTCCAGTATGTCAAATACAAATACTTTAGTGCTTATGTAGGGGTAGAGAAGGTGAAATATGAATATTGTAAGCATTTTTTGCAAGATAGAAATTACTTAACCTTTGTAATTAGCCTTATTTAATGATTTAGTAATTTTTTTTTGTGGCACCAAAGTAGCATACTCATCTATCACCAAAGTAACATAGTACCATTTCAGAATCTTTGGAAATAATTTATGTAGGTCTGAATAATGAGTAAATATTCTAAAAATTGTTTTCATATCTTATATTTTGAGATATTTGTTTTTGTGATTTTTGTTTGGTTCTCAAATTTCTCAATCAAAGAAAAGGTTTTTGTGAATCCCTTAATTTTATCTTGGGTTCTGTGTTATGAATGCAATTAAAATTGTGTTCCAAAACTCAGTGGGGTACTTGCCACTCTCCATGAAGTCTGCTCATGGAGTCATCCTTACTAGGCATATTAATTTTGTATAGAATTAATAACAATTTTGTGGTATAAATATCTGTATTTATTTTTCAAAATTCGTATTTTTTATTATTATTAATTTATAGACCCAAGAAAAGTAAATAAATGTCAGTTTCAGTTTCCAAAGTGAATTTTAATATTTATTATCGAATAATGAATAGTTTTAGATCATTTTCCTTGCCGTTTACCGCCTATGTAGATGTCTTTTGCATGTTAGTATGAAATTTTGAGCAACCATGGAAAAGTTTTGGTGTCACAATTTTCAAAATTAGATTTAAACAAATGGGATGTGAATTAAAAAATTGTTTTTCCCATTTGCTTGTTCAAGATCTTAAAAAAATTTCAATTAATTTTACCCTGTGACATGTCATATAGGATTATTTCTGTATAATCTCATAAAGATGTAAATAATAGTTGCCTGCACTTAATATATATCAGTTTTGTGTGTAATATATATTTCTGCCTGGCTAATATTGTTACCTTTGAAATATGTTTGATTTTGTTTTATAGGAATAAAATTGGAAGAATTCAGTGGGTCTGTAGTGAAGGAGGAACCTTCAGATGTTGTAAATATTGATGGATCTGAGAATCATACGAGAGGTATTGCCGGCACAAACAATCATTTGGATGAACCTGCTTTTAGTGATGATGATGAGGAGCAAAGTGGCCTGACGTCTAGTAGCCGCCATGAAAGTGAAGAGGATGATGATGACATTCCATTGGGTGAGATGTATATATATTACTTTTTAAAGTTTCTAAAATGTCAGAATTATCTGAAGTATTTTTCTATATGGTGGCTGTTGGTCTAAAGAGGAAAGGGATTTTGCTTTCAGCCAAAGTGCGTCTTAAGGAGCGACCTGGTCAAGTATCACGAGATTCAGGTTCCCCTGATCTGATATCTCAACTTGAAGCGGATGTCAGGAAAACAGTTGAATCTTTGAGAGCAGAGAATGATAATGAAGCAAAGTAAGTCAAAAAATTCTTTGTTACTTGTGACATAGTTATTCAATTTATTTGACTATGCAAACTGTTAGGGGACAGTACTCTTTGGTTAAAGCTTAGGTAATTTCTGATTGTTGAAATAGTTGTTCTTTAAGTTGAGTGTTGCAATATATTCCAATGAATTAATTTCGATGGCAATTGCTGTATTAGATTATTGAAGTTCTGCAATAATTACAAGAAAAGTTCTTTCCTTTTTTTATTGACAGTGTGCTTTATCTTTTTGTATTCAATTCTTCCTTTCTTTCAGATGTCAAGCCGCTGAACGTTTGGTTCAATTAGTAATTCAAGAAGAAGTAGCGAGAGATTCCTTTAGCACTCTGGCTTCATGTTTGTGTCTTGTGCTGCAGGATGATATGGAAGGGAAAATATTTCCTTCTGAAGTCACAGATGAGTTAGTATATATGTACTTACATATTATTGAATACGAGTCCTGTAAATTATTATTGAGCACTTGAAGAAATTTGCTTTTGTTCAATCACTTTTCATACTTTCTGTAGATTTTGTGTGGGATTTTACTGTGGGAAAAATATCAATGACTGAACTTTATCTGCTACCCCCAAATCACAAGTCTTCTGAATAAATTTTGTTATGGGCTTATCTTCTATTTGAATATAAGCAAAAGAGATTGTATAGTGCTATGCAATACACTTTTTATTATTTTTATCTTATTTTCCTCTTCGGGAAGTATGACGGAAGTGTATTCCTTCATTACATTTTTATGCTTAGTCATCCAATTGGTTCCTTCTTCTGTTTCTTAATCATCAGATCCTATTTTCCAATTTTGTATAGAATGATGAAGTTATTGGACGAATTGTATTTCTAATAGTTAAAATTGTTCTGACTCTAGAAAAGCATTTAATTATGTGGTATGTCTGCAGGACCCTGGAAGATAGTATTGGTCGTCCTTTATTTGTTTTATTGCGAGGAGCAGCTCAGTTACCCGAGGACGATTCTAGGCGTCTTCCACTTTTGGCATTATTGGCAGAAATGGCTGGTCAAGCACCTCGCTTGGGATATCTTCTTCTTTACTTTCTTAAAGCATGGTGTGTTCTTCAAACTCTTAGTTATTTCTTAAGTTGTTAATGATAATGTAGTAGCTACTCATAGTGTGGAGAATTTATGTGGGAAGTCATTATAAATATGTTATTATATATTAAAACATCATGGGGTAGGATGAATGTTGTGGATTCCTGTGGAAATCTTATTGTGAAAGAATGATTTTTATGACATTTAACTGAATTCGTACCAATTAAATTTATAGTTTTGTGTTACATCTGTGTCTGATAATCGGCTCATTATGGTTTGGCCAATGTAAAGAAAAATCAATTTCTGAATTACTATGTTTCAACAGAAATCAATTTAATCGGAAAATTCATTCATCTACTGACATATCAGATTAAAATAATCCATTTCAAATTGGGCTTTGGAAATAACTCTTGAAACATGGCATGGCATACTGAAGAACATAAGAGGAATATTGTTTGTGACAACGATATTTTAAAAAATTGTAATGTTTGGTCGACCACACTTACTTCATTTTAACACGAACTAGTTTCGGAAGTTGTTGCTTCCATTCTCAGCTTCTGCTGACCAAGGTGCACACTTCCGAAACTAGTTCGTGTTAAAAAATGTATGTGGCTGATAAACCATTACAATAATTTATTGTACTGCCTCCACTGTGTATTCCTGAAATAATTAAATCTTTATTTTTGTTTTGGAAGGGGTTTTAATTTCTTATCTCTTAAAATATTTTTATGTATGCCTTAGATTATGAATTTAAAGGGTACATTAATTGTAACTATTTATGTCTTTGTATATATGAATTTGTTATGAAATGAGAAGAAGTATTTCCAGGGGTTTCATGTTTTGTGTTATCAGCTTTTCATGTAATTTATTATTTAAACATGTATTCTCCTTCATTTCTTAAAATTAAGTGTTTTTTAACTTTATTACAGTTGCATGTTAAGTAATTTTTCTTTAAAATATTTATAATTTCTTTTGCAGTAAGCTGAGTGAAGTCAAAGCATCTGTGTACAAAGACTTCTGTATTGCTATGGATAGAGATTTGGAAGCAAGTTTACTTGCTGATTTAAAGGTTAGTTATTTACATTGTAAAGTTAATATGAGGACAGGAAAGTAAGTGTTTTGTATTGAAATTGTTTAGTGGAGTCTGTACACATTGAAATTAGAATTTGTAGAAGTATGGAATTTCATCACATTCAGGAGACATTTAAAGAGCTGCCTCTACTTGCTGTGTATAATATTGATGCACTTATCAATTTTAAAGAGAAACATTAGTGTTAAATTTATAATTCTAAATATTCACTCATGGTTATTATGCTTGTTATTTCACTATGATTTATTTTCCTTATGCCTTCTCATGTGTATTGTTGAATCAGAAATTGTTGCAAAATTTGAATATATTTGAGTTAGTGTAATGTGCTTAAAATGTTTGCAGAGGTAGCGCCTTGGCTCCACCTCCTTATTGCCTCCTGTCCCTGCCTTCCCACCTGGCTAAACATTCGTTTTCCTGCAATTGTGCTGTAGTTCCATATCAAACATAGGATTACTTCTACAATTTTGGTAAGAGTTTTGATGAGAGAAACTGCACATAACAGTGTTTACTTGGACATTTTAATCCTAAGATGAAGTCAATTGATATTTCAGCTTTTGATATGTTCATTTATTGTTCTTTACTTACACAATGTTTTCCAACATCTCATCTGTATAAAAATTAATTGTTTATGTCACCTTTAATGCTTTCTAAGTGTAAATATTTCTAATTTCACTTTCTTAAATATTTTCATTTCTAAAGATGTCAGAAGTGCCCTCAAATTTTGAAGTAATATTCCTTGTTCATTATCCAATTCCAGAGATCATACTGTGATAGAATGTCTGTATTGTTACTTATTCATATTTTAAAACTAAAAAAAATGATTTTTTGGTTTTTTAAATACTAAACCTTTATTTTAAAAAAATTTAATTCCAAATCATTTTCATTGATTATTTATATTGCTGCAATACTATAACTTCTTTCCACTAGAAATCTATTGTCCTCTGCTGGATGATAGTTTCAACAGAGGAACTTCTTTTTTTAATAAATACCTAAATATTGATTAAGTTTATTCAGGATATGAATGTCAAACATTGTGAGGGTTTTGTTTTGTTTAACAAAGTAATGTTTTGTAAAATCAAAGAACTGTTGCTTGGATACCCGAGAACTGTAGAATTTGTAATTCACAAGTTTTTTGAATATACTTTATCTTGAAACAATTATTGTATACTAAGAGGAATGTTGTTGCTCTTATTGACATTTGTGTTACCTTATTCTTCTTGATTGAATATCCTTTCCAAAGAAGTGTGTTGGAAAGTTTTTGATGAGAGAAATCTTTCTTGACTAGTCCTTGTCAAGAATAGTTGTCACCAGTACCTAGTTTAGCCTTTCATGATGGCTGAATGAAGTATTGGTTTTTCTCTAATGTAGAAGAGAAAGTTGGTTAGATTGTTCTTACAGGTATTATTCAGCCATGACAATTGGTGAGATGAGATTTTACTTTAAATTCATTCCAAATCTAAATGACTAGTTAATTTCTTTAGATCCTCTTGCACTATTATCTGTGCATTATAAAATAATAAGCTATTTTGGAAGAATAAACTCATCTTTTCGTTTCTTATCACTTGGTTGACAAAAAAAAATTCTTATTAAAAGTGTTATACCTTAGGTGGAATGTTAAAAATTATTTACTAAAATTATAATTACATAAATTTATAGGTAATCATTAGTTCTGTGCCTGATATATGTACTTGAAATAGATTTAACTCCCAGATTAAGCGACCTTGTCCAAGTCAAAGTAATACAATTACTTCACATCCATATTTGATTGTGCCTGGGAATTTTATATGTCATTATTTATTTATTTTTTAATTTAACTTTCTTTATTTTTTTTGGTCTCCCTGTAGCGGAAAATTTTGTGATGATTTTATTTACAGTGACTATTATTTTTCATGTTTTCAGTTGTGTCAAGAAGAAGATGTGCCATTGTTGTGCTGGTTAGTGCCAGAAGTGTACGCCCAGTTTCCTGGAGTTGCTGTAGGACATGTTGGACTTCTGCATCTTGTAGTGGCAGCTGTAGACGCTGCTCAGCTGCAAGATCTCGTGTGTCGCATCGTGCAGGGCCAATTGGTGATGTTCCGAAGGGACTCGTTTAGAGAACTTCTCTCTGCTTCCTTGGCTTGGGAGACGTTTGAGCAATATTGCTTGTGGCAGCTGGTGACAGCTCATGGGATTCCCATTGATTATATTCTTCCTATATTGCCACGTCTTGAGTTTGCTGCTCATGCAGAAGCCCTCACAGCTATTCTCTTGATGCTCAAGCAAGAGAGGTGAGATATATTTGCTCAGTAAGAATGTTTCAGTAGCTTTTCTCTTGTAAATTTGGTGATTGATTGGTAACACTGCAGAAGGAAATGTTTTGCTGAATCAGTATTAGTTTTTTAAATACTAAACCTTTATTTAAAAAATAATTATTTCCAAATCATTTTCATTCATTATTTATATTGCTGCAATACCATAACTTCTTTCCACTAGAAATCTATTGTCCTCTGCTGGATGATAGTTTCAACAGAGGAACTTCTTTTTTTAATAAATACCTAAATATTGATTAAGTTTATTCAGGATATGAATGTCAAACATTGTGAGGGTTCTGTCGTCTTCATTGTTGCTGTCCATTCTCAATGCTTTTGGAAATGAAGGTATAAAATAAATGTTGATTTGATATTTCATGACAATCATATCCAAAGGCTCTTTTCTCCTAGAAGGTACCTTGCCCAGTTACTAATCTGTAGATTTTTTGACTCGACAAATTATAAAATCAAATAGTTGTATGTGAAATATTGCTCTTTAAAAAGTTTCCTTTTGTTTCTGAATGTGTAGTGTTGGGAATATTTTAACTCTAGTAAATTACTATTAGAATATTAAATTTGTAAATTACTGTTAGAATATTAAAATTGTAAATTACTATTAGAAACCGTAAAAATTTAAAAAATTAAAATTGTCATTGTTCCTTTCTGAGCTTTGAGAGAACTTAGGTTTTCACTGTCTGGGGATATGACTTGAGGTATCTCTCTCGACTTCACCTGCCCGGAGAGCACTTTACCCACCTTGTAATCTTATCTTATTTTTAAATGATTTGATTTATTTATGAAGATTTCAGAGGTATTTAGGTATCTTTGAAATCTAAACAGAACATTACGAAAAATAACACAATCTAAAATTGGCTTAATCTTGAAGTAAATGACAATTTTCATGTTCTTGTTTTTTTACTTCATTTCTGGTATCCTTTTTAAATAATTTTTACTTTCATTAAAAAATAACAGAATATCTGCAATATCTTTATTACAATAGAATCACAATCATATTTCCTTTGGAGAAAGCTGGTAGAGTACTAACGGGACCAACATCTGGGCTGTGACAGGTTCCTTGGGAATTACACAGGTATGTCTAGCGGGTAGTCAGTGACTCGGTGCTATTTGCTCAATAAACAGACTGTAATCATTCATTATACTTGATCTAAAAGAGATGTTGGTCTCGGAATATGATATAATTTTGTATTCCACGTAATTACTTTTAAAAAATGCTTCAATGTGATATCTTATAAATTACATCTATCTGATACTGCATCAGCAACTAGGTTGTAGTATTGGATTTAATCAGACTCCTTTTACAGATTGAGATTAATTTTTTTTAATGTGATATTCTCATAGAATTGCATGCCATGGGTTTGATTATTTAATACATAACAAACAACTTAAGACACAATTTTTCAATTTAAGTGTTCAGTGATTGTATGGTTTGAATATCACCTAGTATATTATGTTCTTTTGTATTTAATATCTATTATTAATATAGACTTTCAGTAGTAATTGTATATTTTTTACTTCATGAGAAATAAATTTCATAAATTTCCTGAGAATCAGTGGTAGATCCAGCGGGGAGGAGATGGGTCTTGGGATGTGGCGATCTTGGGTGTGTGTGTTGGGTGATGGTTTCCATGGGTCAGGTTCCATCGCCCCCTGAGAATCAGTGGCTGATTTAGGGGAGGAGTGATTTCTTTCATTAGATTTACAATATCTAGAACCTTGTTCTAAGTAACATCACCTGTCACTACTTATCCTTTCCATTGTATTTCATCCCGCGTGGTCAAAAATTTTTACATGTCATTCTGTACAGAAATGCATTTCAAAAGAACCACGTAAATGCAAGTGAAAGACAGGAGAAAGAAATAAATACTTTAGCTGTATTTATTAACTATTAATAAAACGGGTGATTCGTCAGGAGGTCACTTGCTGGTATCCCCTTTTCTGAGAATATGTCTGTCTTAGCTTTTTCCTTTCAAGTAGGGAAATATTTGTTAACCTTTGGACCAATCTCGTTATAATTTGGCGTGAGGTTTGAGAAGAATCAGAACCTCGTGCACAAAGACGTTTTTGCCTAAGAAGTGTGTGCGCTTGTCGTGTTTAGGCCGACGGCTGATCTTCTGCGCCATCTGCTGTCGCGGGAGGTGAGGCTGCCGAGCGACGTCTTCGTGGTGTCTGCGCTCAAGTACTGGTGCCGGGAGCACGAAGAACGCCTGGGGGACCTGGTGGCAGCGTTGCTGGCGAGTCGGTGCGTCCCCGCCCCCACTCCCAACTCCACGTCTCCGGGGAAGCGAGGGAAGCGAGGAGCGGCGGCCAGCGGCGGCAGTGGGCGTTCGGGGGCCGCGCAGGCCGCTGCGGCGGCGGCGGCCGCCGCCCAAGGCCCGCCTTCTATCGAACAGGTAATGCAGCGCCCCCCTATTTTTATTAGTTATTGTAGTATTAGTACAAGGGAAATGTAGTGTGCAATGGAAGCTTATCTACATGGAGCGATAGGAGTTAGTTGGGTGGTAAGCTATTGTTAGTAGGTGGGCCACTTAACTGGGTTTACCAACAACTTGGCCCATGTGGAGGGGTTAGTAGAAGTAGTTAGTAGTAGTTTTTTTGATAGTAGGAGGAGCTGGATAGGGGAAGGAAGGTTTGCTTTTCAGTAGTCACAGCTATATGAAGTAGGACATTAATGTGAAAAGCTACAAATTTTCTGGCCCCGTCGGGAATCAAACCTGGAAGACTTGGTGATGAGTGACAACACTACCACCCAAGCCACAGGTGGGGACAGCGCCCTCTTGCGTCTTATCTCTTACTGCAATAGTACATGTTAGTGGGGTATGGGTTGCCCTCGTCCTGTGAAGGGACCTCCAAATGACTCACCAAAAATAATATATAGGTGTAAATTTGACTTAAATTTTTTAGAACAGCCCAACTAATAATAACTAAAATTATTTAACTATTCTAATTTCTATTTTATTATTTCATCCAAGAAGTGTAGGAATGCCATTTCTTTGTTAATGGACTGAAATAAATTGAAAATGAAATATATGCTAAGTTTCATTTTTATAAAATATATGTTTTCGATATTTGTTTCTGTCAAGTAATTACTAAACTTATGTTATAAAGGATTATTTAAAACATAGTAAATTTGAAATGACAGATGGGTCAACTACATTTGGGATATTTACTGGTATGGCCCTGGTTAAGATATTTATTATTTTAATACAGCATTTTATACTTTAAATGTAGACATGCCTAGGAATGACATGTTTATTTTTAATATCAATCTTATCCCGCATTTTTGTGTAATTATTGATTAAGTTATGGGGTAACATTCATCAACTGAGTCGCATCATTTCCTTTATTTCTTTTTGTTTATGGCTAAAGTGGGAAAACTTTTAACTGACAAGGACATAATTTGTAGAATCAGCTGATGATTGTATGGTTGTGAGACATGCATTTACTCTCATATCAGCATGTTGAGAACACACCCAAAAGTGTGCCATGTACAGGGGAACCTCAGTTTTCAGTATTTGGTTGACCTGAATTAGTTTCATTATTAAAATACATTTTATTTTATTTACAAGTTTGCTCTACAGTGTAAGAAGAGTAAATATTACAATTGATTATACAAAATTAAATATTATTTTAAATTATGTATTTATCTTGATTATGATACTAGTATCATATAGGGTATAGTTATGAATTTTGGGAGAGCATGTACCTGTGGGTTGTCTATGTTGCACTTTTTTTATGCTGTGATAAAATCCCTCACCACCTATGTCTTGTCAATACTGTGTTTTGATAGTATGTTAATTACTTAATTTTCTTAGTGAATATGTGACAAGACTTGTCTCTAGAGTTCTTAGTTTTATTATTTCCCATGTATGGTATATCTTGATTTTTTTGTTTTTTGGAACACTGTCGGTGCTGGAGTCAACTGTATTTTTTTTAAATCTAATTTTTACTAGTTACCTCATAATTGTATTATTAATTCAATAAGTTTCACAAGGGGCTTGTACAAATGAAGTTTCCTTTTCAAAAATTTGTGATTTGATTTGTTTTCCTAAGTTTCTTCCATGATACTGTTTCTAGTTTATCATTTAACATTTATCAGATCGATTATCTTATTTTTCGTGTTGTCCAGGTTTTAGGACATTTGGACCAATTGCGACAATGTTGTAGTGGTCTGTATGGCTTGGACTGTGTTCAGCGGGCGCTTCAGCAAGCCCAGACCACCTGCAACGACTCTCAGCGTAAGCGGTTCTCGGACCTGTTTGCACTCGCGGAAGCAGATGAACTTGAGCCTGCGCCGCCCCCTCCACCTCCGCCCTCCACAACAGCTTCTAAAGGGCGATCCTCTGGTGGAGGCAGAGGTCGGAAGGGAGCCACGAAGGCACAGCCCACCAAACGACCTGCTCCCAAAGAAGTATCGGAAAGTTCAGAAGATAGTAGTGAGGTAAGAAAATGCTGTTTCTTGTGGTATAAATAAAATAATCATTAGAATATCCAGCTCATCCAGATTTTAATTAAAATACTGAAGTGTAGCTGACTAAATTCGAACAGTATTTTATTAAAATACTGAAGTGTAGCTGACTAAATTCGAACAGTATTTTATCGCTGTGACTTCTCTGTAAATATGCAAAATACTTTTACATCATAATATTTTCATATTATATGAGCACATGATGCATGTCCTTTCTGAATCATACTAAGGAATATATCAATTATTGTGGTCAAGTATGAATACAATAAGTGCAGTTTTTCTTCTGGCTGTTCGTATATGTATTTCTCAGAAGAGTATATTTTTAGATCAAATTTGTTTAGTCGGTATGCTAAAACTCATTTATGATAGTTTATATAATTTATTGCATAATTTTTTATCCATGCAATAGAATTTAGGAGTGCCTCTTTATTTTTAAATCTCTTTTCTTTGTTGTGCCAGGAGGAAGAAGTAGTTAAACCAAAGCAAGCCAAGAAGAGGAAAAAGGTTATTCCTGTGGGATCAGACAGCGATTGACTGCCACTGTCTATAAATGGATATGAGCACTTGGCTCTTATTAACTATCTCAAGTCACAAGATTCCTTCAAGAGTGGATATTTGAACATTGTTTTCCACTTTTGGCATTTTATGAAGAATTGTGTATTCCATTCTTGTGCAAGGAATATGGATTGTAAGATAACTGGGACATGCAGTGAATTCTCCGGTCGTTTTATTTTGAATCCATATTTATTTTATTATAAAACTACCTCCCACATTGGGACATTGAATGAATGTGTGTAAAGAGTGTGTGAAAAGTGTACATTTGTAATATAAAGAGTTGATTATGTGACTGGTTTTTGTACTGTTCTTACAGTAAACATACCATTGACTGAATGTCCTTGTAAATTGTTATGACATTTGGACATGTAATCATGTTTACAAGGATTTCATAGTCTTGTACACACAGGTCTTGTAAATATATGCACAAACAGTTTTGTACATTCCTTGGTTTGTGAAGTTTGTCTTTTGTGATCTGCTACAATTCCTGTGAAATATGTTTTAATGGTAGTAAGAAAATATTTTGAATACAACAGAAACTTTGTTTTTATGTATGTGTTCAGATTGTACAGGGAAAGTATACTTTGCAGTTAACTGGCAAATGGATTTGTACGTGTATCAATTATGAGTGTAGGATAGGAATCATCTTGAAAGCTATTTTCAATATTGTACATAAGCTTTAAAAGCATTATATAAATTAAATTTTAATAGTGCGGTAGAAACTGATGTAATTGTAACTCCATTATGTTCATTTAGACACATTTTTTACCAAATTATTAGTAGGCAGAAATTTATATTTGGGAAATGCTGTAAAATTCTTTAGAAGATAACCTCTAACATCATGGTATATAAAATGAAATGAGTTAATGTAACTGTTATATTTTAAATTATTGTCATCAAGTTTGTTATGAACGGGAAAAACTAAGATTAGTTACTGTTGTTTTGCCTTAACGATTATGCAGTTGTTTTCGTATGTTGGTAAATATTTTTGATGGTTAAAAGATTTTTGATGATAAAAAGATTTTTCAAGATAAAGAAATTATGCATTCAGATAGTTTTCGTATATTTTGAATATAAATATGATAATTCAAACGGACTAATCCGTACTTTTCTGTGGGGATCGCTATTGTACTTGTTCCCCCTAAACGGAAGAAATTGGCCCCGTGATAGTTCTAGATGTTGAGTAAATTTTGAAATGGAATAATTGTTCATAAATTTTATTTGTTAATGGGTGAGAAGGGAGCTATAGTATAACCTATTATCATTTGAGATAGATTAGACCAGGGCCTCGGCACTGCATAGGCGGCTATGGTCGACTTACGGTTGTTATGGTTCCTCGAAGTATCATCCAGATAGCGTTAGTGTTGTCAGAAATTTCCTGTAATAGTGTCTTTGGCGTCCGCTAGATCGCTCTTATTCAACACCAGATCAGATTCGAAAGCAACGGCCAGGCAACGGCTATCACCCGGCATCCCGGCATGCACGGCATCTTGCTGCTCAGCAGGGCCAGGAAACTAGATACCCGCTAAATGTATGAGGTTTGAAGCTTCAAGTAGTTAACATATAATATTTACCAGACTGCGCTACC
>NNCF01126797.1:0-33581 GCA_002313205.1 Laupala kohalensis
GATCCCGACGCTATTAGGGCTAAGGTATCTTTCATTTTTTTTATTTTTGTCCCCCCTCATTTTTTGTCCTACCTCTCATTTTCTGTCCTCAATGTTTTAATGTATGTTTTGAGATACGTTTTGGTATGTTGTAATTCAGGAGGGTTTTTAGCGGGTATGGTTGATTCATTCGGCGAGTCCCACACGCGGGGAATGGTCATGTCGGCTCTCCCTAGTGCGTAACTACATTTCCCCTGCCTGTACAAGTTTTTAGGGCTCCAATGACCTTTCATGTCGACGAGCCGTAAAACCCCACAAAAAAAATCCAGCCAAAATTTTAGAAGGTTTTTTCCGTTTCTAGGAAAGGAACACTTTCGTCAGGACCTTCCTATATTTACGCCCAACTCTGACAAATTGAACATGATTGATACTGAAGGTCGTGAAGTATCGGGACTGAATGGATACGTGCGTCACTAGGTTTGAATGGCTACGATAACGTAAAAGAGTCTAGTACTATTGCAGTGGAGGTCGAATCACTTACAGCTTCCCCTCGTACGTTCCCCACACGACGCCTCACTGTCAGTACAACCGACGAGAAAATTCTTGACGCAATTTCCGGGAATTCATTTGCAAAAAGGATTCAATGCGACAAATTTGTAAAGAATCGAATAAATAATTTATATTAATATTAAGTGATAAAGTTCCATTAATTTAGAATTATTTAACTCTGGTCTTCAGGGGAACATTGTCTCTCTTTAAAAGAGACAGTAATAATTATAAAAGACGTAATCATATTTTTTTAATTTCATCTGATCAACTTTTTTTTCAGTTTTTCTAACGTGATTAGAATGTTTAAATATCGATGAGTTCCTCGCAAATTTAATTTACATAACTTCAAATTATGGAATTTATGAAACTTTATTACCAATTTCGTTCGAACGATAAGTCGCATGCATAGCAATGTTATCTGCACGTAAAAAGCGAACAATAGACCTCCCACGAACATCTTCTGACTTGGCGAAGGGAATGGCGCAGTACTCTCTTCTGGAATGTGCCACTCTCGCTGCTACATAGACATTTATGGCCACAAGGAGACGAGTTTTGTGGGATGTAACTACATCGCAAGAAAGAGTTGGCATAGAATGAAATATATTTCCTGTCTTTAGTAATTAGAGGGATAGTTATCAATAATGAAGTAACAGTTAAAAGCGAGTAAACGGTCAAACTGAAGTCATAATTTTTGACTCATTGTTTTTGCCTTTATACATCTTCGTAAATTAATATAACTTTTTTGCACGTTTGTAAAAAGAAAGCAAGAACTGAAGTCGGATTTTTTTAAATATTGCGACGTAGACATTACGAAATAGAAAGTAAAATCTTAAAGAATGAGTTTTTGTAAATCAAGTGAAGCTTGTTCCGTATTTTCATTCTATAAAAATGTTACAGTAATCGTAATGATTTAGCTGGTAAAGTACTTTCGCATTACAATCTTAAACGATGAGAAAATTAATTTAAAAATTGGATAAGTAAAAAAAGAAATGAAATATTTTAATAGAAGACTTACGAGTTACTTTGAGACTTGATAACCCGTGGAAAATGCATATAACAGGCCGATATTTTTCGAACTTCATCACTTTCAAAGTTATTTTCTAAAATATACAAAACGGATTGAAGATTAATCCTAAAGTTTTTCATCAAAAGTTAGATGGAAAGAAGACGTAAGAATGATATTAAAAGAATGAAAGTCAAGAACTGGTTGAAGAAGTTGAAGAAGGCTCAAGATAGGAAAGAGTGGAAAGTTGTAGTGGAGCTGGACAAAATTAATGTAGTAATACTATAATAAATCTACTTTTAAGATGCGCAAGGTCAGCATCATGCTTCCTTGAACACAAAGACTGAGCTAAGTTTAGAATCATCCCAAGCTCCGCGTATATGAGCATGATAAATGTTCATATGGCCATACATATGACGTCAAAGCTGTGGCATGTTTTCAAGATTGCAGAGTAGTACGGATCAAAGCATCGCCGAGTTCTCGAATAGGGGTTAATTATTGTCCGAGTTGGTTTGAAGTTTGTTAGAAACAAAAATTAACAAATGAATTTAGAAATGACCTATAATCTTTCTTTTAGTAAATAATTGTTGATTTGTTACGAATGATTCGCAATGTAGGTTAGTGTTTCTCTTTGTTTTCGGGTTACGTAAGAGATGTGTGGAGGTTGCGAAAGGCGGACCTCTGTAAATAATTTGACCAGAATTAAGAATGTGAACCACTTTCAATTTTAGTAGACTATTTGAAATGATTATTAATTGTAATATAATGGTATAATTAATATTCTTCATTCATGTATAATGGTATAATTAATATTCTTCACTATGAAGTTATTGTAACGAAGACACATTCTAAAACATACAAAAAAATAAAAAATTGCCGTATTCATTTTTCTCAAATTATTACTGAGTCGCAAGCCTATCCGTTCAATGTATTGAATGAAATGAACACCAATATGCATTCAACTCAACCTTATATTGAAGTTTTGTTAACGATTTCTCACACTTACAAATTTATTTAACACATTCTTTTGCCATAATGTCCTAATATGTAACAAAGAGCAATAACTCCAGCGTTCTCCAAATTCTATCAAAAGAATTGCAGTTTTATCAGGATTTAAGTATTGTTGTACTATTATAGTTCATTTTCTTGAGAACATTTTATTGCCTTGACACTATAAAATTTCTAAAAGATTATCACATCGACAGTCATTCAATAGGGCGTTGAAACGGTCGCGTGTTCGATGCATAGCAGGGCAATACATGAGGTAAGGGAAGGGCTATTGGCCCTGCGCCGCCGATGGCATCGCTTTGGGAGCTGACGCTGCCTCAAAGACACGAGCCAAAAATACATCGACCCCCCCCCCCCCCTTCCAACCCTCTGCCGTTAACATATAGTTAGTATTCCGATGCGGCTCTTCTCTCTTGATCAGAACAAAATCTTTGAATGACTGCACGGGATTGCTTTTTCAATATATTTTATTAATAAAAAAGGCATCGAGTGAAAAAATCTGATGTCATGACTCCTTGTCATTCTCTGGGATCGATGGAGAGTGTCGGATTATCGAAAATTTATACAATTTTTTATCAATTAAATTATTTACATGAACTACAATTATACTAGTATTACTATACGTAAATATATTTTGAACTGGACATCACAAGGAATAACAGAGTTGATCAATTTTATGTTGAGAAATAATTAAGCTGTTTTTTTATGGAATTAAGTTTTTACTCTCACCTGATATGGTGGATACTTGGAACAATAGATAAAATAATTGATTACTTCCATCCTTATTTTCAATGAAATGTTCTCGTAATTAAACCTAAGCTCGGTGGACGCCCAATTTATTTTCAACGCTATTGTGCTTTAATGCGAAAAATTTCATTACTCCAATGTATACTGCAAAATTCCCTGGTTTGTTATTACGTTCCAAATAGTCATCAAGGAGGAAATTAGGAGAGATATACGATAATGTTCTACATGTGGCTAATTAGTTCAATGTCGGGAAACATGTTTCGCAAAGAACATGCAATATGCCGAGCACGCGACCGTCACCTAGGATTTAAAACACGCGTTTCCTCAATTTCATAATTAGAAGTATACGAATAAATATATTCCTTCCTAGACAATACCATCAGAGAATGCTCGAACTCAACATAGTGATATACTAATAACTTTCGGTCGGATGAAAATGGTGACGAGCCGGGAATCGAACCCGGGACTCTGCTTTGATTGCAGGGGTGTTAACCACTACACCACTCGTTCGCCTTCCATAACCGTGAACCATTTCCAACCAGAAATAACCCCGGAAGGCCTGAGACACATCCCCATACTGGAGATAAGTGAACAAGGCGGCACACATGCTGTGTGCGCTTAAGTAACGGTTTCACTCGCACCTAAGAGTTAAGGAGGGTTCAGTATACTCGGAAGAAATATATGCATAGTGATATACTGTTCAGAAAAGCTAATCAAGAAAGAATTGACATTACTTACATTTCATGTTGCATTTCATGTCTTTAATGTTAAGAATGCATTTTCAATAACGTTTGGAAATTTGGAGTGGCTTAGGGTTACGAAATATCGAATATGTTTTCCAAACAACAAATGTTCAAAATTAAATTTTTGTCACATTGTACGTATGATTAAAACAAGTCTTAAACTTCCCTGCTATACGTAATTTTGTATTGGTATAAGAGTAACCTTTCGAAGTAAAAAACTCATAAAAGAAACTTGAGAATTTTAGTCATTATATTTGCATAACGTAGTTCGTAATTTCTCACTTTATGTTAAAGTATATACTTCGTCCGGTTTAGAACGCTCTGGAAAGAGGTTTTGTGGGTGTGAGGTAACATCACTGAGAACATTCCCATACGTTAGGGTGTTCGTCATGCACGAAGACCTGCATGGCACTCACTCCATTTTGAGTGACGAAAACAATCAGCTGTCACCACGCCTCCAAACTGCACCCAACCTGGCACAGGCGCACTAATGCTTTGGGAACTATTTACAAAACTATACTTCGGGTTTCTCGTATTTTATCTTTTACTTGCAAAGATTAAACATTTCCAAATATAAATTGTAAGTTTCCCACAACTGGCTAATATTTGTTACATTACGCAAGGGATATTTTTACAGCCCTAGTCATAGATGGGTTTTTAAGGAAATATTTAAAATTTCGACATAAAGAAATTGTCAAAAAATTCGTTTATTTAATTTGTAAAAAAAACTCATTTTTAATATTAAGTTTAGCGGTTTTAAGGTAATAAAGCCAATAATAACCTTTCTTGCAACTCTTAAACGAAAATAAACTTAACGGAATATTGCTTCCGGATTCATCTTAATTGCAGCACGATTAAGGAACATACTATCAATCAGAGTATATGCCATGCAACTGGAAAAACTATCATGCAACTTTTTTTATTCCGAACTAGCTCCTAGCACTCTGAAATATTTTCCCTTTTTGTTTCCAAAACAAGAAGAGACAGCTTGAATTATTTACAAACCATTGCGCTTCGGAATGCCTCGAAGCATAATATACCATTTCTTAAAACATGTTCCTCGTATGTACATACACTACCTCATAAGACCGTCCAAGTCAGCTGACACTTAATTAAACCAAATTTTACGGTAACCAATGTTCCTATCCACTTTTATTTCGTTCTCCAAAGTAATATTTTACATATGTGTTAAAAAAAATATTAAAAATTAATTCACTTTTTTTAATATGATAAAGACACTTCAAATCATCTTTTCTCTAGTAAATTATTTTCGAAATTATTAAGTAAGTCAGTTTCTCTCCGTATATATATTTTTTATTTCTGTATCGAATAAAGCAAGTTAAGAGAAGACTGAAGAATGATAATTACTGGTGCCTTCTAATTAAATTGAATTGGCACAAAATATTTTTAAATAGCATCATTAATTATTATGTTAAGCAATTGGCTATTTGGAGATATATTATAATCGATCGAACTTCTTGTAGCTACTTTGTGTGCGACTAATGGTACGGATTCCTATGTCGTATGTGTACGGATGAAGTTAAAACAAAATTTCCTTAGATGAGTAATTATTGTTCCGGATTTATAAAAATTTAAGCCAGAATTTATAAAAATTTGTCCATGTTTCGGAAAATCCATTTACTTCCTTAAGGTTGTACACACATCAAAATAAATTATTCAAATAACTATATGTATGAATGTATATGTAACGTTGACAAATACACCTTTTTTAAAATTCTGATCTTATCACAACACTTTGTAAACTTTTAAAATATCCCTGTTTATTGAAGTGTTTTAAAATAAAGAAAACATTGTATATTCTGGTCAGCGTGAATAATAGTTCACAAATTTTATTCATTATTACCTACATCATTAACCAATAGTAAACGAGTGCTTTCTTTTCTCTACACTTAACGAGAGAATATTATTGTGCCTAAGAATTCCCTTAGTGAGCGCGCACTTCCCCTTCGTGTAAACCTAACCTCTTCAAGTGACGCAACGTGTGTAATGGTATCCGGTCGATATCCGAACCGCAATTCAAGTCTCATCGGGGGATAGCCAAGATCTCAAGCAGCAAAGCTCGTATCGGCGCTTAAGCTTAAGGAGAGGAAATTTGCTCGTACTTGTTAAAATTTTGCAGGACACGTTATGTACTCATTATTTTGTAGGATCAAGTTTGCGTCTGGCCACTAGGAGAAATGTATCAACGTTGAAAGGATTTATCTCTTGATTTAAAAATGCGATTCGTAATATTACTATAAAAAATGGACATTATTCCTAGGGCTCTTATGACTTAGATGTTGGCGAGCCTTAAAACCCTAATAATAATAATAATAATAATAAGAAGAAGAAGAAGAAGAAGAAGAAGAAGAAGAATAAAATAATTCCTGTTTGTGAGAGGAAATTTGTGCATTGTATCTATTCGTTAGACCATGCTGTTGTATTGAGATTATCTCGATATATCAAATTTTAATACATTTCATTCGAGGATGAATTGTATAACTTTAACACTGTGTAGCTGTAGCAAGGGAAGAAAACTTAACTCCAAAGAAATCATATGTTTGCTTTTATTGTGCAGAACAATTTTCTAATTCTGATTACTTCTGATTTAGAATGATCACTTAGTTGAAGAGTTGAGTTTTAATTGTTTTAGGGTCAAACAATCTGAATAAAAATGGTCTTTAAATAAATAATTAATAACTTACGACCTTTTTTGGACGAATATTATTTATATTTTTTGTGAAGAGCTCACAACGTTTCGACTTGGATTAAAGTCGTCGTCAGGTGATCAAGTTATTAAGTATTTATTTAATTAGATTTTATAATGGACGTTAATAGTAGTAAAAATTATCTTTATACACTTGTTTTATAATTGTTTATGAGATCCGCAGGAATTTTGTGACTTCTGATTCCTCCTAATATTTTCTATATTTGCGCAAGCTGGTTTCAGGCATTTGTTATCCGCTTGAAAATATAGTCATTGAATCAATAATATTTTCATGTAAAAGTAATAAATCGGATCGTGTAGGTAAAATCATATTTCAAATTTGCACGAACAGGTTTGAAATCAGAAGCCCGAAACACTGACGAAACAATTTCAATTATCCAAATACGTACATGCTGAAGCTGGCGGCACTGTTTTGAGTGTTTCTTTCTAAAGACCTTGACTGTGTGTTCCCAGATATTTCAACCCCTTCGGCACGAATTCACCTCCGCAACGTTGCCAAATTGCGGAACGACGCTGACCAAAGGGATCCTCCTAAAGAAAAGGCCATTACGCTTTCTGGAACCCATACTGCTATATGAATGTTACATTCTTTCATTTGAATGTGAAAGGTCACGTCTGAACACGATGTTTTCCCTCTTCTTTTATTTTCCTATGTCACGTGATGTTGGGTATAGATGGAATTACTCTATTTGATATGATGATTTTGTTTGGACTCTCCTCTTACGCGGGATGGAACTCAGAATGTTATGGCTCCCGTCCTCAGTACTTCCATCATCAAGTAGGCATCAAGTCTGGTGATTTTCCAATATATTTTTTCATAATTTTTCAAATAATGAAAAATTGAGGACCTTAATCATACAGCAAACATATGCTTTCATGTTGCAAATTTAATATGAGAACATCCACTTCAATACTGCTACACTCTTTTACTCTCATTCTCTACTATTATACTGGAATTATCTCGTCCTTTACAACGAAAGGAACTTTAGGAGAAGTAACAAATGACTTCATTCCATCAAAATTTCATCGTCTCCTCGTGCATCGCGCCGCAAACCGGATCCCTAGCGCAGTTGCATAAAGGGGCCGCTGTCTTAGGGAAGCGCTAGCGTGGGACGTGCCGGTTCGCTGTTCTGCTGCGCCGCGTCGCTTCGCTGCACGCAGCCTGCAAAACGACGCCTCAAAACAAAAGACACGCCCTCCCCCCTTCGTTGCGGTAGTGCACGACGCATGCGGAGCGGCTTGAATTACCATGTTACCTGTGTGAATTTGTTACAGTAGAGGTTCGGATAGTCATAATTCGCTCTATTAGATGGTGACTTCCATCGCAGAAGTTCATGGAAAAAATATTTAATTAAAAATTTGTTATCTTTAATTCGACGAATAAAATATGATTTGTTCTGTAATGCCAGCTGGTCTTTGAACGTTTTGTGAATGCCAATATAGACATCGTGACAAAGAAAATGAAGAGTTGAAAGATTCTAATTCTAATTTCTTGTTCTCTGATATGTATTTACCGATAACTATTGGGGAACAATAAAATGTTAATTCTCTTATTTTAAGAAAATATGATTCAGATTGGTCAATATTTAACACTATAGTGATAAGTACTATAGTAAAATACGAAAGTTTATTAAACTATACAAGAGTTATTCCCAACAATCAAACTGAATAACAATTTTTAAACTGTGTACTTTCGTGCCCAATTATTGAAATAACTGTTGGCCATAGGGAACAAAATGAATTTTGGTTGCCGGTAATAATTAACGTTGCTTTACTATGAACGTTCTTGTTCATTGTTTACCTTTTACTATCTGAATTAATTTGGTCAGAAATGTGTTGGGACAGAAGAGAGGGTTATTCATACTCAAGGTAATTATTTTTATAATTAGTAAATTGGGATAAGTAATTTTTACAATTATTCAATAAACAAACCAAAATGTCCTGTTTCAACACAAATTTAAGTATTAAAATAGCCCTGGAACATCTAACTTCTTTCCTAGTTAGTGATAGTATGTAATTACTCGTACTTTTAAATAATCCTTCCCCCTATCCCACCACAATCCAAAAATCGGTAATCTTAAAAATGCTATTTGAGAGTTCTTTTGTAAAACATACCCGAATGTGATCGAAACATAAGCCTCACACGAAGTGGATTTGGACAAAAATATATACCTCTTATAACTTAATTCCATGGAGGGTGCTTTGTTTAAAAGTGATTTCCGGTTCTTTTCCAAGGACTTTGTTGTTTATTTAAATATGAACTGTTTATAGGAATGTTGTTTATGTATCTAATGGAAGGAATTCATGCTCTGTAATAACAATTGATGCTATTGCTAATTCTCATACATGCTCGTTATGATAATTAAGGGTTCGTATTTTTCCTCTGAAAGCAGATATGGATTTAACATGACCTACTACTCGTCAAAATATAATTTGATGTTAAGATTGGGAAGTTCGTAGTAAAAGGTGAGCTTTCCGTGATTAATCCATACTAACCATTGTTCTAACTCCATAGCCATTGTAAACAACACACAGATTTACGAAACAAATATGGTTTCTCTGAATCCAGTGAATCATAAACCGGCAAATTACAAGCTTGTCAATCCTCTTACACCACATCTGTGCACAATCCAAACACGTCGCTTCATTAAACGGCCGCTTCGTTGAAAGTGCGTTCGTTCGAAGACTGAAACTACGTCGTAGAAGGAATGTGGAGAACGTGAGGAGCGTGGAAGATGGGGAGGATAGAGGACTGCAAAAAGAGACGGAGTCTTGGCGTCGGCGCGGCGCCAAGACTGATCGGCGCCTGTGGAACCTGCAGTGCAGCAAAACAGAGGCTGCGGGTGTCCATTTGGTGGATTCGATCCTAATGAATCACTCTATCCACAAGATAGAGTAGCAATCTTGCAATTCAGTTAAAATAAATAAATAAACTTTATGTTCCGATCGTTAAAAACGAGATAACGATGGTTGTCCAAAATGCTACATTTATTATTAACTTACAAATTTAAAAAATGGATTTGACATTTTAAACGCAGGTGCATTTTAAATTACGAAACAGTTCAAATACGATCAAAAAGTCCTAAAATTCCTACTTAACATTAATAGAAAATTGTCACATTTACTGTATTTCATGTGGTTGAGTATCCACGATACAATCATGTGTTTCGCCGAATCCTATATTTCCTTATTCTATCGACGTGTACCGGCGCGGAAGTAGGTCATCTTTCTCGTTGAGTTTCTCGTGGCGCTAAAGCCTTGAGTTCGAGTTTCCTTGGTGTCTCACGGGAGTATTACTTTGAACGAACAGTGAGAATTGGCCTCGAAATAAATTTTGCCTGAGAATTAAGAGGAACTCTACCGTAATGATGTGACATTGTGTTGAATCCATTTATTTTGATAACTGTCACTCATAATATGGAAGTTTTTAAATTATAAATTAAATTATGCAATCTGAGCATGTAGAACTAATAGATGTAACCTCGTACATATATTAAATTAAATTATTTACGAAAACTCAAACGGTATAACAATATATTTTGTAGATGCATTCAACAGAACCGCAATGTTGTGAGAGAACATAAGTTCACGATCGCTGAGCGCAAGCCTACCTCCACCGAGACCACCTCCGGAGAACATGATGAAGAAAAACCAGTTGCTGCTGAAAAGACTGAAGCGTGGACGGTCTCCCAGTGGCAGATGGCGAACTACTACTGCGCCGAGAAGCCTACGACTCGCGAAGGTCGGTTCTCCTCCCTTCTCTGCGACCGAAATCCCCTCCCTGACGGCGACGCGGCATTCTCTCCCCGCCTCGCCAACACACGATTGCCAATGCTGCCACCGCTGCTGCCAGAAGCAATGCTACAACCCGGTCGCAATATGGGATTCCATACAGGTGTAACTATATAATGTTCTCTTCGGTGTCTTTGTAACCTACTCTTTAATTACTAAAGTTCAATGTCACTTTCATCTATTACCGTGTACATTTTTGCCTGATTTTCGTTTAGTGTTGAAGTAGACTTTCATTCACAAACTGTACGCACAGTATTTTAATGACCGTACCGATGAGAATAAATACGTGGGAGTTCACGCAGGTGTAGCAAAATAATGCTGTTCCTTTGTGACATTCTCTGGAGTTCTCTTCAATTACTTCTCATTCTGGTTCAATGTCACTTTCATCTATTACGGTGTACACTTTTGCGTGATTTTCGTTTACAGTTTTGAGACACATTTTCATTCACAAACTCTACGTACACTTTTTGATGGATAAAAAACTCACAAATGTTTGCAGTATTTTGAAGACCGCATTGATGTAAATAAATACATGTGATTTTTGTTGTATCACATAGGTGTAGCGAAATAATGTTCTTGATCTTTTGAGGCATTGTCTGGAGTTCTTTACAATTATTCGATGTCACTCTCATTTATTAGTGCATAAATTTTTGAGAGATTTTCTTATACTTCAGACACTTTTCATTCATTAAGTATGCGCACAATGTGTGATGGATATAAAAATTAAAAAATGTTAGCTGTACTTTGATGACCATGATCTATATAAGTACATGTGGTTTCTATTATGTTAAAAACAATGTTTCATTGTTTTTTGTATGTAAATGGACACCGCACACCCTTCTCCATCGCCCCCTCTCCAGAATTCAGGAACATTAACATATGTTTTAATTTGAGTTTCAAGTGAGTCCTAACTCTCCCCCGAAAAAAAGATTGCATGCCAGACACTGGGAATGAACTATTAGGTTTTGTGAGCAAATCACGTGGATGTGAGGGCATCACATTTGGCCTTCAGAATCTTGTTTCGGTAATTTATGAATGCTGTGTTCAGTATTTTTCCGCTAATCTTAGAAGTCTCTGTTATCAATATTTTTAATGAGAATTGAATGTGAATGGCCTGTCATCGGCTTCTTCGCAGTGCATTGTTACATTTCTGTAATACAAAATATACTAGAAAATAAATTTAACGAAGAATTATAGAATGCAAGAAAGCATAATCAGTAAAAACATTCCCTCGAAAACTTTTTTTTACATTATTTATTTTGTCAAAAACTTGGAACTTATCTCAAAACCTTCTCTCTAACAAACAGAAGTATTAGATAAATAGGTGTAATTTTCTCCCTGTGATAGTTTTGTATTGTAGGTTCGTTGTGTGTTAGTTCGAGTAGTGCAAGACACACCGATTGGTCAAAACTTGGATTTCCGTGCGAAATTTTGCTAAACTAAGTCAGAGCTTCCTTAGATATAAAAATGAGAAATAGGATACTTTGGTGTCGAATTGTGTTATTAATTTTGATGCCTACGTAGTCTCATGAATGTTTTACCTTTCTTTTTCAGAGAGTACAATCATCGATCACAGCGTGAAAAAAGAAAAGCGATCTAACTCATCAGCGACTTGGAGAATGGGAACTCTGATCAGAGGGCATCTCGAATGATATTATTAAAATAGGTGGAGAAACAGTTTAGTCGTACCTGAAGCGCGCATTTAATAGATTTGTTACTGTCTGTTTGAAAACTTCAGACATTGTAAAAAATACCTCTGCAGTGTGAAAGCATTAGGCAAAGCAATACACATATTCACCCAATTTCCCACTTTGTCTACGATTTATGCACATTACCTAGACACTACATACATTATCGGACTGAAGATTTTCATGACTATTTCAATATTCCATTTTAAACCAGCGCAAGTATAACTACTTCGTTAATTTTTCTGAAAATTTCTTAAGTACTTTATTAAGTACTGGTAAATAAATTGGACTCTGGAAATTCACTCAATGAAAACAATATCGATCACAAAATAGGACCAATAATTCTGATATTTGGAAAATACTTGATTCGTCGAATAACTTGCAATTAAACACATGACACGACATTGCAGGAGGAAATGATTTACAAAACTTCTTTGAAGATGAACTCTTCTTCAAATTATTCTCTGAATTGCGAATTACTTTCACCGATTTTTTTTCATTCATATTATTTCTTGTCGAGTCTCCATCATAAGACATTTCACGATTACCGTTATGTTTCGTGGGTTTTTTTCAGTGAAATAAATTACATTTACATCTTAATCAATCAAATTTTAAATTTACATCAAGTCAATAAATTTACATCAAATTTCAAGTCAATCAAATTTCAAATTTACATCAAGTCAATCAAATTTCCAATTTCACCTTAAATTACATTCTATTTTATCCTAACCACGAAATGGCGTTCATGTCTCTACCGTCTTGCATTTGAATCCTTCCTTTATCAGTGTAATATCCTTTAGATAATTTTTGAAAAGTCCCCTCCTTGTGTATCCTAGTCTTTTAAAATCCAGCTGTTTCATCGACCATCGTTATTTTCCGTAAACATTTTGCACGGTCCGGCACTTATTAATTATTTGAGGTTCCATAACTATAGTGTTGTGAAATGTATCGATTTGAAATTTTGCATCGCAATACCCGTACATGTTTCCTGGAGAATCTTCTAACGTGCAGTTCCTTCGCCGGCCCATTCGCCCTCGGTTAACCTTAGTGTCGAGGGATGAAAATTGCGCAAAAATCAAGTGAATAATAACACAGTTGTCAGGGAGGGCTAATCTTCCGTGAATGGGATCAATAAAGTCCACTCTGGAAGGGAAGATAAAAGAAAACACATGTCCTCGAAAATCACCCAGTACTCTATTGATCCCCTCCCCATCCTGCGGAGAGTTTCTCAAATGTTCGCAAACTCCCCCGAAGGATGGACATTACTCTAACCTTCACGGCTTAAATGTTCCCCACCTCTGGTAGTAATATTATGTTAGACACTGCTTCAAACAATTCAACTAGAGGTGTGTCTGACAGCTCAAGTCGTGGAGCCGTAGCGACGGTTTCTGAACAGCTATGACGCAATTCCACTTAACAGTTCCGTTGCAGCGAATCTGTAGCGACAGTTGTATCCGGTTTCTCTGAAATGTTTCGTTGTAACGAGTGNCGTCGTGGAGCTCAAGACGCAATTCCACTTAACAGTTCCGTTGCAGCGAATCTGTAGCGACAGTTGTATCCGGTTTCTCTGAAATGTTTCGTTGTAACGAGTGTATCCTTATTTGTATTTTAACGATATAACTTTGCAACAAGTGTTTGTTCTTCTACTTGTATAGTTGAAAACCGTAGTTTGACACTAAAACTTATTTTAAATATTGCATAACATGTCAGCGTTTTTTGCCAGTTTTTCATTTTCTTTTCATGCCAAAGCGCTAAACAACAGACACATTTGGAGGCGTAACAGCGAGAATGTTCCAAGCGGAACTATTAGCGCCGTTGCAACGAAGCGAGACGGTTCCAAGCGAAACTGTTTAGTCTGCGGTTGGAGTGGTGAAGTAACAGTTGCGACGACCCACCTTTAAATTCAACCCGCTTATAAATGTATATTTTTTTGTTTGCAATCGTCTGAATTATGTATAAAACATTTCGTTTCTTGTCAAACAGGAAATGCAGTACATATCATTCACAAACTTGGAGCCTACTACGTAACCCCTCGTGTCGTCCATCCACATTCATTTCCTCCTTTTCATGCAGGGTTAAGGGGGAAAAAATTACATGCAATAGATCAAGATTCTACAGATGTACTTACACGCTAAGTTTTCAGTCAATCTCTCAAACTTTTTTTTGTATTATTTTTTTTGTTATTCAAACCGAAAAAAAATCCTATTCTCACACCTCTGTTCATCCCTTCACTACACGGGTAGTAGAGTCCTTAATATAAAGAAAACCATCAGGGACGGAAATATAAGTCAGATTTACTTATAATTCCGGAAATTTAACGCATAAAGCATTAACGCATAACGCATAAAGCATAACTCATAAAGCATTTTAATCAGCTCTATATGGTCACGTGATTTTGTCGTAACTCCCTCCCTTTCTCCCTACTCAACTAATAAGAGACCAGAACCGAGTGACAGCTGACGCCAACGGGGCTATGAGAATTTGTGCGTAGTAAGTATTGAGAAACTGTTATGACAAGATATGTGCTCTAAAATTGAGGAAACAGCTTGCGTTTCTCTTCTTATTAAGGACTCTAATGGTTCGGGGTAAGATCGAGACACATGACAGAAGAAGGACCCGGCTTTAAAGATTGTAGACAATGGCGGGTACGTTGCTGCTTGTACGAACTCTTGGGGTTGTGAAAGACGATATTTCGAAGATCCGAAGACACTCATTCAATAGGATCAACCTGTTCGATAAGCAACACTTAGCACTTACAATTAGTCGCTGGGTAGGTAGAGTTTGGACACAAAGAAAGAAAAGGAGAGGAAAATGAAAGATACCCTAGCGGCGGGATCGAAAAGAACATGAGGTGACCAAGGAAGGTCAGGAAAGAGAAAGGACTTACATCTAGTAAGTACGTGTTTGGCGAACACGGGGCCCCTAGGTATTACTTCCACTTACTTGTTTTAGGCTCCTTCCTTTCTCTTTCCTGACCTTCCTTGGTCACTTCATGTTCTTTTCGATCCCACCGCTAGGGTATCTTTCATTTTCCTCTCCTTCTTGTTTGGCGACTTCTATGGCGAAAGAAGAAAATAAGAACAGATACAGAGAAATATACATTTGTTGAAAGAAGAGACTGGAATAAATTGTCAACAATTACTTTTGAACCCTTCCCTAACACGGTCCTTGGTTTCAAGACGAAATCGGGCTCATTACTTACAGAATGCAGTAGTAAGAACTGAAAGAAGCAACAATGTGAATATTTGAAGTGAAAATAAACCATGAAGTTGGATGAACTGCACAAAGTTTGAAAATAATAGTGATGACTCAGCCTCTGAATAAGAAACATCTATAGTTAAGGTTAGTCACTTTCTTTAGAACCTCTGTTTTGTAGTGAAATATATTAATATTCTGTCAAACATTTGTTTGCCTAATACTGTAATATATCATTATTACATGTTGTTCCGTACTATGTTAACCTATCTATCTATATAAGTGGCATTGTCCTGAGAGTAACTCGCTCACTCATCGCGTTGACAAAACTATAAAATATAGGAATTGAGAGAGTGACAGGGTGTTGCTTCTGTATTGTAAAATTTGAATAGGTAATAATTTTAAGAAAGTGCGATTTTTTCGGGTGAATTAGAATGTAAAGCGATTTTACGAACTTTCGCTACTTTTACTAAGTTTACGATTTACTGAGATATCACCTCGGGATTTTATAGAAACTTTCATTCAAATATCTCTGTGTTTATAGGCTTTCGGAATTTCCTTTTCAAATGGGTACAAAGAGCTAGAAATGTTTTCCGAATTTTGACGTTCGTGCTGTAACGTCGGCGCCAGGACATTCCATCAATTTGTGAAATATTAATATTTCTTTGCATTTTCCAAGCCGGATGCTTTTAAGAATCTTACAATAAGTGGCCGGTCGGCGCTAAGACGGACGTGCGACGAGCTTGGAACCCACCCTAAGCCTCTTCAGTTATTGAGGTATTGTTTGAACGAACACCTTTCACTTTTGAGGAAGGTACGTACAAGTTTATTCAGAGAATGCGGCCGGCGACGTTGACCCACTGGAATTTAGGTGTATTTAAAGAAAAGAAGAATTCTACGAAGTAATGAATGAAGTACGTGCCGAATATAGAACAACGAAAAGGGTGTTTGCGAAGCGCCTAGGTGACGCTCATGGCGGTTCGTCCTCTACGGCGCAGCCTCTGCGTTCCTAGAAGCCAAAAGGAGTGTTTGCACGGGGGTGGCGAAGGCATGGTTATTTGCTAATCACGTGACGTCTTGTACTGTATATATTGGGAGGAGTGAAGCTCCTCAGGGACTCTTTACGCGGGAATGTAAAGATCCGTCAGCACTGAGATGTGACTGAACTAAGACTAGGTCGCGGAGACCAGATGTTCGTTAGGCTGCTGCGGTAGTCTTAATGAAGTCATTACTAGTTGCGAGTGTCGTAACTAGTATCAGTTACTCGTTGGGGAAAACAACTTATAATTTTGAAGGATCAGATAACCTGAGGGTTTTTACAGTTTAGTTGTCTTCAACTATATTTAACCAAGTGTAAAAAATGCTCTCTGTCAGCATTATTTGTGTAATAACAGGTTATTAGACGTTATTAGATTTTGGGAGTATGTCTCTGTTGTAAATTCAGATTTCTAGTTAATTTGTAATAAATCATTATTTATTGTTATTACNAACCCACCCTAAGCCTCTTCAGTTATTGAGGTATTGTTTGAACGAACACCTTTCACTTTTAAGGAAGGTACGTACAAGTGTATTCAGAGAATGCGGCCGGCGACGTTGACCCACTGGAATTTAGGTGTACCTAAAGAAAAGAAGAATTCTACGAAGTAATGAATGAAGTACGTGCCGAATATAGAACAACGAAAAGGGTGTTTGCGAAGCGCCTAGGTGACGCTCATGGCGGTTCGTCCTCTACGGCGCAGCCTCTGCGTTCCTAGAAGCCAAAAGGAGTGTTTGCACGGGGGTGGCGAAGGCATGGTTATTTGCTAATCACGTGACGTCTTGTACTGTATATATTGGGAGGAGTGAAGCTCCTCAGGGACTCTTTACGCGGGAATGTAAAGATCCGTCAGCACTGAGATGTGACTGAACTAAGACTAGGTCGCGGAGACCAGATGTTCGTTAGGCTGCTGCGGTAGTCTTAATGAAGTCATTACTAGTTGCGAGTGTCGTAACTAGTATCAGTTAGTTGTTGGGGAAAACAACTTATAATTTCGAAGGATCAGATAACCTGAGGGTTTTTACAGTTTAGTTGTCTTCAACTATATTTAACCAAGTGTAAATAATGCTCTCTGTCAGCATTATTTGTGTAATAACAGGTTATTAGACGTTATTAGATTTTGGGAGTATGTCTCTGTTGTAAATTCAGATTTCTAGTTAATTTGTAATAAATCATTATTTATTGTTATTACACGTATTTTGATTGCTCGGGAAACCGAGCTGGTGGCAGCGACAAAAACTACCATAGGGATTTTAGTATTTATGTGGATCCCGCTTCTACCAAAGAAAAAATAACATCGCATCAGGGCTTGAGGTGTGCTGTTACAGTGCTAACGGTAAGCTATATCACTCTTCGCTATATCTCGCAAACTTCTTTGGCTTTAATCTCTGTTTTTGTATGTAACCAAATTGACCCCGGGATTCATACTGGAATAAAGTTTTTTTGCTTACTCTAGCAGTTTTTTAGTACAAGTGGTTAGGGGAGCAAAAATTGCTATGATGTTAGTATGTGGGAATGTTTCGAGAGTTTGATTTATAATGTATGAAAATAGAAGGAAGTCTTACAAACCCTGATGAAGATTCAAATACGGCGATATCGAAACGTTGGCGAGTAAAAATTGAGATTTTTTTACAGTTGACCTAAAAGAAGAAAAAACAAGAACCCTTTCCCAGTTTCAATGAGGAGGTGAAAACGCTTAGCATGATGCTTCTCAAGGTGAGCCGAGAAAATAATTTTTACTATGTTTTGATACAGAGTGCATACATGATTAGGTATTATATATTTTTGTTAATATATTGAAACTTCATTGTAATACCAATATTAGTGAATATGATAACGTACTAGCTGATTACCCGGCGTTGCCCGGAATTTTTCTTAGACTAATCTTCCATTACTCAGGGAAAAAATCAATCTATATGGTAATATCAAAATAATTTTACTTACGGTTTTTTTTAAAACATGTACAATATCCTAATCTTTCACATTCATAATATGCTACGCACTCTCGCGGGAACCGCTCTGGTCGAATTTTCGCATCCGAGGCATGACGTAACTGAACCGTTTCATTAAAATTTTTGTAAAATCTAAATTATTCTTCGAAATTTTTCGATTTAAAAATATTCTTGTTTGTGAAATGTACAAAACACATAATTCATCCTCGCAGGGAACTTACATCTAGTAAGTACGTGTTTGGCGAACACGGGGCCCCGAGGTGCGCCTGGCATTACTTCCACTTACTTGTGCGAGGCTCCTTCCTTTCTCTTTCCTGACATCCCTTGGTCTCCTCTTGTTCTTTTCGATCCCGACGCTATTAGGGCTAAGGTATCTTTCATTTTCCTCATTTTTGTCCCCATCTCGTTTTTTTGTCCTACCTCTCATTTTTTGTCCTCAACGTTTTGATGTATGTTTTGAGATACGTTTTGGCATGTTGTAACTCAGGAGGGTTTTTAGTGGGTATGGTTGAGTCATTCGGCGATTCCCACAAGCGGGGTGTGTCATGTTGGCTCTCCCTAGTGCGTAACTGCATTTTCCCTACCTGTACAAGTTGTTAGAGCTCCAATGACCTTTGATGTCGACGAGCCGTAAAGCCCCACAAAAAAAATTCATTAAATTTGATGATGATTGATCTTTCATTCTAAAATTAAATTGAAGTATTTTAACACTTCTATTTTTAATAACGTTTTATCGATAATTTAGGTTAATTTTTGTAGATAGTCTTATCTTGTCGCGGACTTTTTTGTAGAACTCTTCGAGGCAAACAATATTGCAATTCATGGTTGACACCAATCTTTAACCGTTCAGGCAGCGTAAGCAAATATTACATTTTTTTCCGATTTCATCGACATTTATGATCTAAATTATTTTCTATCTTTCCTTTCACGCATTTTTAAAATAAAAATAGCTTGATCCAGGGCATGTTAATTATATCCTTGTCAAATTTCACTACGTTCGGTTCAGTGGTTTAATCGTGATTAAGTAACAGACAGACACACTGTCGCGTTACGCATTTATATATTAGTATGGATGAGGAGAGGTCACATATACGAAACAAAAAATAGGTAAAACATCATAACGCATAGTTACATATATCTGTAACTATGTATAGAATTAAATGCATTATTTCTCACATTATATTTATTACAATGTTCTTATCTTATTTATTATAAGACAATAGGATTTTAAAAGTACATATAAGGCCCAATTTCACCAAATGTAGAATAATCGCGATTTCCTTAAACGTGATTAGGTAAATGGAATCGCGATTACATTTTATGCGTNTTAACCGTTCAGGCAGCGTAAGCAAATATTACAATTTTTTCCGATTTCATCGACATTTATGATCTAAATCATTTTCTATCTTTCCTTTCACGCATTTTTAAAATAAAAATAGCTTGATCCAGGGCATGTTAATTATATCCTTGTCAAATTTCATTACGTTCGGTTCAGTGGTTTAATCGTGATTAAGTAACAGACAGACACACTGTCGCGTTACGCATTTATATATTAGTATGGATGAGGAGAGGTCACATATACGAAACAAAAAATAGGTAAAACATCATAACGCATAGTTACATATATCTGTAACTATGTATAGAATTAAATGCATTATTTCTCACATTATATTTATTACAATGTTTTTATCTTATTTATTATAAGACAATAGGATTTTAAAAGTACATATAAGAGATACAAGCAATTACAATATAGTACATTACAATAAAGTGTCAAAACGCAGAACAGAGATGTATCAGGTCCAAATACGAAACGTGGGGATTGGTTATCTCTGAATTGTAACAGGTTGGGTACGAATTTCATAAAAAACAAAAACCTTTTGCCCTAAAGCATTACCCTACTTGCATGTGAACACCTTTTTACGTTCAATTCATTCTAATAAACAAGTAATTACCGCGGACAGCTTTACTCATAAATTAGAATTAACAATTCTTTTCCGTCACTTGACATGGATTTGATATTAATAATCCCAAAAAGATTCATGGACCATTGAACCATGAGAAGTCGAATACATAAAAAATAATTTATGCAAATACAATTACACTCTCCGGTTACATGATCGCAACGAAATTTCGGTTGCCGAAAGTCGTATCCAGAAATTTAAGTTTAAAGTGAATATTCATGTCACATCGATTATCGAGGATGAATCCGACCCTGACTCTACATCCGACAAAGATAAACTGTCCTGAGAAGTTTCTGCATCTTCTAGACGTTGTGATATCCGACCCACGTTTCGAAAGTTTTTTCAATTTCAATTTGGACTTTCTCTTGTCTAGAAACTAGATTTTGGCCCGTACTAGGTCCAGGATTACATGTTTTTTTGAATGTTTGCTTCCGTGATTNCTACATCCGACAAAGATAAACTGTCCTGAGAAGTTTCTGCATCTTCTAGACGTTGTGATATCCGACCCACGTTTCGGAAAGTTTTTTCAATTTCCATTTGGACTTTCTCTTGTCTAGAAACTAGATTTTGGCCCGTACTAGGTCCAGGATTACATGTTTTTTTGAATGTTTGCTTCCGTGATTGGAACAGATTCTCGTGTTCCGAAAAATTGTCGGAATTATTTATGTTGGGAAGTACAACGGGACTTTGCTTATACTTAGCAAGAACATGCATTATTTCACACTTAGCTTGAAGTTTTATTGTGTTGGGAATATCTCGCAAATCTTTAACTAACGAAAGCAAAAACAATCTGTCTTGGTCCTTTGATTGTTCGGCTGATTTATTGAATTGAACAAGACTTTTATGCAACATATTACACAGCTTTTCAGAATTCCATATCTGAGAATTGCTCATCTTCAGATGAGTAGACATCTGCTCCCCAATTTGTTGTCTTGGTACAGTTGTCGATATTAACCGTTCCTCTTCTTCTTCTCCTTCTTCCTCCTCTTCTCCTCCTCGTCCTCCATCTTCATTAGTAGAATCATCTTCAGAAATAACTATAGGCGCGAATTTCTTGTTTATGACTGGATTCAAAAACGATAAGATGTCAGCGTAAATATATTGGGGTCTACGGCCCGGTCCACAGGATGGTCCTTCTTTTCTCCTTTTCTTAATATCTCTCATGAAACACAGTCTGATATTTTTCCACTTCGATTGAAGCTTATTTTCTGAAATTCAAGAAAGAAAACAATAAAGAATATTTTTAAGAGCAAATAAAAGGTCACTTTAAATCTTCCGTAATGGTATCATGAGATTATGGTTTACGTTAAGACATTTTTTAAGTATCTGACAATAAGATATCTTCACATGGCAACATGTCACATCTCATATCCCAAATAGTTCATAAATTTGAGAAATTTAGTAACAAACACTACAAGTGTGTGCAAATATAAAGTATAAAGTAAATTAAGTGCCTTTTTCGTTGAGAGACCCATATCAAAGTCTATTCTTCCACCGAACCATTTTAAATGTATTTATAACAATATAAAATTATATTCAAGGAGGGGGAGTATGTATTGTATTAGTCTAGGTAGCCAACACAAGACGATCGCGGTACTTCACAGATGATTGGGACCAACCCAGCAAAAAGAACTACAGGATAGCGCATAAGGTCGGAATTACATTATACCATTCATTAATTTATGATATATACCGTAAATATTGTGAACTTTGAGATTTGAATGTTATGGGCAACAAATCCAGAGAAGATATCCAAAATATTAAACCCTTATTTAATTTCTGAACAATAGAATTTACTTTAGATGTGTTTCTACTCAGATTTATAATTTCATTATTCGTGATGAATAATTCACTATTATTAAGTATAATAATATCATTATTATCATTTCATTACTATAATTCATTTTTATAAAATTTTCAAATATTTCGTATGTATTCTCGTAAGAGTCTACTACGACCCACGATGACAAGCGCTACAGATCCAGTTGAACGCGGGTTTCAATTCGCATTGACACTCATGCTATATATTAGGAAGAAAGCTAATTTAATCCAGTTTGTTGTATCCAAGTTACAATTGCGGTTGTAAGCCTCAGATGGATCACTTTTCCATCTTCACAGTCATATGGTGTTACTAGACCATATTTTATTAAATGAATAGAGTACAATTTTTAATATACTAATGAATATAAAATAATATATACTCAATTGTGACACACCCATGTTGAAGAATTTAGTTTGAAACAATATAGTTTGCGACTCTCCAATAAGTACAGAGGTTTTAACTCAGAACTAATAAGTCTTTACGGGTTTACTTTCTCAAATATTTTTCGTTTCTAGTGGAGATTTAGTGTCGGCAAGGCTGCAATCAGAAGGGATGGGTTATGGGGTTTTTAATTCCCCGTCCCCGAAATGTTAAAAAAGTTGAATAGAACATAAAAGTTATTGAATCATGAAAAAAATCGCAAAATATAATTCTGAGGTAGATCACGTTTTATGTGTTTCTGAACCCGTACTGGACTAGATCGATTTATAAATCCGTTTATACATGAAGGGCTATACAAAGGCAGGTTGTAAAAGTTGGTTGTAGATAAGCAAAAACCGCTTCATCTTTATTGTTACAATTATTCGTTGGATTTAGTTGCACAAAACATTGCGAATTGAAAGTAGGCGTTCTTATTTTAGTGTAAAATGTTTCATGTGTAATATTAACATCATAAAAAAATTTTTGTTTTGCTGTTGAATACAAATTTTATGAAAAAACCTCTATGTCCTAACCGATGGTTTGAGAGAATAAAATATGTGATTCTCCGGCAATTATGTTAGTGTTATAGAAACTGCTGAAAAATTTCTAAAATAAGACGTGTTCGTTAAGCATTNTTTGTTTTGCTGTTGAATACAAATTTTATGAAAAAACCTCTATGTCCTAACCGATGGTTTGAGCGAATAAAATATGTGATTCTCCGGCAATTATGTTAGTGTTATAGAAACTGCTGAAAAATTTCTAAAATAAGACGTGTTCGTTAAGCATTGTCAGAAGAGCCATGTTGAGTCAAAAGTATGGGTACGGTCCTCGATTCTGGAACAGGAACGCATCTCCCCCCCCCTCTAGTATGTTTGTGCGTGTGATCAATACCACGCAGATTTGGCGATAAATAATATTAATCTCTTGGCTGATGACCTCAATTGCCGATTCATTTGAAAATAAAATTATCTTCTCAGTGTTAGACATCCCCAATACTAGAGCAGTGGTGGATCTAAGGGGAGAGTGAACGCGCCGTGAACAGAGATAGCACTAGTAACGATAAAATAAAGATATTTTACTTCGAAAAAAAAATCAAAATGCCCATTGAAAATAAGACGAACTAATAAAGTATGTGTAAATGACTTCATAGCTCAAAAATATGACATACCTTGCTTTTATAGATTTCCATTCCCACATGGGGACATCAGCTGCAATAAATCACTGTTATCTTTCTCTGCCCGCGCAATTGGTAAAATATTATGTATTTAATTGTTGAATCCAACATTGTACTTCAATATTACCACTTTCATCCTCGCATTTTATACCACTGATTTTTATAATTTTACACATATTATAGTTTTAGATGAAATGCCGAAACGTTTCCGGTTTCATGTAAATTACTGTTGAAATTATATTTAGTAAGTCTATAGCAGTGAATAGATTCATTAGCAGGAACGTCCAAAAATATTGCCAAGAAGCACGAATTATTTCAAAAACGTAATTTATAAGAATTTTTTAAGTGAAAATGTCAATTTAATGCAATGCGTTATTTATGTATCAGAATGTCTTAAATTGCACTTTCAATAAGTTAGTTTAAAAAAATTTGCTGTGAACGGATTCATACGCTCTGGAATGAACACCAACTTTGTGGGCCGCTACTAAAATCAAATCGTGGATCTGCCCCCATACTAGAGTCTTAGCCCCGCCAATGATATAACATAACCAATTGTTATTAAGAAGATCAAGGGATTCGAACAATTCTTATTCCAAATTCTATCAAATGATTACATTATTTTTTTTAGAATATGAGGCGTTACGTGGTGTTTTACAGATAATACAGTGAAACACGGTGAGATGATTCACACTTATTTGGTATTCTTGTTAGGCTTCCGAAGAAACATTGCATAACACAAGATGAAATATTTTCGGGTAATTACTGTGAATGTCTCAGAAATCATAGATTAAACGTTCTAAACGAACTTAGATATTGACTTAGGGTGTCGTTAAAGCAAAATGTTTAGAACCAAAAAAAAAAACCACCCGAGATTCATATTCACATTCGTTTAGGAATTTATCCTAAATTTTCCTTGCATTTACATTTATGAAAAGATATCTTTATACCTACGATAAAAAGCATTCGTAGACATCACAGCTCCTCTAACGTTAAGAAACTTTTTCAATTTTAGTAAACGCATATGTATCAGTTTGAAATATTTTTACAGTCAAGTTAATGTTTAGTCGAACTGTCCGACGACAGACCATAGGGTGTGTCCGTGGGATTTTTTTTTTTTTTCGGGGGCGGGGGCAGAACTTGGCTTCGGCACAAGGAAGAGATATGACCAGCATCTCACTTCGGAATGCTTGAACTCAGAATGGGCCTGGTACTCTTTTTATCGCAGACTCAGAAGGCTCACGAATCACGCTGGACATTCAGATATGAGGGAAAAACCGGGGATGGAACCCCGGCCGCCCAATCTGCAGCTCAGTTCCACGCTCACTCCTGCATGTTTAATTAATAATGTGAATTCATGAACGTTATTAACATTTTGTTATCATTGTGTGACACGTCCTTACGCTCAGCTCTTAACTTATTTTTTGTTGGTGAGGGGGATTGAAAATTAAAATCGAATAAGTACATGAGCATTCACATAACATAAATATTTCACAAGTTTTATTTGAGATAATTAAGATAATTCACGAACTATTTTAAGTTCTTACCTATGTGTTTCTGCTTTTGTGGAGGCAAGTAATCAAAATTCTTATTACACACTCTGCAAATTTCCATCCAAGCGTCTACTCTCTTCTGCTTGTTCGAGTATTCATTTAACGATCTATCCCATATTACTGGTCTTGCTCGTACTTCACTAACAAATTGATGCACATCAAACACAGGAACTAGCTTTTCCATGATACACTCGAAAACAAACCGGAATGCACTACTGAGGAGTGACTGAGAATCTCGGGAGAGTTGGCTTCACAGAGTCACGATATAGGAGCGGCTTGCTATCTCTTGTCTGAATGACGTCAGAAGTCACTGGACTGGCTGTGGCGACGCGGGCGACGCGTAGCAGGCGATTGGAGTGACGAGCAGCTGGAGGGTGCGTTCAGAAGCGAAATCGCAGCGAAACGAAGCGATAGCGAGATCGATCGCTCTCCTCTTAACGTCCCCTATTTTTGCAATCCTGTTTTCTCTCTTACTGTACTTCCCACTATACAGTTAGAATAATAAAACCATTATATATGTGTGCTCCCAACAATTGCTATTTTCATTGTGTGTGTTTGAGGGGGAGAGGGTTCTCCCAAGAATGGAAATTCAGGAAACGAATGGCCCATTATAGTAAAACAGCGCTTATTTTTAATGTGGAGCAATGCAAAATATTTCATCTGTTAACGGTAGGCACTATACCACAATAATCAAACGGAATTTTGGTACAAGAATAAATTTTAAGGGTCTCGATTTAAAACAAATAAGATTATACAACATACCGCAAGATTTTGGATAACTACAATACCTAGTCCACGGAGCTTCGTTCAGGGGATAATTACGTTCGTTACTCTTTCAGTAAGTTGGTGGCTACATTTAATAATAAATAATGTTCATGCTATTCGCTGGTAAATTTTCCGTTACGCGGAACTCAAAAAAATATTGGAAGGGTTCTCTCTCTCTCTCTCTCTCTCCCTCTGATTGTTATTCTCAGTGAGTTTTATCTCCATAATAAAGGATTGGAGCACATTGTAACCGATCAAATGAAATGTGAAGTTTACATTTTTTTAATCGGCTTGTTTAGTTTGTAAAAGCCTGTAATGTTGTAAACACAAACTATCCATTAAAATTACTCGATTGAGGAAATTAAAAGACGACAGTTTTTCTTCTAGTAAAACAAAAGTCATTGTCAGAAACTGTTTAGCGGGTTTCGTTTATGTACCTGACAGTGACAATGAAGACAGTCTACTCCTGTCTGTCACATCATTTGCCTCCAAAAATACACGAACAAATTTTTCTTATCCACTCCGTGATCCACGTTATTTCACTTTTGCATTCAAATTTTCCAATCTTTGAGTTTGATTAAAATCGATCGATGTCATTGAATGAAAATGTACATTTAATGCTCGCGTAACACAGTATAACTAAACATAAGCTCCCAATATATGCACCATATTTGTGCTTTTTATACTGAGTAACTCTATCGGAAAAAGTTTTGTAAACCAAAGCTATATTCCATTTTCAGAGGGGGTGGGTGGGACAGGGCACCTTATTGGTCTGACTTGGTGATTAAACTTACCTATAATCACGATTTTTATCTTGAGAACGAACTTAAGGAATTCTTTTTTTCCAAAAATCCGTATTTTTGAAACATGTCAATTCGTTAAGTGTTAGTAAAAACAAGTTAGGATGAATTTTCTTTATTTCTGTGACGAATGTAATTTCTATAGAAAACTGATTTCAAGTCAAGGCTCTTGAATCACCGATAGCATGAGTTCAAAGTAGGTAATAAGATAGCGAATTGAAAACTTGGAACACAGAAAGTTTATCGGCAATGTCAAATTCTCCAGTTTCCAGTTCACCCTGGACAATTCAGGTGAAACCAGTGATATAGAGTAAGTATAATTAGTACTCTATGTATATAAAACTAAAATGATGAAACAGAGTATTGGCTCCATTGGTCGAGTGTGGTTCTGCGCATGCACAGCACCCATCGACCGTCACTTGGCATAGCCGCGACCTCGGCCATCGCCGACCGACCCAGCGTCGTCCCGACGACCTTCCCCGCTCCCCGCTATCATTCCTACATGATTTGCGCCTCTTTCCGCCTCGGTGCAGCGTTCTTTAACCTTTTCTTTTTAATCTCCGCTTTGTTCCTTATTACTGTTTTCATACGTATTGTTTATTTGGCGGAAATCTATGTAACAAAGGGTTGAGTTTAAAGAATATGTCCCAGAAAGATAATTTACGTTTGTCTAATAATAATAATTATTATTATTATTACCAATAAGATACAATACAAAGGCAGAAATCGTGGTTTTCATTACAATTGTGTTGTTTTATTTTACCCGTTCTAAATTTATCCTTGACATTCAATCATTTTCTTCCATACTTGAAGCGGCGTTCCTTCTTCTGACCACCCCTGGTTATATTCTGGGAAACTATTAACACGTGTCAAGCCTCAATCCAAGGTCTTATGTAAATAATCTTCAAGAAATCCTTCTAAGTCTTTCCTGTCTTTTTCGTTCCGTTATGACATTTATTCTTCATCGATCACTGAATACGGCAGTGGGGTGATACTACGCATCATCACATAAGTTCTTGCTTTGGTTCTATTCCTTACTTTTTCTCCACTATATTTCCTTCTCGGTCGCATTCTTTCGAATACCGTTGCTGACTTCTTTCCAGCTTTCCAGAGAATGTTTCCATTTCTACTCCACCCCACCACGACGTTGTGGATCGCTGGCTGTGCGTAATGCGTGCGGGGTTCCATTAGGACCGGAACGTGGTCTTCTGCCCAGACGCCCAGCCACGTCGGAGTAGTCAAGGATACATGCGAGATTGAATACCCAGGGCAACAAAGTTGACCTTGTACGCGCGTCGCACGACCGGTTGATATATATCATTCGGTTAAAAGCAGTCGTGTCAGCATCAGGTCAGCATGAAAACGTGATCAACGGTTCCTTATGTAGTCTTGGATTAAGATTTCATAATTATTTAGGAGTTTATGGGTCTCAAGTTCTCTAACCCTCCTACTAAAAAAATGCTTACAGGCGTTCACGTATTTTATAGGAGAGGCAAAGGATTGACTGTCAGAATTTAAGAATTAGTTTACTTAAAAAACGAGCGATTATATTACAGAATAATGTATTAGTAAAACAGCAGTGCCCACCCCCTAACCCTGTGACACAAACCCCCCTAAATTTGTGAGACCTCCCTCCCCCCCANCATATCATTCGGTTAAAAGCAGTCGTGTCAGCATCAGGTCAGCATGAAAACGTGATCAACGGTTCCTTTTGTAGTCTTGGATTAAGATTTCATAATTATTTAGGAGTTTATGGGTCTCAAGTTCTCTAACCCTCCTACAAAAAAATGCTTACAGGCGTTCACGTATTTTATAGGAGAGGCAAAGGATTGACTGTCAGAATTTAAGAATTAGTTTCCTTAAAAAACGAGCGATTATATTACAGAATAATGTATTAGTAAAACAGCAGTGCCCACCCCCTAACCCTGTGACACAAACCCCCCTAAATTTGTGAGACCTCCCTCCCCCCCAATATTTTTAACAGTTAACAATTAACAGTAAATAATGACACAGTCAACAAAACTGATTAACGAAATTATTTGGTGCATGAAAGTTTTATGATACTTTCGCAGAAGTGTTATTGGAAATAGTTTTCAACTTAATTCAGATTATTAACGAATTTATGTGTCACAAAATTTCCAAGATATCCATGAAACTATACAATTGTAAGATGTCTTACAAACGTATAATTTATAGAAAGATGTGTCCGGTTGATTGACTGACTACCATAATGCATTTATTATTTGGAAATTTAATTATAACACATTTTTTGAATGTTATTTCAAAACGATTTGCGGTATGTTAGTCTGAAAAGTAGCCTAATAAGTGTCACGTAAATGTTATTTCATTTTAGGCACACGATCATGCAATTTCGTACCTGGAGAGAGTTATTCGTTCTTTCGTCAATTTCATGTATTGTATCATTCATTTTAGTTTTGTAAAACTATTACATCTGCAGTGCTAAATAGCTTTCGCCTTTCAATATAGTGAATAAATGAGGTAATAATGCGTCTGAGAGCTATTATTTAGTACGTCAATACCAAACTTAAAAAAAAAAGAGCCGCTTTTTGTGAAATTAATGTACTTTAATATAAAGGGTACTTCATGGATTTGGAGTTCAAAGATAAATCATTTCAGAGCAAGTGCATTAACAACAAACAAATGCTACGCTAAATACAAATGTGAATGAAATTGAGTCATCGGCGCGACAGATGGACAGACGTCATTTATTTAAAAAAAAACTCATCAAGGATACTCAAAACGAATATTCCCGCCAAAATATCGCGTTTTCTTTCTCTTACCACGTGTTTGAGGAAGTAAAAGGGAAGCTAATCACCTTTATCCATGACACTGAGAAAGAATAAATTTAAATGAGATTAAAATACATAATTGGATTAAAAAATTACATTTCAGTGACTAAAAATGTGGAACATATAAATGAGTTTAAATTTTTAAAATTTCAAACAACCATACTCATATTTCATATATATTTAGATTCATATGCACTAAATTCAGATTTCCACTTTTCTTACATTTCATCACATTATTTCACTGGATAAGCACCAAAGTTACATGTCCCTCACTTCACTTGAGATACAAAAAGAAAGAGGATCATTCAATTGGAAAATTTGTCACATACCCTGAAAACAGGAATTTGTTGTCATCTAAAATTTTGAGTATAATCCATCTATGTTAAAATAAAGAGGTTAATTTTTGCATGTTTTCTTAAGTTTGTAAATATTTTTGTCATATAATTTGCATAATTAAAAATAATTACATTTGTTCATTTTTATAAGTTTTTTTTTTACAAAGAGTAAGAACTATTATCATGAATTATTAAATATTACACATTTAGAGTTATACTCTGGTGTCCTGATCACCTGTTCAGACCTTTTAAAACTGAGAGACCATTTTGCAGAAGATCTTGATTGGTAATGAGTAACCTTACAAAAATAAATGGGGGACAGAGGAGGTGGAAGGCAATTTTTAATGGAAAGCCCAACTTTTTATAACAGATTTTTCTTTACTTTTAATGTTCTGAATTAATATTAAACCAACTGCTATTGATGAAAAAATTGATTTATTTTATATTATTTTACCATCTGTAATAGTAACAACAAAATGTTTCATACAAAAGTTACTACTTTACTCATACTAAATTTAGCTATAAGAAGTGAGGGTTTCTAATAAAAATATTAAGGTGCCCTCCTCACACCCTTCTAAAAATCACAAAACAATTATTATCCTTGAACTAATTATTTACAATTAAAATTTGTTACTTTGTAATAATTAAGATTCTGAAAATCATTCTCGTCACTAATGGTTTTCAATCTTCAGAAGATATATTTCCACTCAATGGGTTGGCAAAGTAACAATTTAAAAACTGGGGATTTGGTGCAATATTCTTCCTCAAAAATTTTCATTCAAAACTTTGAGACACAAATAGTGTAATTAATATAAAGGGTACTTCATGGATTTGGAGTTCAAAGATAAATAATTTCAGAGACTTGAGTAAAGTGTTTATTAATGGGAATAATAAATACTTTACTCACGTCAGAAATATATGTTATGTTCTGAGGTATGTATATAGGAAAGTCTATTATGTTCAGTTACTGTTGAAATTAAAAATGTTTATTATTTCTGAGATATTTATGGTGGGGAAGTATTTTGAGAGCTGTTGAATTACAGGGATACACAAATTTAACCTATATTATTAAAAGTGTAGCCAGTTAGTGAAATGGAATTGTTTGTTCATGCAAGGTCATGTGTTTTCATTTTAGTTTTTTGTAAATTAGCCTTTTTTTCTTCTGAAAAATGGATTATACATATGTATGTTACACAGTTTGGTTATGAAAAGTCTCATTTCTGGTTTATTTGCTTACAGATGCAGAGATCACAATTTTTGCATATTCATGTTATCAGTCATTCTTCTCTACATACATTCACATTTGAAGGGGTGATGGCAAAAGGGTATAATCCATCTATGTTGAAATAAAGAAAACAAAAGTATTCTATGATTTGTATATACTGCATCCTTTACATTTATTTTTCAAGCAGAAGAAGTACAGCCATACAAATGCGAGTCCATTACAAAAATTTTAAAAAATGTAAGTAAGTGGACTTATATTTTTTCTCACATTAATAAATAAAAATACATAAATCAGTTTTCATTTATCTAGCAAACACCTTATCCAGATTTTCTTCAAACCCACTTTATTTATAAAAGGTTTTCACCGAGTCATTTTCGATAAAAACTAAAATATATTTAAAAAACTGTAATTATATAAAACAAAAACTTAGAAGCCCCAAATTATTATAATAAATTATTCATCAAAATATGGTTTTCTTAATTTCTTTAAAATTCCCTTCCAGTAATTTGTGACAAGAGACCTTTCAAAAATAAGCAATTTAATTAACAAAGAAGAAAGATGTCTTTCTAAACTGAGTACTTAGAAATGATATGGCATTTTACCATAACATTATTAACACAATGTTTACAAAACCAAACATAAATTTCAAACAGCAATGCTATTATAACAGGAAGTATACAAATACAAACTAAATTTTTATTCTTACCGAAAATTGTAATTAAAAGGTTGTATATACACTAATAAGTCTACTAGACCTCAATANTCTCAATATTATACAGGAATAACGTGAAAAAAAGATATTCTGAGTGTCTTTTTAGAACATTAATAAGATATTACAGAACCATTTGAAGGTACAAATAAAGGAATTTTCCAATAGCTAGTTTTGTTTGTAAGAGATTTCATTTTCTAATTTAACCATGCTTCTAACTAAGAACATTCTAGATGACTTGGATATTGAACAAATAAATATCCTTCACAATCTAAAGCCTGTCAGATGGTTCTTCAAAGATTAATCTACTGGCACTGATGATAGGAGGGCTTTAATTCGAGAAAGAATCACAGTATTACTACACACACATTGCTCAATTCCATATGGTGGGAGTATTTCTAGACTATCATGAATCTTCAACACCTCTCCAATTTCTACAAAAGGAACTCTGTTTTTCTCTAACCACTGCATAACTTTCTTCTTTTGCACACTAACTTCTTCTTCAGAAATATCTTGAGATGGAGCTGAAAATAATTTTTGTAGTAGTTCATACTTACTAATTCTACCATTCTCATTTAACTCCACAGATTTAACAATATGACGCATTACAACATCCAGAGATGTTTTCCCATCACAATCATTGACCAGGACAATGCTGCAAAAGAATAAATGAATAAAACAATGGATAACTAGATACATTCTGAACAATCTGAAAATAAATTATTTAATTGTACCTTTCAGAGACAGGGTCAATGGTGTAAACTGTTCCTTCTCGACATTCATTGTGAATGGTTGTAACTCTAACAAATTTATCCACCAAACTGAGCAGATGAGTTGAGTTATTTTGAAATATATCTTCTACATACATACTCATTGAGACAAATTATTCAAAATAACACTATTACTCCCGATAACCAGAAAAAAAAAGATTGTATTGCCTGTACCTGTGTAATAGTTCAAGAAAGGTGATATAAGTAAATTTGATTAGAAAACTTTAAAATAATAAAATAAAAATAATCTACATATCGGGTGTTTAAATTTAAAACGTTATATAAGATTAAATGAAAATTCACCACGATTTGAATCGGGGAAATTCGTTTTGAGGCATTTCCATAGAGGAACCTCACATGTAAATCGCTGTCAAACCTGTGGTCGGACGTAACGTGTTGTCCATAAAGGAACTAGAATACATTGTCGGCAGGTGACCGTATGTGAATTTCCCGCTTCCCGAGCGAATCTCAGTTACTGGTTGGTTCAGGGTTGGTTGCTGGCAGGCCCAGGAAACTAGATAGGGGGCAAATGTCTGAGCTTTCACGCTTCAAGTAGTTAGAGGGTAACACTTACCAGACTGCGCTACCAGTCACCCGTTTAGTCCAGCGCTCAATAGATGGCTGCAAGATCTTGTTCACCCTTCTCCTATTGGCTGATCACAGACTATAAACCAGACGCCCCTATCCCATACTAACGGTGTATTAACAGCTTTCAGCGCTCCTAACATTATTCTATGCTAACTACCAAGTTCAAAAACCGGCCACAGGGCGCGTGGCAGTTCCCGATTCCCCTCCCCCTTCCCCCACCAGGTACTGT
>NNCF01126797.1:39006-50073 GCA_002313205.1 Laupala kohalensis
TTAACATGGTTTGTACTCTTGTGTTGGTGTCTTGGTAGTGAAGTGTTCGAACATGTTCAAGTACAAGATGTAGTGTGTAGAAGAGTTACATTTTTCATTTAGCCATCTTTTTTTATGTTTTAATGTGAACTTGCATTTTTAAAAATTTTATTTCCATTTTGTTTATTGTGACTTGTTTTGGTTTTCTGAAACTTTGTTATTTAATGTTACTTTTACTTTGATAGTTTATGAAAGTTATAGTATATTGTGGTGTTTGTAACTAGGTAATGTTTTTTTACCATGAGACTGATAAATCTAGTCACGTTATCCTATGGATATATAAAAGGTTTTACAGTAAACTTTTCTTTAAAATTTACATTGGCATCGGTACAAATTTTGTAAATTTCTTATTGTGAAGTCAGTCTTCTCACAGATATTCTCAGGTTGACAGACCTCTCCCATTTCCTTGATGGATTGATATTCTGTTTGTAGAATGGAAAATTTCAGACTTGTTTTATATTGTATTTGTAAATGGGAAATGTAGCGTGCGATTGAATTGATTAACACCTTTCTCATTTGTTAAACAGAATGATATTCAACTTGTATAAATGAAAACTGTATGGTTTCTTTATAGATTATTGTAACTAGTTCATACTATGATATATCTATCGCTTTTGGAGACATGGTACATATTTCTACTTGACCTTCATTAGATTTGTGGCATGTAATTCTCTCATGCAATGAGCAGAGGTATTTATACACCACTGTGGCTTAAAGCAAAACCAACATTCCATTGACAGCTTTCTATATAGCCTTTCTATGACAGCTTTTCTCATGTGACTTGTTTTAACAGTCTCATTTATTTATTAATGATATGAATAGTTGGTGGATATAAATAAATGAGTACCTTATTGCAAGTATACCCCATTTTTGTATACTGGATTGTATATTTCCATTCATATGAGAATGTCCTGAATCTTTATTATGAATAAATAGAATTAAGAGCAAGTATGTATTTTCTATATGTACATTTCCTGTCAATTGTCCTGTTTTCATTTTCTATTTCATATGTGTAGTAAAATATTTCAGTTATACATCTTGTTAACTATTCACAAATGTTAATTTTTGTAGGGAAAGTATTTTCAGCTAAATTATTGTTAAATTATGAAGCATGAGGTCGAGGGAGTGTGTGGAACAGTACCTGGTGGGGGAAGGGGGAGGGAAATCGGGAACTGCCACGCGCCCTGTGGCCAGTTTTTGAACTTGGTAGTTAGAGGGTAACAATGTTAGGAGCGCTGAAAGCTGTTAACACACCGTTAGTATGGGAGAGGGGCGTCTGGTTTATAGTCTGTGGACCAGGCAGACTGCGTTTGGGCATAGTGAAGGCCAGGTAAAGGCTACCTTACGTCGCTGCGTTGAACTAATGCCCGGTATCCGTCAGCCGTTAAATGTGTGAGGATTGTGCGTATGTCAAGGAAGGTGAAGGAACAGTACATCAATGGTAATGTGATGAAACACATCAATGAGTTATGAATGTTGTTTTCTTCTTAAATACCATTGATATATTAAAAAACGCAACATGGCTGAATTAGGTAGGTACCAATAGCACTTTTCCTCGATAACCTATCCTTTTTATTTGTGTATATGACAATCATTAACTTGTCATTTATATGCTTACTAGTTCTTCCCTTTTTGTTTCAAGCAGAATACAGTATTTTACTATTTAAGATTGGCATTGTTGGTTAGGAGCACATTATTTCTTCCTAGAGTTGTTTACTTTTCTGTTTGCTTACATCTGTTCTTTAACCTTAACTTATTACTCTTTCTTCATATAGATTATTTGCCTATTCTAGGGATATTTGTGAAATGTCTTGATATTTTATATTTCAGAGAAAGATTTGACTGTTGATTTATCCAGACAGGGTCTGAAGAAGCTAACTAAGGTTTGCACTCAAGATGTGCAGAATGTTACATCATTGATACTTGACTACAATGAACTTCAAAAGTGGGATAACATTGATTGCTACTTTGCTCTTGAAAATGTAAGGAGTCAGATGCCTCAATTGTGGGTTTAAAACTATTTTAACTAATTTGTTGTTTTTGTGTATGTTGTTTAGCTATCTGCATCTCACAATCAATTGCTGCGTATGTATGGAGTATCCCGTCTTCATCACCTCTGCTCTCTCAACTTGTCTCATAATAGTATTCTTACTATAGAAGGTTTGAAAGAGCTGGTTCATTTAAAATGGTTGTGTTTATCTTCTAATAATATTAAAGTAAGTTTAACCATGGTCTGCACAAAGTAGTGAAGTGTTTTTATATTATTAAAATAAATTTATTTTGCAGACTATTGAACATCTCCATACAAATGTGCATTTGGAACATCTTGATTTGTCTCAAAACAGTATAACACACATAGCTGATATTTCGTTTTTAAAAAGTCTGAGAGTGAGTAACTCATTAATTCCTTTTATAGGGAATATTACATGTTGTTCAAATGCCTTGAGAAGTTTTCTGTTTCAGCAACTTCTCTTGCATGGAAATAGGATATCTCAGTTACGGTTATGTGATAGACACTTACCTGCAAGTCTTAATGTTCTCACTCTTGCTGATAATAATTTAGGAGATCTGAATGACATGTCGCATCTGGGACATTTAACCAACCTTCGTGAAATTTCTATTGCAGGAAATCCATGTGTTAATATGACTGGAAATTCCATGTATCCTTTCTTAAGTGATGTGCTTCAACTGCTTATTTGTACTTAAATTAACAGTATTTTAAATTTTTTCCCTTGAATGACTGTAACAATTTGTCAGTCACACACTCCCACTTACTTTTTTAAATACCAACTAGTTTTGGAAGCTGTTGCCTCCATTCTCAGCTTCTACCGACTGCTGATCAAACGGTCCTTTGGTGGCATGTGGGTGGATGAATTTTGAAGTCGAATTATATTCAAACGGAACTTCAAAGTTTAACAATCTGTTCTTGAATAGCTGAATGAACAGTCATTCCCAAACCTAACATTCTTCATTAATCTTATGTTTCCATCAATTTTGTTTTTTTGTCCCAAAAATGTTCCTTTTTCCTAATTTCTAAATTTCCTTTTGTTTGTCCAATACACACTTGGTCGCAATTTTTGCTATTAATTATGTAAATTCCTGATCTGTTAAGCTGAGGTACTTTATTCTTATAATTAACTTCAATTAAGACTTAATGTTAAATTTATTTTGTGGAGCTCAAGTGATATTTACTTCTTTGAAAACTTTTCAGATCAAACTTATTTATTTAATTGATGCATCAAAGATTGTTACGTGTGTCTATTCCAGGGGGGGGGGCATCTCATTGATATTGTAATGATTCAACAATGAATAACAATGTAATTGTAATTGACTTTTATTGTGTGGACAGACTCAGACCATGGGGTCTGCTTGTCTGTCTGATCCCCAAAAAATACGTTTTTTACAGTTTTAAATAATGAGACAGCTGTATGTTATAATTGACCAGCAGTAATCACAAATACTGCACCTAAAAGTGCATATTGAGCTATATGCATAAATATTTTTCAAAATATACTTACGTCTTATATTAAGTACCCTTAGAAAATAATTTAGTGTTTAGAAAAAAAATCATAAAATCAACAACAAGCTGGCAGTCTAGTAAGTAAGAAATGTGAATGAAATTGACACATTCAACATTACACCAAAAATGGATATTTTCATGAAATCTTGTGATAATTTTTTTTCGCGATTACAATACGTATACGAGAGATAACACTTTTTTCCGTTTCATATTCTAATTTTTCAGGTATACTATTATACTTTCTATACTTATACTATATATACTTTCAATTATACTATATTAGCTGAACACACATGTAAATTTTGTAATTTTGAAACAATGTGCTTTGATTATTTTCCAATTAACAGTGAAAAATTAGCAATGGTTTGCTTCAGACACAAAAGTCTGTATCGTTGTTATATAACCCTCTCATGACGTATTTCCCCGAATTGAAATAAGAATTCTATGCTGAAGCATCAGACTCTTGGACCTCTGTAACTTGTGACATTTCCTTAACTGCAACCATCTGTATCGAGAACTAATTATAAACTTGTGCAAGGAAAATAAATGTATTTTCATTTTCCTCCATACAATGTTGCAATATTCAAATTTGCTTTTTATGATTTTTTAATTAATCAATATTTAAACTATGTATATTTTTAAATAGAACTTATAATAATACATACAGTACTTGGTTATGGTAGTTAATTAAAATACTGGGTATGGTAGTAATTTTTATAATACTTGGTTATGATTTAATAATTCTTACTCACTGCACTCTTTGGTACATTATATCTGTAACCCATTATTCTCACCTGAACTTATCTGTTTTTCCTTTGTAAATTAGGATGTTCCCATGGTTCCGATAAGTAAAATAGCTTGTTGTCTTCCACATGCTTTTAAGGCGATTTAAACTGCTTTTTGTGAGCAATTTATTTACTAAAAGAAATAAGGAACCACGCCTTATTCACCCCAGTATGGTATGATTTTTAAATACATGAATACATAACTACAGCATTATTTCCGTTAAAAAAATAGTGTTCAATTCTTTCACAATTATAAAAATTGAAATGTTAAATTGTCAGTTTGGGATAAGTTTTCTTGCAATGAGGCATTTCTGTTCCTCATGTTTATGGTTTGATTATACTATCCCTTCCACCTGTCACTGACTGTTTCTTGTATTGTAAAATATTATAGTGAAGAATCTAATATGCAACTCAGGTTGTCTTCCTGGTAGATCTGACCAGGACTCCTGTGTCTTGTATCATCTCTTCATTTCATTAACCTTACATTTCATAAATATCTCAATTTGAGATCATTGTAGAATTATTACCAGATAATTATTTTCTTTCGAAACTATATTAAGATAATTTGAAAATTCAAAAATAAATTCATAGGAAGATTATCACATAAGTATAATGTAAATGAATATGTATGATCAGACATGAATAAAAGTTTTTTTTTTTTTTTGAAGTTTCTTAGTTTGTTACTAANAATAGAAACTGCTTTGTATGTACATATTTCATAAAGTTTTGCATTTCATTAAAAATTTGCTGAGGATATTTACTCTAAGTAACTTATTTTCCCTTAGAACTTATATATAATAAATAGAGTAATAACACAATGTTATGTAGCCGGTCCTTGGTACTAGCTATACAATCAGCTGCTGGAGGTGGCACCCTTCCAAGACGGCATTTTGCACAAATAGTCGTACATTTCAATTCATCATATCACTAATCACTAACGGTCAATCTGCAGTATGCTTCATAACATTTTTCGCATGAGACTAATTTCTATCAGGAAACCAACTAGAATAATATTTATGTATTGCTACGGGTTCTCCTCGCAAAACACAAGACTGACAGACAAGAGTTGCAACTAAACTGTCATTTTACCATGTGTACATGTGTGAGATAATCAGTGAGCGAAGATGCTCCTAAAGTTGTGTAGGAATGGACCATGTACAGTTGTTTCTTGCTAATCCGAGTAAAATCATACAATCAGTGATAGTAAATGTTTTCTGCTGTGATGAGAATCTATACATACAAAAATAAGATTTCTGGTGTGTTCTCTATCACCAAATAAGTCTCCAGTCAAAAAATATTTAAATTTTGAATTGAAATATAATATGAAACTGTGCAACCACAGCACTTATAGTGATGCCCACCACTGGAATTTTCTTTTTTCGGTTTAAAAAAATGTATCGACTTATTGATGCAATAGCAAGTAAAAGGTGCCATTTTTTGAAGAATGACTCAGAATACTGTTTTCAAATAAATACTTCAAATAACTTAAGAAAACATTTTGTTGCCAAAATTACAATCTAAAATCATGTAATATAAATTTTTTTATTAATCTATAGAAACTTATTATTATTTTAAGTATTTTGCAATGAGAAAATAAATTTTTTATTTTTCTGTGTCTGTCAACCGCATTCGTAAAATTGAAACCATTCATCCAAATATAAACTAGCTGATTACCCCGTGTTTCTCTGGATTTTTGTTAGACTAATCTTCTTTTACTCAGGAAAAAGTAAAATTATTTATATTGTAAGATCACAATATTGTTTCTTACTGGTTTTTAAAATAATATTCAGTATCCTCATTTTTCAACTTCATAATAATACAAATTAAATACAAAACTTGATTGTACACACTACATCTCTCGGGAACCACTCCGGTGGATTTTGCATGATATGACTGCACCATTTCACTAAGTCTTGTAAAATCTAAACTATTCATCGAAATTTTACGATTTTAAGACATTGTTTATCTTTGTTAAGTGCACAAAACAAATAATCCATTAACTTTAATGATTAGTTTTTTCCTGCTTAAATTACTCTCTTAAATTGAAATATTTTATTTTTTCTATTTTTAATAACGTTTTATCGATAATTCAATTCCCGGTGCGACCAGAAAAATTTGTAGCTTTCCACATGAATGTCCCAGTTCATATAGCTATGACTTCTGAAAAATGAACCTCCCTCCCTCTGTTCACCCCCTGCTAGTATCAATAACTCTAGTAGAAGTGGTTAGTAATAATTAACCTCTCCACAAGGGCCAAGTTGTTGGTAAACCCAGCTAACCGGCTCTCCTACAAAGAATAGCCTACCACCCAACTCCTTTCCATATTTGTTATATGTTTTGAAGTATACATTAATGAAGTCTCAACTAATATCTATGTATTATACCTTATTTCATAGTATTATCTATGGAATCATAGGTACCTATGAGAACCATGTCTCTTAAGTTAATATCACTGCAGAATAAAATAGTGAAAATAATATCTAATAGAAATAATGACCGTGGACCATTAATTATTAGACAATCTGTTTTCTTGGAATCTTTAATGAGTAATTATCAATTATGTAAAAATTATGTTATTAATAGATTGGGTTCAAATAGTTATAATCTGCTTACTCTGCCAAAAGTTAACAATGAAATAGGTAGAAGAAATTTGAGCTTTATAGCCTATAAAATCTTCAATAGCATGCCTAACAACCTAAATTCTTGATATCAAAGCCAAAACTATTATCACATAAAGAACTGGATATGTAGTATATTAATCAATGATAATGATTTAACTTAATGTTGAGAAATTACTGACACTCAGAAATAATTGGCAAAAATTTTAAACAATTTTTATTTAATATATTGTATCAGTGAATGTATTGGTATGGGCTCTAATGACCTCGATGTTGACGAGCCCTAAAGCCCCACAAAAAAAAAAAAAATGTATTGGTATATCTTATTTTTGCTATATTTATAAATTTCATACTTACTTTTTTTCACATTTGTAATATATTTTATTAATGGAATGTTTTTGGATAAATATAGGGTGAATTTTGAATGTAGTGTTGATGAAGAAATAAATTATCAAAATATAGTTGATTTGAATTAAGAATTAACTAATTTAACCGGCCTTATCTATTGACAATTAATATTCATAGTATAAATAATTTTTTTAATGAATTTACTGCTTTCCGGCATAGCCCGAACAAATTACTTGATATTATAATATGTGCTGAAATGTCCAAGGTAAAACATGAACCTTTTTAAAAAATTGAATTAATGGAATATGGTATTATTAGTTTTTTATTGTAAAATGGTATTATTGGTAATTATTGTAATATGGTATTATTGGTTGGGATGCAGTGTATAACAATGCATTGATTCCATTATTAAATCTATGAAAAAGAATTCTTAAAATAATACTAGATAATGATAATGTAGAGACTTGTATATTAAATATTAAAAAAAGTTATATGTTGACTTATCAAATTTGTAAATATGAGAAACCAAAAACAAATATTAATAGGTCTAAAAGAGACAAATTAATTCTTCCAGCTGTTTGTGAAGAAGTAGGGAAAGAAATATAATTATGTACAGCAATAATGTACCTGCTCAATTCAAGAATATATTAAGAAACAAAAAATAAAAGCTCTAAAGAAAAAACTCAGAAGATGGTGACTGCATGATGTATGATTTACATAATAAAAATAATTATATAAATATAAATCAAATTTAGTTTTAGTTTATATTAGTATAACTTAGTTTTAAGTAAATATTACATATTAATTTTTGTATTAAAACTGGATCTGTGCTCAGGTAATTTATTACCTCCTGCTGGAATTTTGTACATTTGTACTCGGTAATAAATAAAATAATTTAGCTTCACAAAATAAATTTAGCATTAAATTTCTAATGAAAGCAATTTATGAGGATAAAATACCTTCTCTTAACAGACCAGGAACTTACAAAATTAATTGCAAGGATTGTGACAAAATGTTTATTGAACGAACAAAAAAATAAAAAGAAATTTAGAAATCCTACATTTTTGGCTCATCAAATTTCGACAAATTGAAAAGTAAACAGTGAGAGCACCTTTTTGGGATGAATAACACAAAGTTGATGAATACATGATTAATGAACATTGGTGGGCATTTTGAACTGATGTTTTGGGAACAACTATTCATCAAGCCATTAAAAAAATTTTGAAGTTCCATTTTAAAATAATTTGACCACCAGAGGGCAGTTTTTTCAGCAGAAGCTGAGGATGAAAGCAATGGTGTCCAAAACTAGTTTGTATTTTAAAAAGTAGTGGAATGTGTGGCCGACAAATTATTACAATAATTTATTGTAGTGACTCCGCTATGAATTCCTGAAGTAATTTAAGCCATAACAATTTGTTTGTAAGCAGATGTGTAAATTAAAATAATTTTTTCTATGTATTTATGGACAATTAGAAAAATCAAAAGAACTACTTTTTTTGTTTTTTGATAGACATTATAAACTGAAAAAAAAATCAATAGAAAAATTTCCTTAGTTGGTGTATTTCATGGTTCTATTGAAAGGACAAATATAGTATTATAAATGTAATCTTATTATTAGCTTAACAAATGAAGTATTATGTTACACAGTATGTAAAATATTATTTTACACAGTATGTAAAATATTATTTTAAACAGTATGTAAAATATTGTTCCAAGTAATTCTAATGATATTCATGAAAGAGTATCTAACATAGGTGAGTAATGTTATAAAAGAATTTGTAAATTGAGAATGTTTACAAGAAACTAAAATACTACTTATGTTAGATACTCTTTCATGAATATTATTAGAATTACTTGGAACAATATTTTACATACTTTGTTTGTGGTTTAATCGAATTGTACTTTTATGTAGTTAGGTTGTAGTTGTTCTTAATTTTGGACAACCTTCAGTTGATGTTTCTTTGTTCAGTTTTCTTCCTTGACAGAGTAGTGGTTTTGACTATCGTCCATTCGTTATTAACTGGTGCATGAACCTCAAAGTAATTGATGGATTTGCAGTGGATGCAATTGAGAGGTAAGATGCTGGGTGATTATGATTAATGTAAATTTATTTTTATATTAGAGCAATTTGCATCTACCATTATGTTATAAACTTTTTTGAATATTTTGTCGACCAATGTCTATATTTATAACGACATTTCACTCTCAACATTTCTGCGAGTATTTTACCCTCGCCAGGTTGTGCAGTGTTGTAGAGTCAGGATATTAAACAGGAAAAGTAATTATTACAAATGCTACATGTTGAAAGTGACCCGAATAAAAACCACAATGTAGAATGTGAACTTCTGCAGGGACACACAGAAATTATTGGGTATTTATTTATCAATATCATGATAAATTGTTTTTGAAATAAATATATTTTCAAATTTTAGGCATTATTTGATGTCTTTCTGAAAAGTACATTACATGAGCATACAATTATTTATAAAGTTATTGCCGAAAAGAGTGGTCACATGCAATGTTACTTTGTCATATCAATTTTTTTAAATAATAAAAAAATAATTTTTTTTCGTTATGAAATGATTTTAGAAAAGAATACTGATGAAAAAACAATAAATAACAAAATTATCACAGAATTCATTATTTAAATTAGCAAATAAATTATTTAAATTCTTTGTGACATATAGATATATCAAATTAGAATTTTTGTTTTTAGAAATTTAATTCTAGAAGTTGAACTGTTGCATTCTTCCACTCCCTGAGACACAAAATTTATGTTGTGTATTTTTTTTCTTCTCAGTTTAAAAGCTGAGTGGCTATACTCGCAAGGCCGTGGACGACAATTCCGAGCTGGTGAGCAACAAGCTTTGGCGCAATATCTTGCAGGAGTCTGCCCCTTATCTGGCGATGCTCTACAGACAGAAGAAGAACGTAAATTGAGGTTGATCCTCAGCAAAGCACAACAACATCAGCAAGCACTTCGCGATCAAGTGATATCAAATGGTTTGTATAAATAGTAATAGGAATATCTATTAGTAGTATATTGTATCAGTTGACTGTAGCTCATAAAATCCAGAAAAATTTTGGCTTGCTGTGTGTTGCATTTTCTCCTATGCTCCTTTTCCTATTAAAATTTTCGTTGTCTTATATTCATATACATTGTTTGAATGTTAGCGTGTTCAGTAAACTGATGAAAAAACGTTTTTAACAAGAATGTTTGAAATTTTAACATGCTGGTAATTATGGAAAGCTTATTTAGTAACTGTAATGATTTCTATGTGCCATGTAATGGAGAAAAATTGATGTCTTGTAAGAATGGAGTCATTGTCTTATCTGCACAACATATAGAATACTTAAATATGAAAAAGTTGATTATATAATATGTGAATAATTGTGTCCTGACAGGTACTAATCGCCCTCGATCGCAAATACTTAATCGTAGTCATTCATCTCCTGCACCCTCACCTGCTGCTAGAAGACGAGTGGGGAGTTTCAGAAATACTTCAGCCCGTTCATCTGGTAAATTCAATTAATCTCTCCTTTTTTTCTCATCCTCCTCCGTTTCTTCTCCTCCTCCTTTTCTTCTCCTCCTCCTTTTCTTCTCCTCCTCCTTTTCTTTTCCTCCTCCTCCTCTTCTTCTTCTCCTTTTCTTTTCCTCCTCCTCTTCTTCTCCTCCTCCTCCTCCTTTTCTTCTTCTTTCCTTTTTCTTCTTCTTCTTCTTCTTCTTCTTCTTCTTCTTCTTCTTCTTCTTCTTCTT
>NNCF01126797.1:50098-106501 GCA_002313205.1 Laupala kohalensis
TTCTTCTTCTTCTTCTTTCCTTTTTCTTCTTCTTCTTCTTTCCTTCTTCTCCTTCTTTCCTTTTTCTCCTTCTTTCCTTTTTCTCCTTCTTTCTTCTTTTTAAATATTAGCTTTGTTAGGTTAATACAATTTGTTGTTGGCTTTATCAAAAACTTCCTCTCTCTATAATTAGTGTTAAAGAAATATAATGTTGTGTTAAAATACTTTGACACATGATATAATTTCCATTTGCTTGAATGAGTAAGAAAAAAATTGTCTAAATGACTCTTGTGATAGACTTTTAATTAGAAGTAGCCCTCTTAGAAATCAATATGTGCTCTGAGTAACACACATTCACACTTTCCTTCTCTTACATGCGTATGCATGCTCATTGTTGTACTGACAAATCGATACACTAGTATAATGTTCAATCAAATTTTTATTATGGTAATTACAGAAAAGTCTGTTCTGTCCACCTCTGGAAATCCTCAGTGTAGTATTAAATATGAATAATATGACTAAATCTTCTCTATTTAGCCAAATCTTTGGTAATTCTTATTCTTGTGAGAGCAGAAATTTACCGGGCATTTCCTGAAACTTTTGGTTATCGAGTTGAGGACAATACTGTCACCAATCACCCTTGCGATCCCACCCAAATCATTAGGGTGTTATGGTTGGTTACACACCTTGGAACAGAACTTACACTGGAATGACACCAGAATTGACATACTATTTATCTCAACATCCTTAGAAACTCATATTGATTATATTCAACACTCATATTGATCATAATTGATTACTATTATACTCGCCTCATTTCCATTCCATGTTTTAGGGTCTTAGGTAGGTGTGTTTTTATCCCTGTGGCAACTGAACTTTTAATTAATAACATTTGGAGTGTCTTTAATTCATCTAAAGTGCCCTGAAAAGTAGGGATTCAACACTAGTATTGTTCATTTTTATAATTTTTCTTTTCACCCCTTCTCCTATTCCCACCTTAGAGGTGCTGGGAATGGGCTAAAATTGGAATTAAACAGGATAATACAGTAATTTTAAAGGTTAAATGTGTAAAAATTAATTGAGAATTACCAAAATTCTGCTTCAAGGGGTGGAAAAGGGGGATGAAGTGGATTTTCAAAATTTCCATTGACTGATTTATCTTTTGTCCAGAATGTATGAGTATATTGTTGAAAATTTATCTTTTAGTACAAAAATTATTCTTTAGGGGACAGAAAAGAGTTTTTGTATTCAAAATCTCTTACGAAGTCTGATCTACCAATAGTGCAATGTAAATCTTGTGTTAATTTTTATCAAGGAGTACCAGAAATCTGTTTTAACCCTGCTTTAGTATGGCAAAATAATATAACATGCTCAGTGTGACTGGTCTCTTATATACTGGAACTTATAGATAGATTCCTGTCTTTAAAATATTGAGGTAGCTTATTGCAAATTTTTTGTCCAGTGACATCATAGTGCAATGACATGATAACAACACAAGTTATTTATTTATACTGACTTAAGCTAGGCTTTTTGATGAAGTTTATATTAAACTATTGTTAAATGTCCTACTTATTACTATGAATTAGTATGTTAGTTATCTCACTGGTAGATCACAAAAAGTTTCATCCCAAGACAAATCTCATAGTATTAATAACTTGAGTGTACCAAAGGTTCTCATTTGGGTCTGTGATTTTTTCTTATGGATATAAATGATATATTGAAAGTACTTTTAAACTCCTCTGTCTGTTTTGTGGTTGAATGTAATTTTGAGTGATTTGGGTACACTTTTGCTTCAATTGAATAGACTGGTTGTATGGTGTAGAGAGGATTTGATTAACTTGAATCTGAAAGTGTAAACTGTTGCATTGTAATCATGACCTCACTGAGACTGCATACTCCTGGGTTATTGGTAATACAACAATTAATGTCAGCTTCTGAATTATAAGACCGATGTCATCATGGATTCTAAAAAGTCTTTTAACACTCATTTCAACTATTACAAATAATGCTTTAAAAGTATTCTGTTTCATTAAAAGACAAACAAATAAATTTAGATCGTGATTCTCTTGTAAAACCATAGCTAATGTATTGTTCATCAGTATGGTCACAGAATACTGATTATTTAATTATGAAGACTGTGTTGATCATACATTGTTTTTGTATACAGCTATTTCATTAAACTCATGTTGGAAGAAATGAACAGAAATTCATAAATTATGTTTTAATTATTTCTTTACTAATCCTTTGTCCGTTTTTCTTTATATTTGAAATATTGCAGCCCGGGAGACAAGATTACCTTTGGTGGAACAGACAAATTCTCCAGATTATATGGTTACTAGCTGTCAAAGCATCACTGGAATAACCACTGATACCGATGCAGATGTTCCTCATCTTATGTCACAGAGTTTGGATCCTTCTTTATTATTTAGTACTGGTAATCTTTCTAAAGACAGCAGCAGTAGTGAACATAATAGTGCTCAAGCAAATCAAAGTTTAGAAGACAGTTCTTCTTCTGGTGAGTGATGAAGTTTATGATTTGTTTATTAATTTTATTTTTTGAACTTGACGAATTTAATTTCAAACTTGCGTTATAATATACTTCTCTTCTGAAGGATCTTCTATGCTTCTGTACTCTTATTATTTGTAAGTTTTTAAATTCCTTCATCATTGCTACAGTATTATTTTAGTACCTGTGAATGCTTTTTTCATTAAATTGCATGATTTGTGTACTACCTCACTCTTCACTCTAGTTTTCACAATTTAGTTATTTATTTTATAATACAGGTGATTGCCCAGTTTACATAGATTGAATACATATACAGGTATAAAGAAATAGTTTGTGAAATTATTATAATGACTTATTATAACAGCCAACTATATTTCACTACACACAAGAGTGTAATAATGATAATAATACTATGCAGACAAAAAGTTTTCTGCTAAGAAAAATAATGACAACCTACAAACTCCATTTTATTTCTTTTTCTTTGATAGAGTTGTCCATACAACACCAAAGTTGTTGCTCCTTATCTCTAACTTTACCTTAGCAGCTATTCCAAGAAACTTCAGGACAGATAACACTTCAGACACCACGTAAGCAGATATGCGATTTTTTAACATCCTTAACCGAAGTCAATAAAAAAATGATTTCATAACATCATCAGCCATCCTACTCTTATTGGTGCTGTGAGACTTCATTCGCACTCTAAACAATGTATACAATTCTATATACCAAATATTTATTCATTTAAAAGAATTCATAAAAACAAACAGACAGATGAACAGATTGACTTCAGTGCCGCTCTCACTGCTAACTTCTGACTACAATCTCTGGTTTTAGCACATTACTCAAACTGTATTACGGCTACAGGTTTATAATCGTGCTCAAAATACTCCAAATATTTCACAATATGTTCTTACAATCTCACAAAGTTTCATAAATATCCATTGAAAGGTATAGATTTGTATGAAGGACCTATTTACATATGTTTTCCTTAAAGCAAAATACTAACTCACCCAAGTTTTATATGCGATACCATATTTTTATCTAAATGTAGTCATATATAGTCTTTCTACTTTTTTTCAAGAGCAAATAATGAAGAAAACATTATATAAACCGAAATGGATAATCTCATTTAAAGTTCGCTTAGCAATAGGTGGCAATGGTATGAATAATCAAAGATACAGTTACAGTAGAAAATTTATCTAGTATCTTGAATCCTATTTATCCTTAATGTTCGAGACCTTTCATACTAATGAAATTATTGGCACAATAAGGTTTTCTCAAGATAGGAGATATATTTTGTATTTTAACTCTGGGGATGGATAGAATATAACAATCATTGACAAGTTAGTGTTTTTTTTCTTTTGTATCTTGACCCTTTTCTCAAGATATTATGCCTGCACAGATCAGTTTAATTTACACTTCAAATCTTAAACTTAATTTATTATAACAGGATTCATTTATAATCAATCAAATATGTTCTTTTAATAGAATTAATAGTCTTCATTTTTGAGTGGACTAAAAAATCACACGTAAAATTGTTGAAGAATCTACTCATTCACCACAAGGGAGTGTAGAACCAGGCATTCTTTGTAGCAAGTGGAGTATATAATATTGTTTGATTCAAATGCCTATTACACAATAATTGGAGGTTCCACGAAATGCTTGATAACAATTTAGGGAAATCATACATAAATACTAGATCATTTATAATTCTGTGTGATTCTAAGTGTCCGCAATCTGTGAATAATCATGACGTAAGTCGAGGTCTTGAGTTTTTCTCAACTTCCACCACATATAAGTGAAAAACTGTGGTTGGATGTTTCTACTTTGCATCGTCAACAGCCAGAACTCTGAAGTTGCGAGTTAAAATCGGCATCCGACGTGTAGGTACGTGGAAACCGAGTTTAAGTGCTACCAGCATTGGAGCCACCTGTGGTCACTTATTCCGGGTTTGAGTCCCAGTCCGTCGCAATTTTCACCTGGCTGTTGACGATGCATAGTAGAAACTATCCAACCTAAGTTTTTCACTTTTATGTGGTGGAAGTGCATACTTTTTCACAGATTGCGGACACTTAGAATCAAACAGAATTGAGAATGATCTAGTATTTATGTATGATTTCCTTAAATTGTTATCAAGCATTTTGTGGAACCTCCCATTATTGTGTAATAGTATGTCGTATATTGTGTACAGGAAATGTAGCATGCTATTGAAGATTATCTACATGGAGCGATAGGAGGTAGGAGTTGGTTATTGTTAGTAGGTGGGCTGCTTAGCTGGGTTTACCAACAACTTGGCCCATGTGGAGGGGTTAGTAAGAGTAATAGTTACAGTTATGGATACTAGGAGGAGGTGGATAGAGGAAAGAGGGTTTTGCTTTTTAGTAGTTATATACAGGTATGTGACTGGGACATTAATATGGAAAACTACCAAAAAAAAATTGGTCCCACCAGGAATTGAACCCGGGATTTGGTGATGAGCTAGAATGCTACCACTGAGCCATGGGTGGGACTACGCTTTAATTTGGAAGCATACTAATACTTTTGAAACTGATGATACAGTTATTGAAGATTATTGTACAAAATTGATGTTGGGAATGTTACATGTGAGATATATGTAATAAATCATTAATGGCACCAAATTCTCATTTTCCTGGTTTGTAATTGAATTGTTGGAAATGTGGTATTTGTTTAAGTTAAATAAAATTTCTTTTAAAGAAAACAGATCTAGACCAATGTGTCTTGATTACCCTTGCTGTAATTGACTACTACACTGAGCAGCAGATTCCTTCTAACACTGTATCTTTTGGCTTTCCTTTCATCTTATAAAATTATTTTCAAACAATTACTTTAAAACTTTTTTATCAGTGCGCATCTACATATATATTTTTTAGTTTTACCCAGACCATTGTGTTATAAATTCAATTTCAAGCTTGCTTGTTTCTTGATTTACAGAAGTGAATTCTAGTGGGAATTGCCCACTTCAAGCTGCCTCCAAATTAGTTCCTGTGCCAGAATCATTAATGAGTCCAGATTACCGTCCAGTAAATCCTGTTGTTAATAGGTCTTTACGTCCTAGGTCAGGCACTGTTGGTAATGCTAATGGACATCATTCAGGCAGTGAATCTTCACGTCCAAAAAGTAGTATTCATAGTTCTCCGAAAATGTGCAGGTAATGTGTGTCTTTTAAAAGATTTTTACTTTTTCTTTTTTTAAGGTTTATTAGGATTTAAATCTGTTCCCTGATTTATTGTAAATTAATCTCTTCCTATGTTGTGACAAATGTTGTGAAATGAAGATCAGCGTTATTACTTATGTGCTTTAACTTTCCTCCAATGTGCTCTGAATCTAGGAGTTTACATGCTAGTCCTCGTCAACGAGCTCGATCTGCTGTGGAAACAAGTGGAATCCATTCTTTACGGCAACATTCTCATGGTCATAAACAAGGATCTCGTAAGCTTTTTGGCCATGAACCTACCAGTAGCGATGAGGATAGTGAAATGTCTGCTTCTAAACTAGAGACCATAAGACATAGAGCCCAGGAACGATGGCAAAGAAAAGAAGCTGCAGCTCCTCCTCCGGCTAATACAACAAACGGGACAGGTGAGATGAGATGACGATAGAAACTGAACCTTTTGCCATCATTTCATAGAAGATCAATCTTGTGGGCATTAGTGGAAGATATTTATATGAATACTAGCTTAATGAATCCGGTGTTGCCTGGGAACATTTTTTTTTTTTAATAGAATAGAAATATTTTTATTCTATAGATTTTACAAGGTATTTACAAATATATTATTGGAATTGCTAGCCATCGTATCTAATAGTGATGGCTAGTGCAGAAATGTTATCAAAGTATCAAACAAAAAAAGTTGTCTTTCGCTGTTTGACAATTGGTACCACAAATAAAGAAATCATTTTCACTGATTTGTCAAATGCTTGCTGCTGCGTATAAATAGTAAATTCACAATAACTAAAATTTACAAAAAATCAAGGACTTGACAACCTTTAATGTAATTCCTAATGTCGAATTAAAACTAACAGAAACTGATAAAGTGGACTACATGGTTTACTTAACTTAATCTATTGCTATGTTAATAGATCGCTGTAAATCAGCTAGTGATTCTTTTGCAAGTAATCATTTTTTCACTTTGAATAAAAATGTTTTTATTGACTTATTATTTTGTGTGATAAAATTTGGAACTTGATTATATATTTTTGGACCTAAAAAATTGAAGCTTTTTCTAAAAATAGTTTTGTTTACTTTAGGTCTAATAAATAGCCTTTAGCTTTCACTTCTTGTGCGAGGATATATTTTGTTGGTTGTATAGGTACTGCACATTATAAAGTGCAACACATTATATACTACAACACATTATAAAGTGTTGAAAATATTTTATAATAGAAATTATAAAATATTTTCAACACTTTATAATGTGATAATCGGAGTATATTAAATCTAGTATGTTGTAGAAAAACATGTACATTTAGGTTTTGAATTTGATAGTTCTTATGAAATGATTTGTGTTACTTTTAAAGGATTAATTATTGTTTGGTCTGCCCCTCCCCAATTCTTGATGCCATAGGAAGTTCTTAAATGTATAAGTGCAAAATAGAGCATTCTTAAAGCCCTTTTTTTATGTTTCGTAAAAAGTTAAAAATGTCTAATATTTCTCTGCAACTCCATTTAAAGGTGCATTATGTTAGGTTTCCAAGATTGTTTTTCTACCAAATGGACTCCCAGGAATTTTATGGAGCTTACATATTCTTTCATTTTTGGTTATGATGCTTTCATTTTTGTACAATTACAGAATAAAGTATTAATGTTGCAATCATTTTCAATGTGAAATTTTAGTTCTGATTCAAAAAAAATCCCTTAAGATCAAAATTACTCAGTGTTGTTTTTGACACATTAACCATTACCTGATTCTTGTTACACCAATCCCTTATGATGTTCAATTAGTCATTAATAAAAATTATAAAAAACATGGCGCAGAGAATGGACCCTTGGGGTACTCCTTTTTCTACAAATTTTGATTCACTGAGTTAATCCGAACAGATTGCGGTCACTCAATGAGGTAAGATCTAAACCTTCGCAAAGCAGCCCCTCTAATCCTGGCCTTTTCAGGTATTTAATCAAGATCTCGTGGTACACAAGATGGAACGCCTTCAAAAAATCTATTATTATACCACATCATTTTTTACTGTTCTTGAAACTAATATAGATCCCTTTTGTAAAATGGATGATTGCACTTTCATTATATTTCCTTTTTCTAAATCCGAACTGTCATGGATTTAAATAGTTTTTATCTAAAAAGGTAGTAACCTGATTTTCATTGCTTTTTATGTAATTTTTGACAATACTGACAGCAAAGCAATTGACCTATAATTTTGCAGCACATCCTTTGCTCTTTTTTAATATTGGTACAATTATACTTTCTTTAAGTTTGCTTGGGAATTCTTCTGTAGAAGATCTAATGTTAATTATGAACTCTAAAATATTTGAAGTGACAGATGATAACAATTTAATCAGATCGAAAGACAGAGAGTCAATACCAACAGATTTTATGTTTTTCAGAGATATGATAATATCACTGACTTCTTGTTCAGTAACTGGAGATAAGAGTATGATGTTGTTTTGAGGGACACAGTGAGCGACTTCAAACTGATAAGTGCAGGGCAGATTTGCCACCAATTCTAACAGGGCATTTACAAAGTACTCATTGAAGATATTTGCCATCTGCTATGGTTCATCTACACTATTCCCATCCTTGTCTTTTATACTCGTTATCAGCTGCTTATCTTTTACCACAGAATCCATTACTTATCCTCAATTGTTGGGTGATGTTTCCTTCAGCTCTTAAAGTCGTTACAATAATAAATTAAATTTAAATCAGGTCGTTTCTACTTTCTCATATATGTAATATATAGAAAGTATTGTAATCGTGAAAAAATTCAAAAACCAAATTATGGAAATATCCAATTTGGTGATCTCCGATTCTGAAAAAGTGGTTTTTGGTATAACGTACATACATCCGCCCATCCGTTCGCAGCAATTCTGAGTAAATGGATGAATCAATTGAATTCACATTTCGTATTTGATAGATTTTACTTGTTGTCGGTGCACATGCTTTGATTTTATTTTTTTTACTTTAAAACAAAGGGTACTTCACATGAAGGTCAAAGCACTCTTTTGAATGTTTCTCATTAATCACTCCAATGATTTTGCATATATTTTCTGTATGTAAAGTACAGTTAGTATGCATTAAATCTGGTATTTCACTTGAACGTTTTGTATAGACACAATAAAATAACTGTTTTCTACATTTACACATTTGTTTACTATTTCAAGAAGCTCAAATATTATTTAACATGAATAAAGCCGAGGTAGAGTAATAATGTATTCTGAATATTTATTGTACTTTCAAATCTCTAATAAAAGACAGTAAATTGAATGAACAGGATTGTCTGCATCTTATGTTTCTCTTGGTATCGTGAACCTTCCATCTACTCGACCTTTACGCACTACTCGTAACATTTTATCTGGTGATGCTGCATCTTTCCTCTATGTAAGCTTATGTATCAGATGTACCCACTGCTTCTTTTGCTGGATGTTGTTGTTAACCTGTGCATGCTGCGAGTCATATTTATATGTTCGTGCATATTATTTGATACGTGAGGATGTTATTTTATATTATTATTTATCATTTGAAGAATTTACTTGGTTACGTGTTTTTTTGAAACAATGTGTGATGGAAATTTTTTTTTCCCCTGATTTTTTAAATTCATTGTTATATTGCAGTTTCAATCGTTAAAAATAAATTGTAAATAATATATTTTAACACTTACAGAATTCTGACAGTATAGATAAGGAACGTTACAAAATAAGAGTAAGTAATGAAAACAAACAGAATGGCCTATTTAACCAAAATTTATCATAGATAAGATTAATTTTTGTTGATATAATTTTGCAATTTTAAATTTTAAAGAAATTAACTTCTTAGTTTCTAATTAAATTATGTGGGAATATTAATGCTCGTTTTGTTCTCGCGTTAATAATATCCTAATTATCTTTATATTTATTTATCAATATATCTTTTGAAATAGAATATAAATCTTACTGATCTTATCTCCCCCAAAAACAAGAGATATGAATTTGTATATTAGAAGTTCTTTTTTATAAATGCTAGTAAAAGCATTTCTTTAATGAACCTTTTAAATAGGGTAAAATGAAGACAACCAAAATAAAGAGTAACATGTTAAAAACAACCCTCTCCCAATAGAATGCTTGAATGTCGCTCTCTAGTGCTGACTGAGTTTGTAGATGTTTCATTTTAATATATTACTTTTAAAAGGAGAACAGTATTGTCTGCATCTTATGTTTCTCTTGGTATCGCGAACCTTCCATCTACTCGACCTCTACACACTACTCGTAACCTTTTATGACCTGACTTAAATAACTGAATGTTTGTGTGTCAAATAAACATGTGATAAATACAAGATCATACATACAAGAAATACATCTGCAGTTATTCTGATAAACTGGTCCATAAAATTTGAAAAGCCATTATTAAACATTAATGAAATTTAAGTTTCCATTGGATACTAACTTATGTAGCAGGCTTTCCAATTCAAACACAAAATCAAATTAAGAAATTATGTAAATGGTATATACTGCACACATTAAAAATAACATTATTTAACTTCAGTTCTAAAACTAAAATATCTGTGGTTTCCATTTTAAGATTCCTTCATTTTTAAACCATTTTTAGCATATACAACAATACCTCCTGCTCTTTACTCATTGTTACAGTTAAAAAATATTGTATAACCTGGTATGTTATAGTGTGTAATTTTATCGTCTAAGATCCACACCTTACTTAATTTACACAATAATTTAATTTATTGAAATTAATCATAAATAAGTCAAAAAATTTTCTTATGCTCCTGATATTTTGGTGAATGCAGTTAAATTGGGTGTCAAGCGAGGTAAAAAATGTTGTTCAGAAATCTTCAAAAATTAAAGGACTATTTTCTTCCATAGTAGCTTAAGTTTAACAAAAAACTAAGTATTTTTTATTCGGTTTACCTTCACTTAGCCTTGCTCATAATACTCACATTTTGTATGTTTGCAGTATTAAAGCTCATTCAGTATGTCCTGTTTATTATAATCTTTAATATGTAATAAGATTTGCTGGAAACACTATTTATCGAATAAATTTCATTGGCAGTCTAAAAATTTGTGGGAGATTTAAAATATTTATCTTATAACAGTCACTAAAGTAGTAGTATTTTGGAAATTGTATAATATATCAATTTTCATTCAATTCAAAAATAATTTGAAGGAAATGAAATTTTGTTTTATGTATTGAGAAGTATTTACTAAACTTTACTCAAATGAAATCATTTCAGATTTTTCTGTTTGCTAATAAATTTGAATTTTTAATAAGTAATTAATTTTTCTTAAAAAAATGCATTGAAATTAAAAAAATAAATCTTGATTTTTATCAGCCCTAGAACCTTCCTATCAGGCTGACCTGGGGTCATTACTTACCCAAATAGTGCCTCACATACTTTTCACACTAATACCAAAGAACTCTATTAAAAGTCACTGGACCAGTCCGGTTCGTTCTTTGGAGCCCAAAGAATGTAGGTAAATCTCATGTCCTTACAATAATTCTTGATAAATTTCTCTCATATTCAGTTATTGTACTTTGATCTGAACGTGACTGGACTTTTTATCAGTTTCGTTTGCAAACATAATGCCATTCCCATCCAAATATTAGTTCAAGCTTAATCAGAGGTAATGTAAAACTTCAGTCGGTTAGAAAATAAATACCCGTCAGATGTCTTGTGCAATTCTCATTTTTCCTTCTGTTATGGGCTCCATAACATCAAGCAACTGGTTGCCAACTGGTAGAAGCCAACTGATTACCCAACATTGGGCCAGGAAATGTTGAGACATTATGCTAGGCATTATGTGACTGCAACTCTGGACCAAATATATATTATTAATCAACAAAATCGCATCTAGGAATGAAGGGCTTCTGCTACTAATTTTTTTATTAAATAAAAGACTCTGAGACACACAAGTCTTGTTCTTACACCCTAGGTTATTCAACAAATATGCTTATTGGATGACACTTCACCCTGTTTGATGATATGAATGTGGACAAAGAAAATTTTTAAAATTGTTTTCTTGTGTCAACACTTTCATTTTATAACATTTCAAAATGCTTTAGTATGCTAATTTTGTTATTTTCCTCTTGAAATTATTATTCTCCTTCAGGAATGTTTTTGAGTCTGTTTCATCCATCTGTTTAATCTCCTAGTCACCCTTCTCTATTTGAATTTTATTTATTTGTTGAATTAGATTGCATATAAAATTACATATGCATATTTGCATTGAATTAATCAAATAATTTATAATTTCTTAGTCCTAGACTATTCTTGTCATGGGACTAGGAAATTTTTCCCATAGAAATACTAAGAAAAAAGGGAGATAATATTTATAAATTCAAGAAGTGTTCATTAGTTGAAATGTGTGAGATGCGTTGAGAATAAGAATCATGGCCAAAGATAAGAGAATTAACAATTTTAATAAAAATTTTAACTATTGGCAAAATGCATATTGAACAAGGTTCTTTGAACAAGAAATTAGAGGGAGACTTACATCTAGTAAGTACGTGTTTGGCAAACACGGGGCCCCGAGCTGAGTCTGACATTACTTCCACTTACTTGTGCTTGGCTCCTTCCTTTCTCTTTCCTGACCTTCCTTGATCACCTCTTGTTCTTTTCGATCCTGATGCTAGGGTATCTTTCGTTTTCCTCTTCTTCTTCTTTTTTTATAATGACATATGTAATGTTTTGAGATATGTAATGTTTTGAGATATGTTAATATTTGAGTTTTGAGTTGTAATTCAGGAGGGTTTTTAGTGGGTATGGTTGAGTCATTCGGCGAGTCCCACACATGGGGAGAGTCATGTTGGCTCTCCCTAGTGCGTAACTGCATTTTCCCTACTTGTGCAAGTTTTTAGGGCTCCAATGACCTCGATGTCGATGAGCCGTAAAGCCCCACAAAAAAAAAAGAAAGAAAAATGAAATTAGAGAATGGTTGTACCTCAAATTAATTTCTAGACAGATTTGTGTAGTAATTTCATCCTCATTGAGAAAAGAAATTTCGTTGGGGAGGCATGATATTTATTAAGTCTTCTCAAAAAAATTGTGTTATTTCTATCCATCCAATACTTAATTTTTTATAAGTTACAGATTACTTTGAAGAAACTGTAATTTCTTTCAAGCAATTAAACTAACAATTAATTTTAAATCAATACTGAAAAGTTTAAAATTAAGTCTGTAAGTTATGAGCATTGAGAATTATAATCACTTGTAATTGTGAGGAGTAAATGATATATTTTATTACTGAACTTGCAGTGTACTTGTAATGGGCAATATGAATGATGTCCGTTTCTAATTATTGCCTTTGTTTCAGCTGCTGAGAGTGCAGCTGTTATAATTCAGAGGATGTGGCGAGGGTATCGTACCCGAAACTTAAATACTGAAGTTCAAGCAGTATTTAGAAAATTACAAGATTCTAGAACTCAGCAGTATATTGAGTCAGTATTTTTTAAAATTTCATGTGTGTCAAATATTACATTATTTAATTGTAAAACTAAATTGCATTTTTTTTAATTATTAGGAAATTATCTAATGATATGGAAGCTACAAGGGCAGCCCTGGAAAATGATCGTAAACTTCAAGTTCTAAAAATGCAAGCTATAAATGCAATATGGAAAAAAGTAGGTTATTAGTATTGGTGGTGGTGAAGTTTGCAAGTCATAAATTAAAAAATATTTTTTGCCTTTTTAAAGGTTTTAACTATGCAACCAGCAAATAGTAACAAGGAAGATAGTGGTAGTACCAACCAGAAGTCTGATACTGAAGCAATTCGAGAGTTGACTCAGACTTGTTCAATGTTACATTCTCAGGTATTTATGCACTGTTGTTTTATCTGCGTGTCAAATGGAAATAAATCTTTGAGATTGTTTATCAACAATCTTGTTATTTTTGCAAAAATGCTGAATTTCCATGATGACAAAAATTTGCCTTAAAATTGTATTTATCCCTCATTCTACGCTATTGTACAGTTCTTTGCTTTCTTTAAATTATTTTTATTAAGAATTTCATTCATTCACAGATACAGAAGTATTTCAAGAGTAAATTTTTCAACTGTTTGTATTTTTTCTTTTTTGTGACAAGAAATTTTGATTGCCCCAGTTTACCCCTTCTTTCATTTGCTACACAGGTTTTCAGTTGAGAGGGTTTATAATGGAACAATCCTGTCGTATGAAGCTTCCTGAGTTCTAGGATCTTCATGAATGTAAGGGGCTTTTGTAAGCTTTTGACCTCAACACCGACCTGCTGCCATTTTGTGTCTAGTGTTCATGTTGATTGAGTGAGCTTCAGTTGTGTGCTCATTATTTATTAGAAATTTTTTCTATGTGGTTAAGATTTGCAGAAAAAAAATTTGGTTATTGCAGTACCCAAAAATCTGCTTAGTTAGATTGCTTCAACCAATTACTTTAATTCTGTCTGTTAGCTGTAGTCATGTTTTGAAACTAGAAGGCGGACATAGCGTTAGTTGTGTACTTTGCCAACACACTCCTCAGTTGTTGAGAACTCGTCTTTGATGTGTGTGATTAAAAACCAAGTGTACTATCGGTGATATCTTAGGGTTAGAATAGTGTTGGGGGAGATTTAAAAACTTTTGGAAACCTTATGGTATAACAATGGAGTACACAAAATTGTTGTTCATGATACAGATTTCACTGCACTACGAACTATTATGTTGGACAAATCTTACTTGTGAACAATGCCAATTCAGGATAGAATGTATATCTTTAGTAAAAAAAGTAAAATTAAATTGTAGAAAGTACTTAGCCCATCGAATCCAGAGATAATTTGGTCATTAAAATGTATGTAGTTAGCTAAATACTAACCGAGTATCCGCGGCTTTGCTCACATGAATTTTGTAGTACATCTGCAACAATCTTCTTTCTCACATGTCATCCATTAATCTTGGTGGTTTGATAGTGTTGGTGTGTCCTCAATCCCTTATTTTCGCTGATATAATTAAGAAACAGTGATTGTATTAGGAAAAGGCCTACTGAGTGGTATTCTAGAATTAATTTTAGAATCAATAAATATGAAATTTATATCCTAGCTGACTATCCAGTGTTGTCTGGGTCGTTGAATTGTTTTTTACACAAATCTTGTTTTAATCTAGGAAAAATAAAATGTGTGTCATAAAATACAAAAAAAAGTTACTTGTTTTAAAAATCATACGTAATGCATCCTAATTTTAGAAATTACTAGCAATTCATATTTAATACCAAACTTGATTCTACACATTTTGAGTTGCACCTCTAGAGGCAAGAATAAATAAATTCTTGGGTGAAAAGGGTCAAGCAAAATAAAGTTGCCTGTGAGAGAAACAAGTCAATCGAAATGTCATCAATTAGCGTAGCACACTACTTCATCCTTAAGAGAGTTAGGTGTATTAAAACCCTTTATTTGTGCATCATGTCACTGTTCATCTGAAAGGTCCCAAAATACACAAATATCAATCCTTTTCGATTAAATATTTTTATATGATACTCCCTTCCCAATCAACTTATGAGGTTTCTAGGGAGATTTATCCCCCTGCCCCCTTCCCCCAATAGTGGACCAACTGACATAACACCACCATTAGCAACACCATTATGTCTTAGCAACTATGAAATCTAGGAATTCTACTTAAATATCTTCCAAGTTATGTTCTTCCCAGCCCCCACCTTTAGGGGTTTCTTGTACCTCGTATGGTCTGAACGGTTACATAGTGCCATCAGGAGTATGTTCATCTCAAAACCCCCGAAAACTATGGTTTCAACCCTAATATTGATAGTAGTATAATTACACATCTCACCAACTCTGAAAATTATAAATCCGGTGTAATATTAAATTTTTTTATATTTTAAAATTAATTTTCAATTATATTTATATATAAATCTATTTCCCCCCATTACCAATACCACCCATTACCAAGGGTTATTAGGGGTATTTCCACAAGGGCTGTATACAGTCGGATTGTGTGCTTTGGTGTCTTCGGGAATGTCACTATTTAATTCAGTGGCCCTGAAAACTATGATCTCAATACTAATATCAGTCTTTTTTTTCTTTCTTTTTCATTTCATCCCCTTCTCATCCCTTACCCAAAGGGAGTGTACTCCCTCATGGGGGTGTTTGTGGAGATAAAGGGGTGTTGAGAATGTGATACTTCTCTTCTGCAACTGCAAAGATGATGTATTCAATAACAATATTGGTAATTTCTTATTATTTTTACCTGTTCCCTGTTCCCATTCATACCCCAGGGATGCTTGTGATATGTTTCCTCTAATGTGGACAGATTGTCAACTTACGAAGCATTGAGGGTGCCCTTTTCCATCTCATCGACATAAAAAACTATGGTTTTGAATCATGTCAGAATTTTCCATTATTTCTACATGTCATCCCCTCCCTCAGGGTGTCAGGGACATTCTATATTCACATAGCTTGCTGTCAGTTAGTCATTCATCTATGTATCAAGTTAAAATTGCTTCAGACATTCCAGTGTTATGGTGGAATACATACATAGAAAGTTCCAACCCTCATTTCAATCCCTTAGGGGTATATTTTCATAAAATTCGTTCTTAGCAGATGTCTACACCCTGTAAGGAGCCTACCTGCTAAATTTCAAGATTGTAGGCTTTGTAGTTCCTTAGATTTTGTGATTAGTGACTCAATGAGTGGTATTTCACTTTTATACTTGTAATAATAATAATAAATTTATTGTCAAAAAAGCAGTACAAACTGCGTATGACCATGTGGAGGACAATAAACTAATTTACTCTCCACTACCAAGCCAGGGACCATCCCATCAATTCTGATCAAGGACCCTAAGGCAGAGGCAGATACAAAAATTCAGCAAAACTTCCTAGATAAGATAAAAAGTTAGCTGCGACTTATAATACTAATAGAATGTCAATAAGTTTGTAATTTAACGCTAAAAATTTACGTGTACAAATTATTATCGAACTATAGATTATTCTGAGTATAGTATTTAAAAATCATAAGAATTGAAATAACACTGAATTCACGATTTATTATTACAATAAACATGTCCGTAGACAAAACCTAGAGAACGTATAAGAAATCCGCCTCTACCCGAAGGAAAACTGGAGCAAAACCTGGGCCAGGATGGGGCTACAGAATTAATGTACACAACCGTGCCAAAGTTGAGTACACATAAAACTAAATTAATATCAGACGTAAGACACAACACAATAATGCAAGAAAATAGTTTTTGAAATTGTTATTGTTGTATTAATAGATTATTGGAAATTATGGTCAGTATGGGAATTATTGAAAGAAAATATTGTCATGTTTTACTATGCACTAATGCACATACATAATTTTATTTTACAGGGTGACTAACTATTCAGGTTGACACTTTTTAAAATAGAATTTAAGGAATTTTACTGGTCTTTGTCTCATTTCCCTAAATCCACATTGACACTCGTATTAAAATTTGTGCAATGATATCTCAGTATAACAGACTTCAGTTTTGCATACACATTTCAAATCCCTCTAAAATTCCCTATAAAGACCAACTCCTCCTACAAACATCTTATTGTTGTCTTCCAGGTTTTTATTAAATATTTTAAAATATATTCATTTATATTTCTTCTACCTATTATTGGCTGTAGATTTTTTATAATTTGCATTTTGTAACAACATATTTTATTCTTAGCAAGGCTGTATTTAACAATTTTGATTCCCAGGCCCAGGCTCCAATCTTAGTAGACAGGTAGGTCGACTTCATTTATTACAAGGTAACTACCGCTTGTACCTTATTACAAAATTTATCAGATTATTTGATATACATTTATGACATTATTAGATAGGCACACCTGACTACAACAGTATTAATAATATCAAAAAAGTAAACTTATAAAATAGATATCTTAAAAAATGTATTAAATAAACATTTGAAAATAAAAGAAAATTTTTATTAAATAACTTGAGAGTCAGTACAAGTTTGGAAAAAACATAATTTGTCAAGGTTTTTCAAAACCTCATTCTGTGACTGTCTTTGATGGATGTGAGAAGTGTGAAGTTGCTTTTGACCCTCAATATATGTCCACTGAGGGTCGAACTTTGATCTCTCTTTCATCAGATAGATAGTGCTCATCAAATAGTCCACAGTCCAGCCACCTGAGTACTTCACAGGCTGGTCCTGGCCTAGTTGCAGTAGTTTGGAGACCCCTGACTTGGCTGTTAAAAAGCGCCCCTGAAAAATCAGTGAATACTTATTCTTACCGTTGGAAGAAAATTAAGTGTAGATCTGTCTAATTATCTATTCATATATTCTTTTATTAATTTATATATTTAATTAAATAAACAAATCTAATTTTCTGTTTTATTTAATTAAATTTCAATAAAACATATTTTTGTGGGGAAAAAAAGAAAGATTAATATTCTCAAAAAGTTAACTACCTCTTAGTCCGCAACAAGAATGTGTTTGGTTACAATTTACAATTGTAAAATTCCTCAGATGTATTGATGAGCATCTGTTTGGGTATGTGTGAATCCCAATCTCGGGCAAGTGAAGCTAAATATCATTTGAACATTGGAATACTACCTATGAAACAAGTTAAATTTCAAAAATTGTCCAAATATCCTTTATTGAAGGAGGGGGATTTTGATACATTTTGAGTGTTGACTGAATATAATCTTGAGTGTGTACAAAATAAGTTTCCTAAGTTGTTTATTTGAAACAAGTATCTTTTTTGCAAGAACACTGTGATGCTCTGAGTGTTAGCAACTTCCTATGCAAAAAGATTTCTGTTGAGAGAATTGCCTCATTTGAGTCCCAGCTCAATACCTGTTTATATTTCAAGTGTGGTGCCTAAAAAAAGGTCCAACTGTCTCACTATGTATCTTTTGGGTTCACAAAGAGCAAAGCTTGGAAATTATTTGGTCTCTGCATTGGGACATCAAGCAGCCAGCAGCAAATTGGTTGCCCCATGTAAGTGGGTTGAAATCAATTAAAAAAAAAAAATTTGAACTCTTAAATGATATGGAAAGGAACAGGGAAAATATGAATTATTTTTTAATGGTCGAGAGATCTCCTCTGGACTGTTTCGTATGGATTGACCCATCTAATTATTGTATCATTGTTTTGCTATCTGGTACCTGAGTGCACAGTAGTTTAAACAAGTAAAAAATATGTCTTTCTGATTCCTCAAGAGTCCCTGTTATCATGTGTGTCACACATTGTGTGTTGTAACAATTTGTTATGCCAAACAGCTAGTTCTTCAGATTTATCAACTACAATTGTCAATTTGTGTTTGAATCATGGTTGAGGTTGTGAATTTTTAGGTTTTGTATAGTTAACTAGCTATTTCCTGTCATTGCCACAGTCACAAGTGATAAAAAATAAATGAATTGATAAATGTTTTTTAAAAAAATACTATTTTACTAAAGGAAATTATGTGTTTATCAATTGAGTGTAGTAATTCTTCTATTGCAAAAGCAATTTTACTCTTACTGTTAGAAAATGAATCCTTCATTCTTTTGTTATATTTCTTATTGTGCTAAAAAAAGCTTAAAGCTTTCACCCAAAACTCGTGAATTTCTTGAGATAAGATTAAAATTTGTTTTCGGTCCCTGATAGTTTTCACACAATTTACTGATGTGGGAGGCTGCTCTTGCAAGATGCATCAAGTTATAATTACTGTTGTTAACATGGAGTTACTGCCAGAGTATTTTTTTTTTAATATCTGATAAAAAAATACATAAAAGTTGCTTGAGTAGTATAAGTACTTCAACCTAGCCCATATTTTAAGTTGAATGGTTTCGTTTCATATGGAAAAAATCCTGAAGTCAATAACTTTTGAGTTTTAATGATCTTAGGTAACATATACAAACAAATTATTATTTTTATTTAATAGTTTGGTATGATTAAGTTTAAAATAAGATGTTCAATTAATAATGTTTTTCTAAAACATTGCTTAACTTCTGAATAATTATGTATAATACTGCTACATTAATGGGTTGAATATCTCGAAATAGGCTACCTTAGTATAAAAGTTCTTTAATTTGTTAATAAATAATTTGTTTGACAATGTATCAAACTTAAACTTATTTTAAGCTGAATGATTCTGCTTCAAATGGTAAAAAAAAAGCAACTGAAATCTGCAATCCTTTTAGTTTTCATGATGGTAGGTAATATATACAAACAAATCCATAATATTAGTCTGGTAGTCTTTTTACTTTAAAAAAATCTATCCCATTGTTTCTTCATTTTCTTTAGTGGGTTAATGCTTGAGTAGTATAAGTACTATCAGCTACTGGTCACAATTCAATGTCAGTGTTACATTTTCAGCATGTTATTTAGTAATATCTTATGTAGATTTCCTTAGCTGTTTGATGGGAGGGTGAGTTTCATTACTCTACACTCCTCTGTAGCCTCTTAAAGTCATAACCTACTTTTTCCCTATTTCACTTGTTTCATTGTTAGGACTTAATTTCTCATTGAAATGTGAGTCGATAAAAGAAATTTGAACTTGACCTGCAAATGGTTGTTTTTCATTTCAACTTCTATAATCAACACTTCATCTAGATGTCAACTGGTGGCCTGCGAAACTTTTTCTATGGCCCACGTGTTATAGTATATTTTACATCAAAATTTTCATCAACCATTGTATGGGGAATCACAACTTTGTGTTACAAATCTATGCTGTCAGAATTAATATTTGATGTGGCATGTCTGGTAAGAGAACAATTGTGTTCGGAATACCATTACCAGGTCATACATTACAATATAAAAATATTTTATTATTTATTTATTTAGAATCATAAAGAAAGGTATACTTATGCAATGTGCTACAATTACCTCCCACAATGAGTGGCTGTGAAGATGATAGTATCTATTGTCCTTCATGTTGCTTATCTTATGAAATGTTGATAAGGAAGAAAAGAAACATATTCAAGTAAATAATTTTGAATCCGCCTCTGCCTTAGGGCCCTTGATGGGATGGTCCCTTGCTTGCTTAGTAAATTAGTTTATTGTCCTCCACATGGTAATACGCAGTTTGTACTGTTTTTTGACAATAAATTTATTATTATTATTATATCGCTTGCTAAAATGCCAGTAACATTAAATAATTGACAATTTTTAGTAGATAACCACACAATAAGTTTAATACTAAATATTAAAAATCCTTTTTTAAAATAAAGAAGTATGCTATTTATTTTTTCTATATTTTAATAATATAAATTTGTTGATGGTAATCAAAATACAGTGGTCTAGTAGTTGCAGGCTAATGTAAGTTTGACAGAGCTGTTCTAAGCAATATCTGGGGACCATAGCACACAATCAAGTCTTAGACTTACTCTACAGAAACTTGATTGTATAATTACATTACTTATTTTCAAGTTCCTCATTGGTTCTGTTGTACATTTTTTAACCTCTTCGTTAAGAGCTGCTTATATTTCTGAGAATTTGGCTGTCTAGGTCATTCTATTTCAAATGATTGAAAATGCCTTACTATGTTCTTCTTCTGAATAGTGCTGTATATATGTCTTCAAAGTTTAGTTCTGCTTTGTTTCTATTGAATTGAATTTTATTTTATTTTATTGTATTTCTCAATGAATTTTACCTCTAGGGCAGTGGTGGATTTAATTCTTATAAGGAAATTATTTAATAAATATGTAGTTATCCATTTATTATTCCAAAATAAATTGTAGATATAATGTGCAGTAAAAATTCAAAATTAATAATAACAAAAGTATTAAATGACATTCCCATCTATGGAAAATCTGCCACTACCAGAGGAAAACTAGAGAAAAACCCAGACCAGGATACGACTACAGAGATAATGTTCACAACTGGTCCAGGGTTGTATACAGTTAAAAATGAACTATTATAAATAAAAAGGATAAAAAAGAACATGCATGAAAAAAAAGGAATTAAATCAGTATCTAGAGTACTATAACAATGGCGTGATAATGTATTAGGGGAATTAACATCACATCATCCAAAATCATATGGAAAACAATATTTATTGGGAAATTGATAAGATACAATTTAATGTTAACTATTTTGGGATTAGAGTAGGTAGAAACCCATGTTGCTGATATTTCTACTTGATGCGAGGAAAAGAACAGAGGAAAGTATTAAATATTTAACTATTGACCTCTAAACAACTCTAAATGCAGACAGAAAATAAAGTTGAAAGAGAGTTAAAGGAGAAATAAAATCTTGGGCAGTGATTTGATAAACCATTTGTAGGATTGTGAATATCATTATAAATGCTATTGCGTAGGAATTTCATTTTCCTGGAAACTTCAAAAATGTTTCATTCAAGTAGTTAGGCTAGTAACTTTGGCTGCAGTCCTTCATTTTTGAAGATGAAATAATTATCTCTTGTCATTAGATATACATAGTTGATCAGACAGTTCGATGAACTGTTTCCTACAAGTGTAAAGAGAAAGAAAACCAAAATTATTAAGATACATTGATTGCTCTGGCTGTACATTTACTAATTATTGGAAACAAAAATTTGTGTGCAATAATGAGAGAGCTCTTCAAATCTGTGAGGAAACTGAAAGGGAGGAAAAACTAATAAAATCTCATGTTTAAGCTAAAGATGGTTGTATGATATACTTAAGGGCCCACCATCACCTAATGGTTCGAGAAGTGGAGATTCAGTTATACCCATCCAGCAATGGGGTTAAGGTTCTCCAAGAGCATGCTCCGGACTGATAGGATTAGTGAAAACTTATGTGTAAATATAATGTAATTTATTTTATAAGACAGTGCTATATTTGTGAAATGAGCAGACATGAGGAAGCATTTGTCATAATAACTCTTAATTATTGCACAAGTCTAGTTAAAATGATGTATAAATAGAAAAAATATAAAACTCTTAGAAAATATTTAGGTCCATACAAAAAATTATGCTATTAAAATTTAATGTTGATCTAAGCTAGTGCGAGGACAGAATTTTTTGATGTCTAAAAATATTTTAAATATAGCTTCATCACAAATATTTTGAAAAACAAAACAAATTCTTCATCCTGAAAACAGCTAAAGAGTGACTTATGAGAAGTTATACATATCACAAACTGTATTGACACCATTGCCATCATCCTCGGTAGGGCTATAAGGAAGCAAGCAAGCAAGCATAAATGCCAAATCAAACTTTTCTTATTATAGAAGTCTGTTGGGCATAAAAACATCCAGATTTGTGAATTACTACTTCCATATACTTCCTCATCGCATTTCCATGTTGTTGGCATGGATATTAAATTATGTTCTTAACATCTTATAGTACTAAAAATTATAATTTTTGACTCTGGTGTTTTGAAAAAGTAAAAAGTCATAAATCTAGTCTTTTGATATTGTCAATGCATTAATAGCAATTGAGTATATACTCATGAGCAAAGTCATGTAGAACAGCTATATTCATAAAAAATTAATGCTAAAAGAGTATGGTATTTAATATATTTTCAATTGATATCTGTAAAAGTTAAACAAGAAATGTGTGTGCGTATTTTCCAAAATTTACTTGTGAGTTGCTGTAGGTACTCGGCTAGTTATTTACTAAATATTTAATAAAAAGTAAATCGATTTGGTTGTACCGTTATAGAAATTGGTTTCTCTTGTAATAAACATTTCAAAAATTCTGTTTTTACATTCACCTTACTTCTAATGTATGTGAAAACAGAATTTTATTTGGTATCTTATGTAAACTTTACTGTGTGGAATTCCTTAATAATATTTTTGACTATTGTATCTCTGAATATCATTTTCAATTTTTAAATGATACTGATTACAAAAATGATAAAATCTAATATTTTAAAATAGGTCTTCCCCAGAAGAAGCTGGAAGTCTTGGTTGAAATAGTGCAGCTCTAAAATTAATCTGAGAAAGATTTGAAAGTAGTATTATCGTCATTTTCATGTATGACTTGTTTTCTCTACTAGAGCTCTGTAAATTCTCACAGGGTATGCCTATTACACAGAATAGACCTCATTGATCTCAGCTGTAGCTCTCCACAAGGACCAGCAAATAAAGATCATATTTCAAAGAGCTTCCTTCTCTCCAGGAACATACAATCAAGATAAAGACCTTTCTTTCCTCCTCCTCAAGATGTGCAATGTAATTACTTATAAGAAATAAATATTTCACTTGAAGTGTTGTCCCTCTTGAGAATTTGAATTTGTGTTTGTTAAGATTTGCTATTATTATGGGATGTTTTTCAAGTGTGCTGAGAGTCAATATTTTTCTTACCCTTCAAAAATTCTTTAAAATACTTCTGTCACGTCTCTGCTGTACTTCTGACTTCTAAAATACATGAGGACATGTTATTCTGTATTTCAGGCACATTTTCTATTTCTGTACCACACAACTTAAACAAATTTATTGTTTGTTTGTATTGTTTTTTACTTCAGAATGCTCAGTTAACTGGGCTAAAAGGTAAACTTAAACCTCCCTTCGGAAGATACAACTATCACTGTAAGTGAATTATAGGTGTGTACAGTGAAGATAAATAAGGTTTCTTGCTGTTGTTTCATTAAGCTTCATCATTGAAGGACCTTCATCCAATGACCCTCAAATTGGTGATTTTCCCCTCATTTGTTCTTTTACCAAGAACTGACACCGATGTTGCTTGCATTAATGACTACATATTGTACCAAATAGTTATTCGGGGATCCAGCTGAACTATCAGATTTACATTAAAATGACTATTATTACTTCTTAGTGTTTCGTTAATTTTTTTGTAGAATGAATGGAAACTGGTTAATCTTCTTTTTTTAACAAATCTAGTTTCTAGTGAAAATTGTAGCTAGCAAAACTTTCCTTGTTTATACCTTCATCTTCTTCTCCTTCTTCTTCTTGTAGGTTAGACTGATTTGGTTTTGGTGTTTTAGAATTATTTCTGTTACTTGCAGCCTACAGAATCTCCTGTAAAATTTAATTCTATAGGGTTCTAGTTGTTGTAAATGATTTATAACAAACCAATTAGGTTGGAACAATCCAATAAAAATAGTATTTCTTATTTTTAGGTGGAGCAGTTGCAAGGATCTATGCAGAGCATGTTGCAGTGTATGTCTGTTATATATCAAATGCCTGGTATCGCATCTGCTAATACATCAACGGGTGTCACAGTGCCTCAAACTGCAGCAGAATCTGTGATGCCTGTCTCAGTCGAGCCACGTGCTACTGGCACACAGACTGATATCATCGCTGTCTTCACTCCCCAGGAGGAAAATGTTACTTTTCCATACCAAAAAGGTGGATCATCCAGAGCTCGCCCTTCCTCACTCCCAATCCCACAACATCGTGTCCCTCCTCATAGACCAAATCCAGATGCTCCCAGCGAAGTGAAGCAATTTGCAACCACTCTTGTAGATGGAGTTCTACGCACAGTGGCTGCAGATGCTGATGATGCTGCACCTATTGATAGCTGTGCATCTGATGCTGATACCAGTGCACCTACAATGGAAGATACTGCCAATGGATGTCTAACTTCAACAGAGCAAGAAGGAAACCCAATATCTGAATTAGATGTTCCACTTGGTGATAGTGGGAGTAATGATAATGTTGTGAAGGAAATTGAAGTCCCTAGCGTGTGTCAGAATACTAGTGAGTTAGTTGAAGAAAACTGTATGAATTTACAAGGAGCTTCAAGTGAGCTCATTTGCAAGGAGCAATCATCTCCTGTTGAGGATCAAGTAGAAGCAGCCTCACCTAATAATAATCAGCAGCCTGCACCAAATGAGAATGGAGTCACCAGTGCTTAGATGTATGAAGAGAGTGTAATTTTTATGGCTAAAGAAGGCTTATATTTACACATAATCACAAAAAGAAATCTGTTTTATTATAGATTTTTTAAAAAATTGTAAATGCTAATTGAATTATTTGTTGCAATGGGACCATTCTTTTCTATACAAACAGTATTATTGTTCTGTTATTCTCAGTGTGAGAAATTGTTTGCATTTGTGTTATTTTTTAATGAGGCTGTTTTGGTCTTTCAAATTTGTTCTTTTGAGAGACTAGTTTTGTAAGTACCTGTACATACCAAATTAAAACACATGTTCCATAATATCTTAATCAATTCATAATGTATGTTATTGGATTGTGATATACCGAATTTGTTAATATGTGATATTATTTATTTGCATATATTTAGTATAATAATTGCTCTTTTAAATTGTGTGACAGCTTTTTAATGATTAGCATGAAATATTTATTTGCTTAATATTTTATTACTCTTCTAATTCCAAATTTGATTCTCTGTTTTATAGTACCTGCTTAATATATTGAAAGAGAAGTAAATAATACTTTCATCTTATTTTAAAATTGGTCTTTTTTTTTAATGTAACTTTTTGTTTTTGTTGGGTTTTGCTACTCTTGTAAAATTTTACTTTAAATTCTAATACATTTTTTGATAAGTCTTGTAGTGAGTAGTTTTATGCATCATGCTCTCTACTGTTGTTTGGTAACAACTTGGCTCAATGCAAGCAAAATGTTTTCCTTTTTACAATTGTTACATTCCACTTTTGATCCTATGAATCTAATGAGTTTTCTAGATGTTGGAATAACTATTTATGGTTAACATCATGCAATAAGTATATTAGGTGATTATGAATACATCTAATCATTTTTGGTGTATTCATGTGCAAATGTTTTACTTCAAATCATTGATGCACTACATGTTTAGAAGTGTAATCTTGATTATTTTTAAAGATGCAAGTAATGAGCTTATTTTTAAAGTAATTAGTAAATGTATTAGAATACTGAAATTAAGAAAAGTGCTGCTTACTTGAACTGTTTGTCACTGAATTGAATTGCTTTCTCGATTAATGATGCCTTTTTGTTTTAAGGGGATGTTGAAGTATTTGAAATTGGAGATTAGAATTTGCAGTATTTTTCCTTAGATATTTAGATTATCTTTTTCTAATAAATTTTTTCTTGTTTATTTCTTATTTTTTGATATTAAGTATGTTATACCATTTTTATTACTGCTTTTTACTTAATCTAGCTTAAAACTGATTGAGACTTCTGAATGTTTGAACTTTGCTTATTTGTACATTGCCAGCAATTAAACTTTGAGAAATAGTCATTTTAGTGAATGTATTGGGGATTTATTTCACTCTGAAAATATTTCATTGTTTTACAGAAGTTGATACTTCTTCAACTGTTTTTTGGAAAATAGACATCTTTGTTTGCATGTAGTTTCCTTTTTTCTATTATTTATTTATTTTATTTTTTTAAGAACTTTTTTTATTCCATATATACTTACCTACTATACTCAAAAATAGTTAATTAATTTAATTCAGAGTTCATCCTGTCTCACTCTTGGGGTACCTAGAGAATTAGGGACAGGAATTGCAGTACAAAACACAAACATTGCATACACAATGCAAAATCATTTATAAAGATTTAAATTCATACATTTTAGTATTGAACTGTATGTTTTAGGCCTATTGTGTTTATGAAGGATGATAATGATCATTACATGATTAATGGTATACAAAGTACTCATTGTGCAAGGTGCTGTACGAATTGTTTGTGAAAAGTAGAAATGTGTTCTAGTCACAATTTTGTTTTTTGATGTGTTGTAGAGTTATGGGAGTTGTGAAATGCTATGCACAGTTTGCTTATGGATTTGCTCATAATAAACTGTTAAAAGAATGTATCTTGTGTTTTATTACCTCAAAATAAATTATTACTTGACAGAAGATGAACTGTCTTTATGTTATCAAGGTTTCAGAATTTCCTAGGTTTAATGCCAAAAACTACATTTTGAGTAATTCTCAACAAAGAATCAAATCTATTCGTGATCCCTCCCATTTTTACTTATGAGGCTTCCCAGTCACACCAGCTGCTGACTAGACGACTGCGGGAGCATTCCATTCATGAAAAAAAGTTTTCTAGTTGCCTTTACTTGACTGGGCTGTGGAGGAGAGATGAGTGCAGCCAGGAGAATCTAAAGAATTAGAAGAATTATGGTGGGATGAAGATGAGAGTTGACTCCAGTCAGAGGAGTCGCCAAGTAATTCATTATTTATAAAGCAATTGTAACTGTTCCCCTCACAAAAAGCATTCAAGTTGTCAATAGAATTTTAATATATTATTTACAAAGTTTTAATGAGAAAAAAAAATTTGAAAAATAAGAAATTAATTAATTTTATTCTTAAGACAGTTAATGCCTACAGTGTCTCAGTGAATAGCATGATGTAATCAATTGGATTTACAAGAATAGAAATAATTTTATCTTCACATTTTTGGATTATAGGCATTATTTAATTTTTGTATTTTATAGACAGTAAACTGTCACAGAGATTGGAAATTTTATAAACAATTTTAGAATTGTATTTAACACAAAAAGAAATTCTATATTTATATTGACTGCTTATGATAGAAGAAACTTTTTTATATTTTTAAAATTCTAAAGCCTTTGTTAACTTATTATTAGTTTTAAAGACAAATAGTTGGACTGGTTCAGGCATATTAAAAATTTTGGGAGTAACATATAAGAAACAAAAAAATAAGTACCTCATAAATTTCTAAACCTTATTGAAGTTTAATATTAGATTAGTGGAAAAGAGTGGGTTCTGATTGACTTATTACAAACTAATCTAACTGTTCTTTTGACCTATCATAAGTGGCTGATACATTAGATATGCAATATCTATCAATACTTTAATTTTGTTTCAACTGGTGTACAATATAACATTTTTTTTAAAGTCTCTTTGTATAAATCTTTTAAATAGTATCACTCTGACAACTATATTTCTCTTCTATGTTTACTACTTAAATATGAATTGTTTTGTTGGTTTCAATAGTTAGGCCAAGATTTACACACAAAAAACAATTGTTAAAACTTTCCACTGTAAATTTATCATCAGTAAAATTAGAACAATAGTATCATAGCTTCTTATACAATTAATTTAATCAGTTTTTATCTTTTTTACAAGAAGTGAGACAATGTTTTTTAATTGTTCATGAGTACAGATCAGAGTACAATGTTAAAAAATATATCCATTAAAAAACAAAAAAAAAAATAACATTTTGCATTATCTTTCTTTATCACTATGTGAAATATTGAAAAATGCTATTTTTGTTTTCCATATATTTTCATATATTAGAGACAAGAATATATTACTATAATAGGCAAAATATTATTCACACTTTATATGTTCGGCTGACAATGACAGCAATCGACTGCTGAAATGTTGTGGCATATCCTAATAATAAATAATTGTCTACAAAAATGTAATTGTCTACATGTGAAGTTCCAGATGTTTTGAAAATTAAGGGGGTATTATTCTTTCAAAGAACTACACTAGTTAGTTGCATTGATGTGTGGAAATTCAAGTGTTAAGATAATACAATATAATTATTAAATATTGTTCTTTGCCCTTGACAATATCAGATATTAATCTATTTCTGCAGTATCAATTTCAGAAATATTTAATTTATCATTGGTCACTTGACTGACTTTGACATTCTTTTATTTAACTACCAGTAAATATGGATTAGTTTTTAGAAAGGTATCTCAATTTTTAATTTCGGTTAGTGTCACAATCCCTTCCAAGGGGCGACTCGAGCGGCCTCTCAGAAGAGATTGGCGAGTTAGGGTAATACAGACAATTGGTAGAGCTAAACCGCGATGTCCCCTTCTTGGAAATGACATTAGGTTTTTAAATAGTCAATGAACACCACTTCAACCTTAGTACAAAATAATGTTTAATATAATAGAAATTAATTACTTGAACGCATTGTGTCACCTAGTCTCAAGTTGGGCTCTAATGACCTCGATGTTGACGAGCCCTAAAGCCCCACAAACAAACAAAAATAGTCTCAAGTATTCTCCAAGAAAATTCCCTGTCGACGCATCGGGCGACTAGAGACTATTGACACGCAATGAAAAATACTCAAAGCATTACATTCTTCGATGTAGTTTCAAGATTGCCTGAAGGATGTGGGACGTACGGCCGGCGACGCTATAACTTGACGAAGTGGATATTCGCAAAACGTATGAAAATAGCGAACCCACTATATGGCTGATTTATTTGCACAACTTGTGAAAACATCGAACCCACTGCGGGCCTACTACTTCCACAAAGTGTGTGAATATAGCGATACACTGCGTCGCTGATATCTAGGTTAGTATGCATTTTGGGATAAAAAAGACGATATACAACAGTCTTACTACCGAGTAGGATCTTTTGAGTCCTGTTTTCTTTTAAAGCAAGACGTTTTTAATATATGTATTCAAATATTAGTGCTCAGTAAGTAAAATTTCAATTGAGTTTTTATGTCACTCCATAAAAATTTGTGTATCAAATATTCGAACTTAAGTTTATTTCTATTGAAATAAACACATACATTATTATTGTGGCAGATTTTAATCCCATGTAGAGAGTTTCATTTGAATTTAAAATCTTACGTTAAATACCATTACCCTAATTCAGATTGTCATTCATATGCTTACAAATCTTCTGCACTGTCAGTTCACCATCGTGGTACACGCAGTAGTGTTGCGGTGCCTGTTGCAGAACGATACGCTAGCGAGTTTAAACCTCAGGGGACTTTTTATTTACTCTTATTTTTCTTACAAGTCTGTAGTATATTACGCAACTTGAGCGATTAGCGCAACTTAGACTCACTATTTCCACAAGATGTGTCAATTGTGAGCGATCCGTGGCGCGAATTGATTATTTATACGAATTGTGACAATAGCATATATCGTGGCAGTTACTGAGCCAGATAGTGGCGCAGTCTAGCCGCGGCTGTGGCGATTCTCTGCGTGTCAGTTAGCAAACTAGCCACGTTAGGTCACGAAAAAGTACAATTTGAAACCGAAATGAAACACTGTAATATGTAGGAGTGAATTCTGCCACGAATTTCAACATAATTGAAATAAAAGTAGGTTAGGAAACTTGAGAAAGAAACCCGTATGGAGTGACATAAAACCTCAAGTGGGATTTCAGTTACAAGAGAAATACGCAGGACGGACATTCGAATATTTAGAATCAATGTATTAAAATAGGTCTTACATTAAAAGAAAATAAAACTCAAAATATCCTTAATAATAAGACCATTTTATAGTCTTTTTTATCCTTAAATTCATGACAGTCTTCCTAGCTGGAACTCTGTGCCACAATTCGTACATATAATCGCACCCATACAGCGTCACTGTGCGCTCACAATTGGCACAAGATGTGGAAATAGTGAGCCGATGTGCGGGCTCGCTAATCCCACAAGTTGTGGAAATAGTTAGCCCATAAAGTGGGCTCCTTATTTCTACAACTTGTGCAAATATCATCAACCATGGCTTGACATGCCTAAGAGTGGTTGGCCATACCAATGGATAAGTTGTCTGGTCCCGGCGTCGAATCTCAGGAGTCTAGGTAACAGGGTGCGTTTTTGTAGTAAAGGATTGGTGGCATCCAGCTACGTGCTATTTGGGCGACACTACATGAGCTAGATGCTTAATGAGACCCAACCCTTCTGAACGCATGTATTTATATGGTTGTGATCTAGGGCGAGACGCCGGTGCGGTGGGGGAAACGCGTCCAAAGTTCCCATGGAAAATTCCGTCTGGAATCTTCCAGACGACGCATATTACGACTCAGTTGCGTGTGATGGGAGGGGATAAATTCTTGTTTAGAAACCTCACACTAAGACTCATCTGCCTGAGACGCGGGATGGGCCAGGTAGCAGCTGCTCACCGCTTTCTTCCTCTCAGAGCCCTCAGCTTGGACAGGAAACAAAGATACAGGGGAATAACTGTAACACCAAGTTTGGTTCAATAGAGTCCCACATCAAGGGAGTGGTAGCCGTGAAACACATGGCAGGAACACGTGACATTTTGAAGATTTTTTGTGATTACTGGAAACGGAAGGAAGTTAGCGGGTCGGACCAAAGGTACTCTCAAGACTTTTGCAGTATTTTGAGATAGTATTGAGGAGAAGCAAGATGCGATAATAATAGGCACAATTGTGAGATACGGAAACAAAGAATATCACTGATATTGGAGCACGGATGAGCCTGTTATTGCCTTTGTAGAGTTGAGGAAAGAGGAAGGTTCTGGATAAGGATTTAGATTAGCAATGAAAAATGCGAATACCGAGAGAACTGGTATAAGACACACAATGATCGAGGAAGATTTTGTGCAATGAATATGGACTTGAACGCCCTAGCCGAAAACTTTTGAATATGTCATTGTTAAATTAATAAGGAAGGGCAAAGAAGGGGGCACTAAAGTAATTTATTCTGTCCAAATAAAATATTAATGTTAAATAATGGTGCAATTAAGTACCAAGAGAAAGAAGAGAGACGCTTTTCTTTGTAATATGTACCATTGTGATTTTGGAGGGGGAGTGTGCATGAAGTATCATATAATAAGCATGTATCATTGTGTAATAAATAATTGAACCAATTATGTTTGAACTGTCGTTTTCCTGTAACAAGGTACCACAGTGTGTTGTTCTCATCTAATCTATGGGCCGAACCCGCCTATAAATTTAATACAAGAAAGTGGGAACACGAGTCTAGCCGGAGAAGTAAATTAAGGTGAGAGTTACCCACTACACCACCCGTTTGGTCACAATAGGTAATTTAATTCAGGTGTAACACTACACCACCCTGTTTCGTTACAATAAAGAATGAGAAATCTCCGGGCAAGTACTATATATGCCCCGAAATACTCACAGCTGACATTGACATGACAACACGTATGTTGCATCCCCTTATAAAGAAAGTGTGTATGCCGGAAAAAGTGCCAGCTGATTGGAAGATTGGATTGGTAACTAAAATACGAAAAAGGTGACAAAACTTAATGTACAAATTGGAGAGGCATATCGTTGTTGTCAGTACCCGGGAGAGTATTGTCAAGATTTATTTTAAATCGAATTGAAGGCTCATTGGAGATGAAGCTAGGGAAGGAACAGGCAGCTTTTAGGAAGAACCGTAGTTGCGTGGATCACAAAACACCCTACGTATTGTGACAGAATTAATATTTAAATATTTATAATAATTATAAACAATTATAACGCTTCGCATCGACTAGCTCTTTCTCAGGGTGCAACTAGTAGATTGGGTTCGTATTATTTATGACGGAAAAACCATGCTGGGGTTCGACACACAGGAAAACGCACTAAGACAAATTAATTCACTAACTTTAATTCATATTAATCACTTTACAATTAAAAAAAAACCCTCATGCATTCCCCCAAAAGACACACGTGATTTCCTATCAACGCTAACAAAAAACACAGATGTTACCGCCGGATTCGGCTTCTCTTCAAAAAAACATGAATTTTCAACAAAATTAACTCCTAGACCACACATTACAATAATTTTTCTACACTTCTAACAAATACAATAAACACTGGCTTTACAAATATTCACTCTTCTCGAAAAAGGCTGGTACATTAATTACAAATTTAATGGACATAATTAAGAAGAGATCCTTTTTTAATAATTGGCCCCTCTTCACGAGTCAGCAAGTCCAAAATTCTGGGCCCTTCTTTGCAATAAGATCCGCAATTGTTGTTTTGCAACAGCGCATGACGATATGGGTTGTATAACACCCCCAATCGTACAAATACCTCGTCAGATGATCAGTCAAGTGCTGCAGTGGTGAGTGGAGGGTGCGCTAGCCTCACACAGCTGGTCTGGCTTCGTTTTCAGAGCGTTTCCGGGTTGACGACATCGCTACCAGTGGTGATTCCTCCCCTCAGCTACGCGTCCTGGGCGTCAATATTCCGACAATATTCGCCAAAACTATAGGCTTCGCTCCGGACTATAGCGGACTCATTCGATGTTACGAATTACTCGGAAGTCTTCGAAAATAAAAACGGAGTAGTGGCTCCGATCACGAACAATTTGTAAGTCATGTTCGGTGCTCCCGAAAAATCGACGTTTCGATGAAGAAAAAATCTCACGTGCCTCGAAAAATCTTTGAAGTCGTGATCTCGCGAAAATTTATAGAAGAAAACTGACTTGCGCACGAGATAACGGCTCCCGAAAATTTCTAGAAGAATAACGGGCTGAAGGAACAATTTCCATTTCTTAAATGGGTTTTCTAACTTCCTACATGTTTCTCCCCACTTCCAAAATCTTCAAATATCGAAATCCACGTGACGGAAGGCTTCCAATCACGCAGATGTTCCCCCCTACCGTGCCACGGTTGTGATTGGGGATTTTGGGGATTTTTCAAACTATCTTTAACCGCTCTTTTGCAACGCTTTTTTTAGAACAAGTCGCAACTTGTGCCTTCGGCCGGCTGTCCATTTAACTATACTCAGTTATACAACCGGGCGGGACGTCGTCCCACACCCTCGTTCATCTACCATTTCTTTACAGCAATAAACTCTTTCTCCAACAGGTCTCAGCTTGCATTCTCGCCAGATGTGGGCGTGGCTTCGTCGTACAACTCAACGGCGGATTTTTAAATTTCGTGGAGTGAGGTACCTCCCCTCCCACGCTCCGTCGCTCGTTCTCCGTATTTGAATTTATTCTAATCTCACAGTATAAATGTATAACAGAGCATAGAATAGAACTTCACGTTATATCATATGTTCATTGATTTTGAACAGGCATTTGATTCCCTCGTTCATCAAAATATCAGGAGGGTATTAAACAGTTATGGAATACCACCAAAAATAGTAAATATCATACAAGACATGTACAATGGATACATCTGCCAGGTAATCCACAATGGAATAGTCCAAACCAATTCATGTAACATCTGGAATTCGTCAAGGATGCATTTTATCACCATTTCTGGTCCTTTCGGTACTTGATGATGTAATGAAGAAGGCAACAACGTCAAATCTTAGATTAGATGGATCCTTATAGACATGCTGGGGGATCTTCAATATGCCGACGATCTGTGTCTACTTACCCAGCGCTTTAGTGACATGCATGAAAAAGTGGACTCTCTGTGCAAGGAAACCTCTGGTACAGGCTTAAATGTGAATGTCTCTAATACCAAAGAACTTAGAATCAATGCAAGAACTAACCGACAGATGAAAGTGGCAGATGAACAAATAGGGGGTGTTGATAACTTTGTGTACACTACCAAGGTAGTATTATATCAAAAACTGGAGGCTCTGATGTTCTCAATAGAATATACAAAACCAATGCAGCATTTATAAAACTGTATCCCATATGGAGAAATCAGTGCATCTCAAAGAAAACAAAAATGAATCTGGAGATTAAAGCCATCTTATTATCAGAGACAAGGAGATGGAATATATTAACTCAATCTAGGTTGCAAACATTTGCTAATAGATGCTTGCGGAAAGTCCATAAGATATATTGGCCTGAAATTTTAAGAAATCATGCACAGTGGAAATTGACTGAAACAAATTAAAAAACAAATCGGGAAACAAATTAAAAAACAAAAATGAAGATGGATAATAATAATAAATTTATTATCAAAAAACAGTACAAACTGCGTATGACCACGTGGAGGAAAAAAACTAATTTACTCTCCGGAAGCAAGCAAGGGACCATCCCATCAATTCCGATCAAGGGCCCTAAGGCAGAGGCGGATTCAAAAATTTCAGCAAAAGTTCCTAGATAAGATAAAAAGTTAGCTGCGAGTAATAATACATATATTATGTCAATATGTTTGTAATTTAACGCAAATATGTTTGTAAATTTACATAGATCATACTCTTAGAAAGCCTGCCGATGCAATTGAGAAACAAGCACTGGACTGGAACCTACATGATCAGCGAGGAACGAAGTCGACGTTCCAGTTCCTAACCACGGGGAGGTGGGGGAATTGTCCACTATCTATTTACTACCTTATTCCTATGTGGACAATCAAAGTCTGTGACATATCTTTCCAAAGAAATTTGTCGTTCTTTTGTTGCTATATATTCTTCCCAGTTTCTGTTGCTAAATATTCCCTTTCTCTTCATGTTGCCTAGTCATATTACTCGTTCTTGTCCAAGTAAGTTATATATATGGAGAATATGGTTTACATTGTACATCTCTGCTCCGCATGCACATTTATTAGACTCCGATAACCCCATTCTTTGCCAGTATGATTTATTACCCACTTGTCCAGTTATGATTTCCATTATTTATGGACAATTTTTTATTTTTATATGCAAATCTCATATTTGGTATGAATTTATATGTTAACCCGCCTTCTTTCGTTTTATCTCAGTGGATTTGCCAACCTTCCATTAGAGCCCGTATTATTTTTCCCTTCCGTCCACTTGTATTCCTGGTTATCTTTTCCTCGCCAATTTGTACTTCTCCCAGTGTCCTTAGCTTGTATCTCAAATAATGTTTATCTAATTCAATGTCTATGGGTGGTATTCCAAGGATTACCTGCATAGCTTTTGTGGAGGTATTTGTATAAGCTCCACTCCAGTATATTATGCACTGTCTTTGGTAACTTGTTTGTCATCGTAATGTGTGGACTAATTTCGATTTCGCATACTACTGCAATATAATATTTGCGGTAACAACATCTCCCAATATATTTTAATTAACTGTTTTGTTCCTATGTTTTAACGATTTATCCTCACTCGCATTAAGCCATATATAATTCTTTTCAATTTCTTTCCCATGTTATCCATGTGTTTTACAAATGTTAGTTTTTCATCTAGATTCGCAGAGATATTTAATGTTGTCTTTCATTTTCACTCGCCAAGTTGGGAGTCGTATTATAGAGTCTCGTCTATTGTTACCTTTATTACTCAGTCCAAAAACAATCCCCACCTTCTTATTTTGTGAAATTGTAAGATGTAATTTTGTTCCTCAAATTTTGTTAATATTATTTTGCTTTCCTGTTCAAGTTCTCTCCTGCTGTTCTCTTCTATTATAATCGCTGTATCATCGGCATAAGCGATAAGTTCTAATCCTTTCTATTAAGATTTTCAATTTTTTCTATTAAGATGTTTATTACGATGTTTCAAAATGCAGAGCCTGTATTACTTCCCTGAGGGCGGCCTTTTATCATCGTGTGTAGAAGTTACTTGTTGCTGATTCGTAAGAGGACATTGCGATCTTCCAAGTATGATTCAATGAACCTGCGGAGTTTTTCAATTATTTCTTTCTTGATCAATTCATGTAACAAAATTTTCCAACTGATACTCTCAAAAGCACCCGGAAAGTCTACAGATATGATTAATGCGTATTTTGTAGTTCGTCCTCTAATCTGGTCTAGTAAATAGTTTATTGCTCCTTCCGTATTCTTTCCCTTCATAAATTCATTGTCTATGGCTTAGGTTTCCCCTTAATTCTTCCTGCAACCGCTGTACAACCATTTTGTCCAATATTTTCCCTATTACAGGGAGTAACATGATTGGTTTATAATATTTACTTTCTTGCGGGTCTCGATTTCCCAGTGTCTTAAATAATTTTAACTCTGTTACTTTCCAAGCACGTGGAAAACAGCTTAATACGTAACATTTATTCAAAATACCTATTAACTCATCGTCGTATGAGCTTATATATATGTCGGGTGCTTTTATATATGCCGGGTGTAATGTTGTCGAACCCTCAGCCCTTATTGAATTTCATATCTTTAATAATGTTTCTCATTGTTTTTCTTATAATCTTTTACATTTATCTCTTCATATTGTCGTTTTGGCATTTTCTCTGCTTCGATGCCTTGCAGTATTTACTGCATTATTTGTAATCCTGTATCTATATTAGTAGACCCCATATATTAGGTGCTAAGCTGTCCGATACCAACTTATTCCAGTCCATTTGTTCCTTTGTCTTCATTAATTTCATAAATGTTTTTATGGATTTCTTTTGCTGTTACGATCTCGTATATTTCCGTTCCGTTTCTGGTTTTATTCTTGTAGTTTTGTCTGAGATTGTCCCTTGACTTCTTCTTTGCTTCTTCTACGTCTTTATCCCACCATGTCCGTACATTTCTATACCAGTATTTTCGTATCTTGCAGTATTTCTATATTTCCTCCAGCATACTTAGTTGCATCTGATCTTTTCTATTATACATATTAATATCATCTCGCTTTTCGGGGTATCACTTCTCTATATTTTCGGTCTTTTTGTATCTCAATGTATCTTCATGTAATTAATTTTTGTGCATTCTCCTTCATGTCTACCATCTATTCTTTCTATGTTAAATGTTGCAGTTTTATGGTCGCTCTGTATTGCGTCATCAATCTTCCATTCCGTATATGTTGTTTTTACTGTTCTGGAGTGTAGTGCAAGGTCAACAATTGATTCTCTATTATCAGATCTGAAGGTAGGTATGCCATAGACATTTATCCCTCTTAGGACATATTCAAAAATAATTATTTCCATCTCTTTTCCTCTTGGGTTTGTAATCTTATCTCGCAACATGGTAGATCTGCTATTGAAGTCACCACAAAAATAAATTTCTTTTCGAAATTTTGATAAAAATTTGTTTTATAATTTTGAAAATATTTGTCCTTTTTAATCCATAGTTAACGTAGACATTTAATAACATTACGCTAATATTACTTTTTGCAATCCGTATTAGCTGAATGTATTTTGATGTATACTCTTTAATCTCTATGTTTGTATTATTTATGAGGGTTACTGACTGTCCGCCTGTCAAGTGTTTTCTCCTATAGCGAACCGGTACATTTATGAGGTGTCCACTTCGAAGATATGGTTCCTGAATCATACTAACGTCTATTCCATTTGTCTCTATGAATTTTATCAATTCCATCGTTCCTAACATTCCTCTTTGTAGATTCTTTTGTAATATTTTAATTTTTATATTGTTTTTGGGAGCGTATTATGCCCATAATTTTTTATATTCTTCGCATTCCGTACTTCTGACACTGTGATTGTGCGGTCGGTTTTTCTTCTTACAATTTATGCAAGTTTGTTTTGTTTTCTCTTCTGTACATTCTTGATACTTATGTCCGACTGCTCCGCAGTGATCGCAGAACTTTTGTTTATCCTTACAAAATTTTGCCAAATGTCTGAAACGTTGACAATGTTAGCACCGCAGGGGTTCTATAGTGCCCTGTAATCTATACGACCTGTATCCGACTTCGCTTTTTCCTGTGATCTTCTGATACAATTTCTCGACTACCCAATGCTTTACCCTCCACTCCTTTTTGCCGATCTTTTTATAACTCTTACTTCATCTTCTTGTACCCCGCCATTTTGTTTCTTAATTATTTGTACCAAAACATCTGCATCCTATTCTTCAATTTTTATATTCTGTATTATTATTATTGGTAGTACACGCCGACCCCCTTCTGTTTGTAGTTTCCCTGATTGTTCTATTATATCTCCTACTCATTTCTCCCTATTCAACTCGGATCATCACTTTATTGTCTCTGGTTAGCTTGCATTCTTCAATTTTTGTTTCATCATTCCCTTTCTCTAAGGCCCCACGTACCGTTTGTACAATATTCTCTCGTTCGTACTGTCTTTTTCAACTATTATTATTTTGTCTCGTTTCTTCCTTTCCCACACAACCTGGGCGAATGTTCCCCTTCTTCTTCTTTCTCTTCTAGTAGCATTTGTTTCCGAACATCGTCCACCATCCTTGTCAGCATGTCTTTCATCGTATGTGCGACTTGCGTCATATCCCGAACTTGCATATCAACAATTTCCTGTTTCCCGCTCAAACTTTCTAAGTATCGCACTGATATTCCAAACTTCTCTAATTTACATGTAATTTTATATTCTAATTCTGTTTTGTCCTTATTAATCTTCTGTACTAACATATTCCAACGGTCGTCAATGGTGTCTATGATTCGTTCTTCTATCGTCTCGATAGATTTTGTTGCATCATTTCTAGTTTGCCCTCCTTTAATCTTTCTCCTAAAGTCAGTATCATGTTCTTTGCCTCTATTAAATTTGTAGCGTCTTGTAATTGTGTCCTAAGTGTTTCTATTTCCTTTCTTGAGTTTTCACAGTGTTTCCATAATTCCTTGACGCTCTCTTTTAGTGTGTGTTGGTATTTTCCTGAAAGTCTTTTACATATTTCATCCTCGAACGTCATCAATATTTCATAAACATTTTTTCCCCTGACCCTAACTTTTTTCGTGCACTTGATCTGCCGCTGTCCTATGGGGTAATAGTGCCATTTTTATCTTTTGTTGTTTCCATCCCTTTAGTTTATTCTACTCCACACATCTGTGGCTTTATCATTGGTTGTTGGCTAATATGTTTGTATTGTTATTTAACTTATCTTTTTATCTATACAGATAACCCCATAATAATTTGTTTATTAGTTTAGATTATTATATCTATTTATCTTATTAGTTTCGTTTCAAAATTTTATTTCCTATGTCTCCTTTCATGTGGAATGAACATGTATTTAGGGATGTTCCAATAGATTTCTGAATTTTGTAGTAATTATTTAGTTCTTATTCAATTGTCACCTAAGTTTGTTTTTACACGTTCTATTTTCAGTTTTCTATTATTCAGTTGATTATTATTTCTTGTTGTTTTTATTAATCATACCTCCTTTGGTATTATCAAACTTCAAACGCTTGGTTCAAAAGTTATTACAATTTTTTGAAATTGTACTTTTCTCTTACACGTGTCTATGGTGTATATCTTGGGTCCTTTTTTACCGATGTTCTCCTAAATTCATATATAGCCCTTGGTACCTCTCTAATGTCATCACATGAAATTTGGTACCCTGAACCCTTTTCCTTTCCTTAACTCTTACCCTATGCCAGGTATTAAGTTCAGTGTTCCGTCGATCTGACCGCTAGTAGCCTACCTTGTTATTGAAACGGTCTGGCCTATAGTCATAAGCTGTTTAGAACTTGCATTATGATTCATATACAACAACACAGTATCTTTTACTCCATGATGTACAGTAAATAATGTATATGGCCGTTCTTGTTACTTACGACATTCGATGTTTTTTCTAAATTTCTAGAAGCCTCTGCCACTATGTAATTCAGATTTACGCTACGCTGCTGCAACTACAGTTCTTAAACTACATTCATTTACAATTTTAGCGAGCTCCGCCCATTGGTTACCTTACAATTCGTATAGTTCTGTTGTGTATCTTTACCAAACGAGATGTTTACAACACTTTTGTAAATTAATTTATCGTATGGGAATGTGTCAGTTCTTCTGAAATTAGAAACATTTCTTCATAGTAATATTTTCCTCCCTTCCTTAAGAATTTCGTCGCACTCAGTCCATTTTACCGCAGTTTCTATGTACTTAATAACACGTAATCACATCGGCCATTGATGTAGCGATCCAAGTTTTGCTCATAATTCCCACCCTAAGGGCAGAATTTTCGAAAATTTGACAAACGTATTCTAATTTCAGATAATTTTACACTCATTTAATAAATAACTTGATATATCCACTTTTTACGTACGCTTTTATGGAACTCGTTCTAGTGCGTCTACTCGCTTCCGTGGCAAAAATTGCAGTTGAGAGTAACCCGAGAAGGGGATGATATTTTTCTCAGATTATTGGATGAGAGAGAGGAGGATGTGCTACGAGATATACTAGAGGGGCCGAAGAAATGTGGATTGGGGAGCAGAAAAAACGTATGCAAAGTTTGTAGTCAGGGAAGAAAATAAAGAGGACCTAGTAAAGCAAGTAAAAGGGGACATATCCAGGGAGGCAGAATATGAGAAAATAGATGTGAAAGTCTTGAAAAAATTTGGCTGAATGGAAGGGGTAACGTGGAAGTATATATTGTTGGTGAATAGGAATACAGCTACAAAGTTAAGAATGCGCCAAAGGATACATATTGGATTTAAGTTATAGAGGGATAGGATTATATTGAACCGACACCTTGCACAGTGGTTCATAACGCATGAAAACCTGGCCAAAAATCGAAAAACTTAAGTCACCGTAAGCAGTTTAATTCCACCTAATCTTGTAGAGAGGGCACCAGCGCATATTATTTTCATTCTGAAACGTACCCAATACCTATAGCAAACGAATACCACGCGGCACAACGTGAGCGTCGTTCGACAACTCGGAACGAGCGTTAAATAGCTTATTGTTATGCGTATTTCGAGTGGCTGTATTATGCATTGTCTTGACTAGTTAACATTAGTTAATGATGAATAAGATGAACAAAGATATGTAGAATATGACTACATATTAATTTTTGTAAATATTGGTTTTGTAATATAACAATAAATTATATAAAATTACTTCGTAAAAATAATCGATTTCTCGAAACCTTAACATTTAAGTAACCATATATTTTCAGTTTGACATTATTTTACAAAGATTTTTGTGGAAATGTTCACTAATACATTCATTAATTGCTGTCTCTNATTTGAACGAACAAATCTTGCGGCGACTTGGAGCTGTTCTTGACATTCCACGGCAAAAGCAGGTGTCCACGTTGCGACGCGTCGTGTTAGAAAATTGAAGAAAATTAAAAGATTAGAAAACGAGTCTATAATATAAACGATAATACGTTACGATGACATTTATATATAAATAATATAATTATTAAATAATTTATTATATAATATAAACGGAATAAATATATATTATAATTGATACATCAAATAAAAAATACGATAACCTTAATGTGTAATAATAATTAAACTTAAAATATATTGCGTTACTAATTGTGAAGACTTTGACTTTTAAAGATAGCCACTCCGATGTTCTGTACACTTTATCATTGAATCTTTAATAATTTTCTTGTACATAACACACTGTACAAGAAACTATTGAACACGCTGTAGAATCATATTATATAATAAATAATTATACAATAAACACTCTTCATCTATCGAAGTGATTCATCATATATTTCATAACTTTATCAATATTTTTTAATTGTTAGATAAATGTTAAAATATGATTTTAAAAATTTGAATTTCTTATTCAATTTCAGATATAAAAGTACTATTTATATTTGAAACTATAATTTTTTTGTTTCTTGATCTTATAGATTAAGAAACCCCCCAAAAATGTGAGCTTACTTTTTGCAGTCAATTGATTAATTAAGGTCACAGTCTGCTTTTTGGGCCGCCATCTTTAATTTCGTATCTTTTCCGCATTTCATTAATTTATAAACAAAACTAACCATTATCAACATATTTTTATGGAATTTGTTTAATTAGAAAAATTATTGGCCATTTTGAATTTTGTTGTAATTTATAAATTTGTGAACAAAACTAGCAGTTATCAGCATATTTTTATTGAATTTGATTGTTTTACAAAAATAGTCGGTCATTTCTAATCCGCCATTTTGAATGTTCAAATTCCGACTTTGTATTTGGATTCAGAGATTCAAAAAACGTATGTATATAAAGTTACATTGAATTACATCGAACAGTTGATTTTTGACCAGGTTTTCATTTGTTCTGAACTACCGTGCGCGTCTCGTAAAAGAGTCAGACGTTCGGGCATCTCGCAAAACGCTGTGTGGAAGCAGTAGCTTTTTGCAGTCATTGCGGTGTGGAAGGGTGTGGGTACGACCAGTGTGGAGAGAAAGAAAGAGCGCCACATTGCGTAAATTGTGAACGAAGAGGGAAGGATGGAAATCATTCTGTGAGAGATGAAACTCGTGGAGAGTTCTAGAGAGCAAGGGAGGCGTTAAGGGAACAACAGGATGGATGTTAAAGAGCAAGTAGATGACAGAAGTCAGAAGTTAGGGACGAATGAGTTGATGGACATATTATGGAAAATGATGTAGACGTTGAAAGAGGATATTTCAACAAAACTTGCAACGGGGGGAAATTGAATCAACGGAATTGTTTCATATTCTTACAAGAGAAAAGATCGATATTGCATGTATTCAAGAACCGCACCCCGTGCGCGGCCAACCATGTCATTTGCCAATCCACGTTAGGAAAATCAATACACCAAAAACTTGGGCGGCTACGTATATATTGTCAGAAGAAATTGAGGTAATGGCAATACAGGGGTACTGTAGCGACAATATGCAAACGTTACTTGTCAAGAATGGCATGATGCAGATGGTCGTTATTAATGTTTACTGTAATTAAGGGTGAAAATTAAGAGAAATATTGTCAATTGTAGTACTGTGCTACACGAATATGGTTAATACTAAATCGGTATTTTTATGGACAGCAATGCCAGGAAAATGCCATGGGGAGATAGAAATCGTAATAACCGACGGAGAATCTTTGAAAACTTCATAATAGCAAATAATATGATAATTGAAAATGATTATGGACGAAACACATTCAAACATGAGGAGAAAACATCATTGATAGACTACACGTTTGATTTCGTCCCTCTTCTCTCTTCAAGGAGTGGAAGTTGGGACATTGGGTGAAAAGCGATCATCTTGGAATAGTATGCGAAGTAAGGGGAGACACACCGTGTTCTCAACAAATCGTACAAAAAATAGGAATAAAAGACTGGGAGAAATTTCAAAACGACGTAGCAAGACAGGAAGAAGTAAAAGAAGGAGACATCACGGTAAACATCATAAGAAGTAAAAAAGACTTACATTTTACGTAGTTAAAAGCAGGCCAAGTATGCACAGATCTTAGGAAAAAAGGGGTGCGAGGTCGCCAATTGCGGACGGCAGAACTAACAAAATGAAAAACGGAAAAATATAAGCTGCAAAGGAGATACCGGAAGGGAAAACTGAAAGGACATGACGTATCAGAACAATTAAGATAGTATAAAATTGCTAGGATCAAGTACAAGATTGCAATACGAGACCAAAAACATTTGGCAGAATATCTCGAAGATTGCAAATAACAAGATAGGTGGACAAATGGTTTGGAAAGGGGTTTGCGACAGAGAGGGAGGATTGACAAAGAGTTGGGATGAACTTGGAAAACGTGTGATGGAGATTTCTCTGCCGGATGAAATAACAACGGAGAACTGGATAAAGTGGTATCGAGAAGTAGAAGTCTCCAGATACTTCCGAAGGTGGGAGACAGAGACGAGACTAATGTAAGCTTATACAGACCTGTTACTCTTCTGCCGTTTGGAAAGATTGTGTATAGCTGGCTAGGGGGAAAGATATCGGAACATCTGGACACAAGAGCAAAACTTTACAACAGACATTACTGCTTTCGTAAGTGTAAAGGGACATGATGTACTTCACGACTTAACAGAGGCAATACTAGAGTGGAAGGAAAAAATGGACTGACGCTCTTCATTGACGTCCGGGGAGCTTTTGACAATGTACTGTGGAGTGAGGTGCAGTGAGAAATGGAACTAAAGGAGGTTTCAGGAAAATTATTAGATATTTTAACGTGATATTTTACAAATAGACATACGCTCGTAGAAATTGTAGGTGCGCAGATAATAAAAGAAAACACCGAAGGGGTGCCCTCAAAGTTCGAGTACCTCTCCTTTGCCGTGGAACGTATTCATAAATGGATTGCTACAACAAATGAGTGACCAAGGAGTGGTGACCATCGCGTACGTGGATGACATTTATATGGCGGTTTTCGGAGACTTACGCAGACACATTNTGACATTTATATGGCGGTTTTCGGAGACTTACGCAGACACATTGAACAAAAAGGAATTGAAGCTATGAAGCACTGCATTGTGAAGACTACGGTGTAAAGGTCTAGAATTATCACCGGGAACATGTGGAATGTTTTTCGGTAACACCAAATGAAATAGACGGAATCCGGTGATAAAAGGGGGGGGGGCGAAGACTATCGGAATCGTACGACAATGCAAATACTTGGGACTAACGTTGGACGAGAAATTAAACTTTACGAAACACGTAAAATACATAACTGACAGGACACGAAAGCTTCATTACAGCCTCATTAGAGTTGGATTCAGTACGAAAAATTTATCAATAGAAGACTTGATAAAACTGTATAAGGGAGGATTGCGGCCGATCATGAGTTATGCAGCAAGTGTGTGGATTTCCAGAGTAGGAAATATTCATGTTGAAAGGCTTCATCATGCGACGCAACGGATGTGTTTACTCCAGTTACGCGGATGTTACAACAAAGCAGCAACGCAGAGCACTGAAGTGTTCTTGGGAAAACCTCCAAAAACATACACCTTCATAAATTACGATTATGATACTCTCTAAGACGGACAGGAATGGTTACAAATCGACCAAGAGACCATACGCAATGAGAAAGGAGCGAAGGGAATCGTGATGAGGAAACTACTGAAGCCTGGCAAATAAGATGGACGAATTCATCAAAAGGATGCAATGTGTTTGCTTACATCAAGCCGTGACATACGTAGAACGGAATAAAAGATGGTTTTATCCAAGCCGAGATGTTATGGAAATAACAACCAGGAATGGCAACTTCCAAAGCTATTTAAAAAGAATAGGAAAGACAAGTGACGATGGATGGGTGTGCGGGTAAGGCATAGAGGACCCACATTTTGTGAAAGTGTCCAGTGAGTGCGTGTGAAAAACCGTAGTGTATTTTTGTTTTGTTTTTGTTGTATATTTTGTTTTCTCCTATATTTCATGTTGAATTTTTAAATTTTTATGATTAATTGCATTGTAAAAAATATATGTGGGTGATGTTATTGAGACTGAAGTTTTACGAAAAATAAGGAACAACTTAAAATATTATCTAACTCTGTTCTTAAATGTTTTGAAGATTTTACGTAAATTTAAAGAAACAATCAGTCTTTCTTAGGCAAGGGTAGAAAGGAGAATTCAATTGAATTAGCCACTGAGCTGGATATAAGTCAATTCAAGCCCTTAAAGATGCTACTGAAGGATCTGAGCATTACGAGGAGGATTTCGTCAAAAATCTGATCTCGACCACTGTTAGAGAAAGAAGGACTGATGAAGAAGAACGCGAGAAGAAATGAAGAACTGACGAACTTGAACTACAAAAGCTTGAATTGAAGCAGGGATTGGAAGTAATGGAAGAATGTCGCTTGAAAGTGTTTCAAACCCTGGCAAAGAGTTCAACGATATTATGTGAAAATATGAAGAAAGATATCAGTCTTTATTTAGTTCTGTTCGAACGTCAAGCCCGACGTGTTTCACTAACGCAAGATAAGTGGGTTTTCTACCTTTTGCAACTCCTCTCTTTTGAAAAAACACAACTGATTGCACGAGAACAAAAAAAAGAAGCTGAAAGTTATGTGTACGTTAAAGAGATTGTACTGAAATGGTTGACTACTGAAGTTGACTCCGGAGATATTTGTCGTGAAAACGAAGTGGCTCGTTGCGCAGGAACTGGGTCATGAGGCCGGGTGACAATTGTGAAACAGCATATCAAAACACGTTTAAAGAGGCGGTTCGCTGACGCAAAGGGGCGAGTGTAGTAGACTGTGTGTCGAGAGAATGCACGCTACCCGAGCATCCGGATTTGACCCTCACAGGGGACGCCGGTGTTCTACCTCGTCACTCCCACCTTTTCCACATCTCAGTCGATCCCCGTAGGGGACACTGCGATGACTCCCGAATAGTTCCTTAACTATTACGAAATTCTGCCGTCGGTTCAACCCTCGTCTCCGTCACTCTCTCTCTCTGCCGCCTGGAGCTGACGAAGGATGATAACTGCTGGAGACACTCTGACCTGGCCCATGCTTCGCCGCCAAAGCCGTAATGTGTGAGTAAGCATTAAAAGGGTTTTCACCTCAGTCTGAGTCTCATTGGGTTCACCCCTATCTACCTCTCCTCTCCACTTAGAAAACCCCCTCCCTTAAAGAGCTCCCTCTCCTCAGCCAGATGCTCTCCCCGTCTGTAGGTCGCGCTGGGGTCCCCTCGCTCGGCAAATTAGTTAGACAGGGACCCGAAAACGCGACATATTTAGACAATTTTTTGCCACTCATCAGGAGAGTCAATCTAGTACTTGGAGAGACTTTTATCATGAATTAAGAACATATTTCGAAGGTTGGGTGTCAGCTTTGAAAATCACATCATTCGAACAGCTGAAGGATTCAGTGATTTCTTATCAAATTAAAAAACGCTTTACGCGAGTTTAAGGCGCACACTGTGAGGATTGTCTGGGAGAACCATTTAACATAATTCAATAAGAATAAGAATTTAATTTTCGTGACAGCCGATACAGCGACTTGACAAAATCTTGTAAAAAACAAATCAAAAGTATATCTAAACAATTTTTTTATAAAATTTACACAAATTAACATAACAGTCATATATAACAGATCTGTCGTACACAAGCAGAATCCCAACCCTTCCTTTCCTCTTAGGTACCTTCGCCGTTGAACGGCACGTTGCGGGTCGGCGTGTCACAACTATAGAAATATACTACCTAGATAGTATATTTCTATGGTCAAAACTCGTTCATAAGTCCTTTGGACGCCAACCAGACCACACTAATTACTCAAATGCAAAATAATAATCACGGCTACGCTGTCGCGCCGGAGCGCACTGCCCCTTTGCTACTTTAAAGGTGCGACTGTCCCTACATCAACGTGCTCTCTTTGTCGTCCGTCAGTAGCTGCCTTCGGCGCGAGTACTCTCTCGTTCAAAGACTGACAAGTGACAATCAGCAATCGTGTTAGTTAAAAAGTTCAACATCTGGAGAGAGCCTTCCTCATGTCTGTGTAGTTGACACCCCCAATTATGAAATAAACTATTCTATAATTTTGTGCTAATTTCGTTCGCTAATGGATAATTTTGTGCTCATTCGGAAACCAGTACAATATCGATAACAGAAGTGAGGGTGCTAGCAGAAAGTACATCGACCACCACCACTTATTAAGAAATAAGACTACGGGAAAAACATCTACGTTATAATTTTGTGCTAATTCTACACACGTCTATATATGTACAAACTTTTCAATATTCTGTACGACCGTTCATGGACTATTTCTTTATTTCTCGTAATGTTTTCATTACAACGTTTCCACTCTTCAATCAGTCTTCGTGAGTTATTCTCTAAACAAATTTACTCTACTTAGTTACATGATGTAGTCTTTCACAATCAATTAAAATCTACATTAAACAATAAACAAGGACAATCACGATGATTAGTTATTGACCCCAATATACCAGAAAATAAATTGACGAGTTTAGGACTTGAAATAAAATTAATTGTATTTGCCGACGTTTCGAAATATATATTTTCTTCCTCAGGGCTGAGGACATGAAACAATACATACTAAATACAAAGTGAATACATACTAAAAATAATCTTGACATTACATACCTTATACACATATTAAATTCTACTCCACTACCTACATTGTCCCATTCGTACTCCTTGCATTATATTCATCCATACCTCCAATCACTCAACACACTCACTCAACCGACACTCTGTAAACTAATATGCATGACGCTATTGCGTGTACTTGTCACCTCTGTCCTTTTGCTTCTTTTGCTATTATGGTGCCTCGTCTGACTCAACACTTGTTTACACCACAGTGACGCCCGTGACTCAACATGTTGCGTCATGCGAGTTAGTGCTACGGTGTTACAATACACTACCATAATCTTAAATACTAATTTTATACATTTACGATAATGTATATAAAGTGTTAATATTTTATACAGTTATTATATGATATCCTTACATTTTTTGTTAATATACTTAACATACTCTACTGAATTATACATTTTATCACTTATTAATAATATTGATACACATACTACTTAAGTTCTGTGTCAGATTTTAGATTACATGCATTATCTTGTTCCTTTGTGATATAAATCATTTCTTTAATTAGCCGTTTCCTGTATACAAGTTCGGTGTCTAGAATATTTACATTATTAAAATCAAACGTATGACCAAGGTTCCTTGTATGTTTGCCTAGGGCACGTGTCGGGATATTTTTATTATAGTCAGATTTATGTTGGGCCATACGTATACACAACATTTGTTGGGTTTGACCTACATACGTTTTTTCACTATCATTACACGATACTTTGTATATTACATTACTTCCATTAATTACATCCTTCAATTGCGAGAAAACTGTGTTGCCTAAATTATTTTTATTTCTAAAAGCAATGTTTACTTCTGATTTCTTTAGCTGTCTGGCAACAGCTTCTGAGAGTCCTTTAACATATACAATGGACTTGTACACCGTATCTTTTTTGTATTCTGTACTTGCTATTCTTTTTTATGGGATCAAGCACAATCACTGTAAACAATCGTAAATATAAATTTTCGGTGTCCGATCTTAAATTTATGTTACTACCTTCTTCATAATTAATGTACAAAAAAAAATCACAAAACAAAGAATATCTCAAATATTTCAGAAGCGTGAAAACAGTAAAGAAAAAAGAGAAAATCACTTCTTACACTAATTCACATCCTTATACTTGAAAAGTTGAAAATCTTTTCATAACATTACATAATTTTCCAGTGAAACGTATTTAAGTTTTCAGATAAAAATATTCGTGAATTTATTAATCAATAATTTCGTACTTAATGTATCTTAAATACCAGTTCTACAAGACAGTTTATTGACACAAACGAAATAAGGCAGTTCCCTAACAACAAAAATTAATGTAAAAAATGAATGGTATATAACTTACGATTAGATTGTACTGTTTGAGGTTTTTCCACACGAAGCACACGTTCTTTGTTCCACTATCAACTTAAAATAAACTAAAAACTGAATCGAACCGATTCGGTTCATATAATGGTTGCACATAAACAAACTTTGCATACACACCATTTCACAGTGCTTACAACTGTTCTCTTCAAAAGGTATCCTAAGACTAACTTCCTAACAAGTTTAAGTAAGAATATTTGTGTGTTTAAATTTGTCCCTTAAACTATTTCGGTGGGGACATATACCTGAGATAAGGATTATAAGGGTCCGAGAAATACTTATCGAGGAAAAGTCTTGGGTTGTCTGGAGAGACCTTCCTATTGTTCTCAGTGCAGGTACGTTTGACTCATCATAATAGCTTTCAGTCTGACTTTTTCTCATTTCTGTAGATGCAATATTAACCGAGTCATAGTTCGTTGAAGGTACCGCCATGATCCCCGAAATCCGGAATACTGCATTATTCGTTAAATAACTGGAAACTCAGTTTCTCGCTAAACATGTATGGGACCTTTCTCAAGATACATAAAATACCTTTGAAATGGGTTTTTGTTTCCTCTCGGCAAGGAAAACAACAGGTTTGACAAGAACAAAATTAGTATGTTTTCTACTCCAACAAAAATTCACAATCAGGCTATCAAAAATTGTTTTTCTACTTTTTAAGTAATTTAAGTAAAACCCTTCTTAACGAAAATCAAGAGGTTTTATTAATTTATCTACATTCATATGCATTTCCGCAGTTCAAAGTAATTGCACCTTAACCGGACTCCGCTTTGAGACTAAAGGAATAAAAAGATATAGAAACAATATTATTAGGACTACGATTTTTTATGAAATTTTAACGATAGATGAGTTCTTCCGCGTCTAAACTGTCCTCTTCGTGGCTTTCTGTATCATTGGTACCCATGGCTGCTGAGCGACCTCGTTAACGCAGTTAACACCTCACAGAGCAAAATGAAACAGAGAGCAAGGTGTGCGCCAAAAAGCCCCCTACACAGCGCGACAGTGCTGCTTTCGAGTGGTAACCCTGTGGCGCGAATATTAGAGTTCTGTAGAGATGAGTGAACACTAGAGCAATTTTGTTGCCTAATGGAAGGGTTCAGTATATGGTGACCGTGAATGCAATGGTTTTGAAGACAATATTGAACATTTAATTGTAAATGATTTGGAAATAAAACAAGTGATATATCGAAGCAAATGATATTATTATATAGCGTTTCAATACTTGAACGGCCAAGAGTCTTCCATAACAGTAAAATAATTACGAGTCCATTCTAAGATGCTAGATATTACAGCTCTATAATACAATAATTAATATCATTGCTTAGTAACTATTAAATAATTCAGGCAACAAAATAATAAAAAATAGCAATATTCAATTTAGTTATAAAAATTATGGTTTCTAAATGTTATATAAAAAATTAAACGTGTTAAATTTGCCTTTGCAAAGCATTTTCAGCCATAAGTGAGAATTCTATCTTTTGATATAAATTTTTTATGGCATTAAAATTAATTTTAGTAAACAGATATTTGTAAAAATGCCTTAGCTCACAGTTTTTCGGAACGCTTATTTCTCCACAAAAGTCAATTGTGTACGACTACGTTCAATTGCTCTTGTTCTTCTATGTTTGAATAAATATTAAGTGCGATACAAGTCGTAATTTAAAGTTGGGAATAATCATGAACTGTAAAAAGCAAACAAACGTATATTTCTATGAGCCGAGATGTGTGTCAAGTCTCTCAAGTCAAAATGGCACTTGCGCTCACTTCTCTCTATAGAACCTTAGTTATAGGGCATCGAAATGGCGCGACTGATGGTGGCGCATTATTGTAATAGCATCATAATTGTAATGAAAACCATTTGTATTTTCAATGTTTCTTCTTCAAGGTTCTTCAATGTTTATTTATTTTCTAACAATAAGTTTATTAATTGAAATGGTGTAGTAGGGGTAGAATTAATGGAACAAATTGAATCGTGGTTTATAAATCATTCCACTATATTCCAGATATAGTTTTACGAGAAGAATTTATTTTTATTATCATTTTATTAATTCCTCACTTATAATTGCTTATCGATCATATTTACTGCAAATTGTGTAATCAGATGATTTTGTTTTAGTAGTTAATAATGTATTTTTATGTCAAATATCTGTTACATTAAGTGTTATTTTCAAGTTATATTCACCATATTGTCTTTAAAGCAGTACATAGTCTGTATAGATGTATTGTACTGAGAAAATAGATCACATTTCACGGTACCCCAGAGTACAATTAAATAGTTATCAATTTATATTTATAGAATCATTTTTTATGATAACGACCAAACTAGTTTTGGCAGAAGTGTTTTTACGAGAACTAGTTTTGAGCGTTTTCAAGCGATCAACACTAGTTTTGACCGTTTTCAAAAGTCCAATACTAGAACAAAAAGAGAGAAAGATGTAAAACTAATGAAAGGAAATGTAAATTTAAAGAACAGGAAAAAAGAAGGAAGGATGCAAAACGAAACCCTCCTGAGAACTTGTGGGAGGAGCCCTGATCAATTTATGAATTTAAATCATGAGATATAAATAAAGATCAGATACTGTGCCAGCGATCACATCCCTGAAGGAATGTAAAAAGGCATATCAGAGTTGGTTTCCGCCCAAGCAATTCGTCCAATCTGTAGGGTAGATTGTGTCTTCGTCCGACGGTACTATATTTGAGACCTCCAAAAAGAATGTGTTCCACGGTAAGAATTGTGTTGCACGTCTCACATTTGGGGAGAGGTTCACCGCGTAAGAGATGAGCATGGGTAAGATAGTAGTAGCCAATACGAAGACGTGTAAGGATCACTTCTTCACGTCAGTTCACACGGAATGAAGACGACTAGGTCTTAATGGAGTCTCAGCTTCAAGGCGGGTTTTTTCCATTATTCCATGTTGATCTTATTGCATGCTTTGAATCTGACGTGGGATCAGGTGAAATATCAGAAACTGGTCCCATAAGTCGGAAGGGACGCGAAAAATAATTGGCCTCGTATAATGGGATGCGTTGAAATATGAAAACACGTTCTAACAATTTTGAAAGGAGGATGTGGTATGTTTCAAAATAGGAGAAGGGAAGGGGAAACAGCTTTAGTTCTGAGCGAGCGTCCAGACGCTGCTGAATGTTGGAATAAACAATCAGTGTCGGTATTTCGTAGATCCTTGTGAGGAATATAATGAAGCTCACTTTCGTAAGTTCAAGGGAACACGAGAATAAAGGCTTCTAGTTATGCGACCCTTTTGCAGGAACGAGACACATCCAAGGCAATTTTCGGGATGAAGGTCTAAATTTCAAACCTAAACAAGACAGAAAAACGGGAAGGGGTTACGACCACCCATGCGAGCGAGCACCCGTACGTTGACGAAGGAATGTTAACAGCATATAAGAGATGTGGAAATTTAAGAGAGCTGGCTGCGTCGCTGAAGAAATGTGTGCCGTCTGGCGAAATGAATGAGTCTTTGTGAGAAGCGGTTGTTTCGAGGGTGTGGGTAATACTCTAGATGACTACCAGAACATAATGCAAGGTATTTCGTAATTAGTAAACGAACAGTGATTGGTTAGTAAAGAAGAGTGCGTCACAGAAAGTGTAACCAGTCGGTGGACGTCATGTGAGCATCTAGGTGTTGAAAATTTGTAGAAAAGAAAAAATGACGTAGGCGATGGGTGGAGATAAGCTAGTCGAGTTCGGGAGTTCTTTACTATTTAATACAGGAAATTAGGCACTTTGTGATACTCAGATACTCTGATTCTCTGTTATAGATAGACTGTGAGAGATACTTTGTTCGAGATACTGTTCATGATATTATGTCAGGAATGGACTGTTCACGAGACATTGTTCGAGAGACAGTTAGAGATGCACTAAGACTTTGATGCATTGTCAGAGAAGCATCGCATTCTATCCATTCAAAGAGTTTTGAGATTTTAAGTTACATTAGTCAAGTGATTTTTTAACATGGTTAAGTAGAGGCGCTTGAATATTCTGACCTTGCTAAGCATTTCGAGATCATCATCACGAGGGCAAAGAGTGCGATCAATTTTTTTCATAAAGTTTTGTGAGATGGCTTAAATCGACACCCGACTTTCGAGGGAGTTGACGAGCTGGCTGAGCCGCCGTGACCAACCAAAGGACTGCGCGGGGAAGCCTCTGGGACGTAAGAAACCACGGCTGCGGAGACGATGTGGAGTGTGCGCTACCACGCCTTACGAAAGACTACTGTTTCCCGTGACGACTTGCTCTGAAACACCTACTTGGTAAAGTAATTTCTTTGAAGAGCCCAAAACGGCACCACATTCCTCTAGTAATGTGTGATAAGTAGGTCAGGCAGTGTTGAAAGAGTGGCCAAGATTCTTGGCGTGGTTGTGTCATTTACTGTTACGAGTTTTTTTTGATAGACTTTTGTAAGGAACTATTATGACATCAAATGAACCCTAAGCTCAAAAACATTTTCAAGCAGACCAATTCTGTTGATGAAATTGTAAAATCAGTGTTAATTCGACATATGTAATTTGATAGTTTTGTTGAATTTTTGGGGGGGGGAGTGTTTAAGGGAGTTAGTAAGAAGAATTATTGCATTCGTGTATGTTTGTAATAGTAATTAAACCAATGTTTCATGAAAACTGTGTTTCTTTTGAGATAGATTAATGTGTATTTTACGCAAAATACCGGTCGAACCCCATCCTCTCTTTACTATTTGTAGCCAGAGGATATCTCGTCCCTGAGATGAACCTGCCGAGTGGGCCAGGTAAGTGAGTCTCGTATTTGCTAAATATCCTCCAATAAAATTTCTTACATGTATTGTAATAAAATGGGGTAATTAAGAGGTGGATGGTGTAATGGATAACACTCACCTTAGTAAAGTTGTCCTAGCCAACTCGTGCGCTAATCAAATACATCAAATAGGTTCGAGTTATTTTAGTAAGTGAGAACACACACTTGGTTTTATTACCACAGGAAAACGCATCCAAAAATATAGATGACTTAATTACTTATTAACACAAATACATATTGCTTATAACTAAAGCATGCGTACACCCCCAACATCACAAATATCCCATGTAACACTCTAAACATTTACTTTCTCTTTATACTATCTCCTGGTATATTAGTAGTACCAGCTATTTACGTTCATGTGAATTGAATTACGAGAGGAACTATAATCATTGCTCATCTTCTTAAATCCTGGTTAACAAAATAATTGCTAATATTCTGAGCAAGGCCGATAATGTGTCTTGGTCGTCGCACTAAGTCTTCTCGCGGTCACTTAATCTCCTAATACTGGTCACAGCCAGCTCAAGATTACCTTGGTTAATGATGGACAGTCAGTCTAAAGAAGTGGTTGGAGATCGGAATTCCACCAGTAGCGTCAGCTCGTGCATTGAGCCCTTCCTTGTCCAAGCTGTCAGTTCACTTATAGCTTGAGACCAGGCTCCTATGGGGTTGTCGCATCAGCAGTTGTTCCCGTTCATTCCCGGAAATGCAGCGCTTTGCCATCATAGTAAAGATTCTTTCACCGTAAACGTTTATTGACGTTTGATGAGATGCGATCAGAATGACTTTGTATCACAACTCATTAATGAACAACATAAAGCAATTGACTTTCAACTTGATCTCGGAGAAAACTTTTTAAGTTGAAGTTTCGACAATTTAGTAAAAATTTCGAGAAGTCCAAGTTGTCACTCAAGTAAGAAAAACTTCAAGACCTAACGGTCGAAAATTCTGAGTACATCTCAGAATGAAATTATTAATCTGAAGTAGAAAATGACGTAGTAAACTGAATAATGTCGTAATGAAAAATAGTGAGTCTCGTAATGCTCTCGCAGCGTCTCTGCTCGTCGTTGTATCAACTCGTCCCCACTCTGTCCATCAGAGGCTCGCTCATGTGCTTCTTTTCCAAAAATCATGCAACATTTTTTGTCCAATAACGTAAAATACATACTCCACGTGGAGCCATTGTTATTGGTCACTTCCAGAATGACGAGTGCGTGTCCCTGGTCAATCACTAGGTTCCTTTTTAGGAAATTTCCACACTTCCACTGTGTCATTTTTTTCAACTATCCCCTCAATGATTCTAATCAGATGCCTCTTAATAACAACGGAATACTAAATTTAGATAGCTTTCGAAAATTGGGAATGTCAAACCCATCTCTTAATCACTTTCTTTATCTCCGGTTCCACAACGATCGCCAAGCAGTCGCCTGTCCTCTGCATTTCGTCACCTATTCACTGACCTTTCTCTTTTCTGACCTCCCTTGGTCACCTCTTGTTCTTTTCGATCCCGACGCTATTAGGGCTAGGGTATCTTTCATTTTCCTCTTCCCCCAGGGGACTTACATCTAGTAAGTACGTGTTTGGCGAACACGGGGCCGCGAGCTGAGTCTGGCATTGCTCCCACTTACTTGT
>NNCF01126798.1:20640-37626 GCA_002313205.1 Laupala kohalensis
GACCTTTATGTCTGAATCGACATGGCTAGATGGAATATTAATGGCGCATGCCATATGCAACGTTTCCTGTTTCCAGGAATAGAAATAAAATTTTTGTGACTATTTGAACATTAATAAATTATAATTATGAATATAACAATAGTTATAACTCTTAAATATGGCCTCAGAATTCTATGTACATTTTCAGTCTTTTAAAAAATCAACTTCCCTTCATATTAAAAAATTATATACGTACGTGCAAAAAATAAGTTTGTCATTTTTCACATTTTCAGGTTATCCCCATACCCTGGCAGATTTTGACTGATGTCTGTTTTTCAGAAAATGCGAATTACTGAAAGCTATAAAATGTGCTGTTCTTAAAGGCAACTTAACAAATTTCATATAATTTTTTAATTGTGTACACATTTTGTAGACGTAACTAAAACGTAACGTTTAAGCAACACTCCAAAACAAATTATATGGAATTAACCTGACTAATTTTCCCTCATTTTTTAAACTAATTGCTAGTATTTTCTTAAACGCGTTTTTATTGTCCTAGAATATATATAAATATATTATATAATTTTATACCAAACACTATTACAAACATGAACTTTTAATCAAAATAATTTAGTTCTCTAATTCTTCTTAATGCATTGTAAATGGAGTAGTAAAACAAAAACTGTACTTTGTTAAATTTACTCGTGAAGGAGATATTCACGGTGCTCATTCTAATTTACTCATTCTGATGAANACACGATGCTCATTCTAATTGACTCATTCTGATGAATTAAGTCGACGAGAAGATGGTTCCCGACAGGAACGTGAGGTGGAAATGTATTTATCTTAGAGTTCTTTATATGAGACAGAAGAGGCGTCGCGTATTCTGATTGGGTCCGCAGAAATTCCCTCCACCGACATTGATAGAACCGTTTTCCCAAACTTATTTAAACTGAATCGTAATCACTAATTTCATTTTACTTTTCTCACACGAGAAACGAAAGTGAACAAAACCCAAAGAAACCCCTTGATGTTTCTTAGAAGATGTTGCGCCCAGAAGATCCTCCGAAGTATGGGAATCTACTCGACACTCCTTGCAATTTTGTTATTTTTGTCTTTCTATCTATATATAGGACTCTAATATCAGCATGGAATACAAGTTAAACACCAGAAATATTATTTATTTTTCTTTTTAGAAATATCTTTGGTTATTTTTCTAAACAATAGATTATAAAACACAACACTCGCAATAAGACAAATGGTGCCAATCACTGCTATATACTCTGCTCGATTTTCAAATGGTTTCCCACAAATTGTGTACCAAGTACTTCCGTCTTTGAGACACTCTTTATTGCGAACGCACTCGAAATCAAAGTAGCCTTCATCGTAATCCGTAATACAGAGATACTTCCGCTTCATTAGCACCTAGAAATGAAAACAGAATAAGAAACAAACCAGAGGCGCAACAAATAAAGACAAGACCTACTCGATCACATCATTATAGTATAGATCGCATTACGTAGAGATTATCGTATCACACCTTCCCCTATTACTTTTGAACTCTCGCCAAACCTTGGGAAAGTCTGTGGCGCTATGGTGAGAATTTGATCTATTATAGAGCATTGAACCTCAAATTAATCGCAAGATAGCACTAGTGTCATTCTTATTCTTTGTATTGCGGAAAAATAAAACTTCCGTGATGTGATTCGGATTCCTACCACCCTCTCTGAGAAAGCGTCAGAGGCATCCCCAAATAATGGGCGCGCTCTCCTTGATATTTATGTGTGATATAGGAAGGTGTTATATGAACTATAATCAGTAGTATGATGAAGTAAATCTTGAATAAAACAGGGAAACGAGAGATCTTTCAACTCACTGATCCGAAAGCCGTGACTAGAGGAGCAGTTGAATTGCATGATCCAATTGTTTCATGGACCCCTGTAGAAACTTCATTTTCCGGTTTTCCAAAAATCACCATTCCGATAAACAGAGAGCAGTGAGCGACCAAATGGATCACCANCCAAATCTGGAAGGAAAATTAAATTGGAATAATACAATTTTGTATGACACAAATGTGGTTTATGAATAGTATGCTACATTACTCTCAGATTTCTTCAACGCTCAACCAAGGATATTATTAGCATTAATTCCACAATTTATTTATACGAATCACTTGTTCAGAATTATGGCTCGTCAATAAAGGCTGGACACTTCGTCAAACGCATTTATAAGCTTGAGTCTGTAAAGCACAGATTCTTTAGATATACGTCATATAAACTTTGTCAACCAATGAGTTTTGACAATCATGATTATACCGATATTGAACGGAAACTAAATCTTGATGCTGCAAAATCGTTACATAATTATAATGATGAATTATGTACTCATATGCAGACATATAATGTGATGAACTCTAAATTATAATTTCCGGAATCCCATATTTCTCTTACATCTGTACAAATATAAATTGCAATTTTAATGCGTCTAGGAATATATTAACGATCTCTAAATATGAGGCAATGTGCGAGATTGACTGAATTTAATGTATGTTGAGGTCCAATACGGCATTATAATAATGATTATATTATTTATTCATAGAATTCTATTGCAAATTATTGTAAATTGCTGGTACTAATTTCTGTACCTCTGTGATTTTAGTATGTATGTTATAATATTTTCAGTATCTCATACGTAAAGGGTAAGGGCAGCCCGTTAATAAATAAATAATTAACTATGTTCCGTCCATCTCACCTGGTAAATCTGGGCTAATTTTGGGGACGCGATCAGCTGACCAGACGACGAGAAGGAACACGGCGAAGAGCATCATGAAGGTGACTTCAGAGTGAATGCGAGCGACGTCGTGAAGAGGATGATACAACGGGAGAAACAGCAACACTCCTCCAGGCATGGCGAGAAGAGACGTCAGCACTACTGGAGCCACTTCTTTTAAGAAACTGAAGACAAGAAGGTCATTAACACTCTCACACTGTAGGCAGGTGGTACACCTAACATAGAGCTCACACCTACGCCCCACATGGGTTCACTTGAGGTGGAATACAGCACACCTTTCATCCAGAATTGTTCCTATTGCCTTATTTGAGGTAGTTCTAGCGTAGGTAGACTTAAAATACAAAAATATCTTAAATCGGCGTAAATACGCAGAATAACATATACTCACAGTGAATTCAACGTTAGAAAAACATACCTTACCGGCCATTTAAATGAAATAATTGCAATTATAATTTATGGCGTATTACATTGCGTCTTATGAAGAAAATACTTATTTAAAACAAGACCAACTATTAAGTCATGAATGAGAATGGTAGACGGGCCCGAGAGGCGAACGGGATGGCGCAGTTGGTAGGCGCATGAGCGCGTAAAGCTCAAGGTTCCGAGTTCGAATCCCGGTCCCGTCTCCCATTTTCATTCGACGTAACATGATTAATAACATGTTTTGTAAATATACTTATATTTTCTATGTTTGTACAAAAGACTAAGATATGAATGTAGAGTATACTGTGATATTTTAATAATTTCATGATTAAAATGAAGAAATCAGACTCGTTCGGGCTTTTCAAATTCGGAGAACGAGCGACGGAGCGGGGGAGGAAATCCTCCTTACTCTCTAAAAATTTAAAAGACCGCCGTTGAGAAAGTGCGACAAAGGGAACGTTCACATCTGGCGGGAGCGCAGTGGCCCGCCATGAGCTCTCTGTTGAAGCGAAAATTCATTGCTGTTTAGAAATTGCAGGCGAGCGAGGGAGTGGGAAAAAACGACCCACCGAGGACACGCGGGGAGGAAGGAGCAAGTGGCGACTTGTTAAGAAAAAAGCGTTGCAAAAGAGCGGTTAGAGATAGTTTGAAAAATACTCAAAATTCCCAATCAGAATTTAGGCACGGGAGGGGGAACAGTTGTGGTATTGGAAGCTTTTTGTCACGTGAAGTTCAAAATTGGAAGATATGGGAAGTGGAAAAAGAGGTATAGGAAGGGATGAAGTCCATTTAAGGAAAATGGCAAATTAAGATTCAAGGATTTTTACATGAGATTTTCTTCGCTGACATTTTTACGTTACTACTCTGAAACCAGTATTTCGAGATGTTCGCACTAAACACCAGCACTTCATTTTCTGAAGATGCTGCGCTTGGCTCACTACTTGCCGATTTTTTTTGATTGAGCATCGAACAAGTCTGGTAAATTGTTCCCGATCAGAGCCACGACTCAGTCAGGTTAAAATTAACCGATTAGTTCGAAACCTCAGATGAGAGTTCTGAGCTGGGTATTGTCCGGATCAGTCGTTAGTTTGGGCTAACAATTTCCGGAGGGCTATTCTGAGAGACCGAAGTCAGGCCGACGCTGCGCCTTAAGGCACCCGAGCAGACAGCCACCACCGGTGTAGCCGTCGCTGACGACACCGTCAAGGGTCGCCCTCGGCGTTGCGAGGTCATCGCACCCCCTCCGCTCCACTGTCTGGTTTGGTTGGTCAACTAAAGAGGTATTTTTACGACGGTTGGTGATGTCTAACCGACGTCGTAATGCTCTTGTGCGTAAAGAATAGTGCGGAACTTATCATAAAAAGAGGCCTAGAACTGTGGACTTGATCATTGCAAAGAGTTGTCAATAGTTGTCAATAGTTGTCAACTTGATCATTGTCCTAGTTGTCAATAAATGTAACAGCCGTTTTTTTAAGAAGAGAGAGATCATGTAAATTCAGTGTACTTTTTTATTTTGCTGAGGGAGAAATTTTAAAGGTTGGTTAGAATTTAAATCTAGCTAAGATTGCTGGATGTTGTGATGAAGCCGAATTCGGCGATAGTGAAACAGTGTTTATGTTAACGATGGTAGGGTGTGACGTGTGCTTTTTGGGGGACAGCATGAGGGCTTTTATTATTAATGTACATAACTGTGTGATTAAAATTAATAAGTTAATTTGTCAAAGTGTTTTCCTACATCTGGAACCCCAGTATGATTTTCCCTGTGATAAAAAAACTTTACGAACCCAAATTACTAGTGGCACCGTGAGTTAGAGCTAGTCGAGGCGCTTTACTTTAAATAATTATTATTAACAATTAAATTTCAATTCTGCCACAATACAAACCCTGTATTGACTCTTTTTGAGGCAGGGACATGAAGAAATAAATAAATATTTTCCATCGTCTCCACATGCTAGTGAGATCCAATATGGCGGATGCGATTCCTCTTTCTTGTCTCCTAAGATTCGTTCTCGCACCTGTTGGTTTCCCACTTGCGCTGATTTCCCAACCAGCGATGCCACGCGTGGAACCAGAAGGTGAAGCTGGCAGCGAAACACGCGTGGAAGTAGTATGAGTTCCAAGGAACCCAGTAATGGCGGTCGCCGATGTTGGAGTCAGTGTCGTGCCACGTCCAGTGCACGAACTTGACGGAGACGATGTCGTAGGGGATATCGATAAGCACCACGCAGAGACCAACTGGGAAATAGAAATATCTCATACGGATCGACCACCACTGTACAAAACACTCAATCTCTCTCTCTCTCTCTCTCTCTCTATATATATATATATATATATATATATATATATATATATATATATATATATATATATATATATATATATGAGATTATTTTTCATAGACATCATCTAAATAATGCTGAAATAGGATTGTGTATAGTGCTCGTGGTTAGAGTCCTTAATCAAGATAGAATCGTCACCGCGTCCACAACGTAATTTCTCATAACAGCCATATTTACTACATAGAACTTCTCGTAGCCCCCTTGTCTCCAGCTGTCTCTCGATTCTCGCCTCTTATTGGTGGAGTAGGGAGAAAGGACGGGAGACACAACACAGTCATGTGATCAACTGCAGCTGAGAGAATCCACTGTGAGCAAATTTGCGTAGCAACATTCCGCATTATATTTACGCCCTTGACAGTTGTTTCTTGATTAAGGACTCTAGACGTGGTGTGGTTTCAGAGAGGTTCGTCGTCACCGTCGTCACGGCTAGCCTCCGGTGTAACCGGTGACAGAACGAGGCGAACAATACAGGAGTTGAAGAGAGAGGAACGACGTGGACGTCGCGTCATCTCGTTCCGTCTCATCTGCTGAAACGCCCCTCCCCGTCAGGTGACAGCTGTTACAGACATTTTCGTCCCCTTGAAGTGAGACATGGCCATATTTCATTTATGTGTTGAAAGTGACCAACGTAAACAAAAATGAAGGACTGCTATATTGGTGACCCCCGTTCACACATTAGATCATGATGCGTGCTTCATTGTGATCCGCCGAACCCGGAGAGTCAACTCGGTTGTCCTTGGAAATTTGTTCGCGTTCTCGTCTCTCGCTAGAGAACTCTATTCTCCAAACCTATCCGTATTTTATGCGGAACGCAGAGGAACTGCAGATACGTTATTCTGAATATCATGAATAACTGCACCACATTTCAAGATAACAATCTCTTGATTCTCCAATGTGTATGAGAAAGAGAACTGTATCAATGGTAAGATAATGTAAAAAAAGAAGCGAATTTACTATTTTGGTAACCAATTATCCATTTATTTTACCGTCCTTCACTATCGTCCTTCACACTCACCAGCAAAGGGCTCAGCCCACGACGGAAGACGCATTCTCGAAACAGCGACGGATGCGTGGTAAATGAATACTGGATCTGTAAAAGGAGTTACTCATTATATACAAAATTATTAATTATTGGGAGGCTTGAAGTGAGAAAGAAAAATCAATGAACAAAAGATGGAAAAAAAAATTTGTACTGCATACATCGAAGCTTACACATACAGAAGCAAATAAATAAGCTTAGTTGTTAAAAAAAGCAAAAGTTACAAACCAATAATAAACTAAGTTACTCTCCGGAAACAAGCAAGGGACCATATTATAAATTCCGATCAAGGGTCAAAGGGTAGTGATGGATTCAATACTTATAGCAGAAATGATTTAATAAATATACGCTGTTATCTGTTTGTTATTCCAAAAATCCATAATAACAAAAGTATTAATGTCATTCCCGTCTATGGAAAATTCGCCACTACTCACAGGAAGACCGGAGAAATATCCAGGTCACAAGAAGGTAAATATGTTTTAAGTTCGATATCTAGCCGTTTTCGGGCGAAGTTTTGCTACACCCTATCCACATCTCTGGGCTCATGAGGGAGTGCTGTGACGCTCTTAGAGAGTTAACATAACCTCTCCTCCCTCCAAATTTCATCCTCACCTCTAAGTGGTGAACCCTGTTCGCACTAACGAGGCTCTGGCGTCCGAGTATGGGCGGGATAACCCTAGCGCCTGGGTAGGAGGAAATGTCTACTCTCAGGCCTAAGAAGCCTCAAGTAGCAGCCCTACTAGCAGACTTTGAGAGCTATGGGCTGTAGACCTCGAGATATTCAAATATTTAGAGAAAATCAACAAGAAATAGCCGACTGAACTACCGATGACGAACAAATGCACAAAACAACGGACGCTCTTTGTACACTACTGATAACAAAAAAGGGCCCATTTATTTTTCTAAGTCCCACGCTCTGACCAGTTTTGGATCTGTCAAGTTTGCAACAGATCTCTCTTCTTGCTTCCCCTTCGACAGGGGAAGTTTCGTTCGACCAATCGTAGGTCTATTTGAAACGGCTCCCATATTTGGAAGACTAATAGTACCGCTGGTAAATCGTAACGAGATAAAATGTTTCATTACACCGCTATTAAAGAAATATTTTNTAAAGTTTCTATAAAATAATTTCTATTCATGTTCTCTTTAAGTTTCGACATTTTAGTTTCTTCGTGTGTAAATGAAAGTGTTCAATGATATATTTTACGAGGAATTTAGAAAAGTTCTTCAAAATTTCAATAAACATGTGCAAAAAATATTTATATTGAATTTAAAAGCAAATAATTTATATTTAAAGCAAACAATGATACTAAAAGAAATTCACGAGTTCGTAATTATACCCCAAGTATTAAAACTTTATTTTAATAAAAATATTGAGTAGAAAACGGGTCTAATATATATCCAAACCATATTTTCAATAAATATTTATTCATATAGCATCTAGATTTACAACATTATACATTTGGAGAACAATATTTACTAAAGAAAAAGGTATATGCTCTATTAATTTAAACTAACAGTTTTCGTAGCAATAAAATAGCAATCGCATCGTCCAATTTTACTAAGCTCCATAAACTCAAATTCCCCCTCTACAGAGTAACACGAGGCCGTCTGATCAGATAAGGTATTTCAAACCTTTCTTCTTATAGTCGTAGATGAAAGAAATAATTTCAACCAGGAATACCTAGAAAGAGAGAGAATTTGCGCAGGTGATTTAAACTTTCGCTTTACTTGAACGCAAAGGCTACTTCATTTGAAGGTCAAAGTATACTTTTGAAAAATATTCAAAAACTGTTCCAACTATTTTATTTTTCTTAAATATTCATAGTGTAATTAGTATATGTTTAATCCGCATTATCGGTAAAGTTTGGAATAGATGCAGTGAAATAATTTCCACTCACATCGCGTACCTTTTCCTTTACCAGCGGTGAGAATCCAAAGAGTGTGTTTGTAGATATGTCATTTTAATGTTATTTTTAAAGGAGAATAGAAGATAGTGTGCATCTCATGTTTCTNATGTTCAGTGCTATATCAGTTGGAAATGTAGAAATAGTATTGTAAATATTACATTTTACACTTTCAGAATTCTTTGTCAAGAAAGATAAGTAGAGTAACGAAATAGCATGAAAAATACCAAACACTCAGACGCAAGGATATTGAAGAAGTATTAGCTTTAAAATAGTATCACATATTTAAACAAAATTATTAATAGATGCAATTAATGTTCTTTAATTGAACTATGAAATTTAAAGGAAGAGAAAGAAAGAAGTAGGAACAAAGAAAGAAAACAAGAATCTGTGGTTGTATTTCACAATTTCATTTGAATAAATTAATGAAAGAGATTTCAGTTTCAGTTATATTTGTTGTAATCTAAAACACGTTTTTTGTAATATTAATCTCGGATCACGATTCTATATGCTGCACGATTACAACCAGTTATATTGTAGACCTTTATTATATTAGAACATGTAATTTATTTGTTCCTTAAGTAGTTTTATATTATTTTTAACGCGAGAATTAAACTTTTGTGTTATTAGTTCAAATTTAGACAAACGTTTTCTATATTTATTTAATTCCTTTTCACATATATGAAAAACTTAAGAGAATCGCAAATTATATGAAATTACTTTCGACAATGCACATCACTTGTAGGCAATGAGATTTGATTTCTTTACTTCACTGTATAAATATATGAAATTATAGGAATATTTATAAGTAATTTGTGATTCGAATTATACCAATTCCATACGATATCTTGCAATTATATTCAAATTCTGTTAAAAACTATATTTTATCACAGTATTACGCAAACGTTTTTTACATTGCCTATGAAGACGTTGCGAGACAACGAATCTCGAGATGTCGTTTAAATATAGAGAACGGTAAAGTTTATTGAAGTCAAGAATATACAGAATATTTTTGTTATAGAAGTCCAANAAAGTCCAAAATGTGTATGATAAAAAAATACAAAATATTTCTTTAATAGCGGTGTAATGAAACATTTTATCTCGTTACGATTTACCAGCGGTCCTATTAGTCTTCCAAATATGGGCGCCGTTTCAAATAGACCTACGATTGGTCGAACGAAACTTCCCCTGTCGAAGGGGAAGCAGGAGGAGAGACGCGTTGCAAACTTGACAGATCCAAAACTGGTCAGAGCGTGGGACTTATGGGCCCTTTTTTGTTATCAGTAGTGTACAATGGAATGTTAAAACTCTGTTTCAGAAGGGACAATTAGCACAAGTGATTAGAGAGATGAAATATTACAGAATGGATGTTGTAGGATTAAGTGAAGTGTGATGGAATGAAAGTTGACATATCAAGTTAGGAGATGGATACAGTTTTCTCTTCTCTGGAATGTCTAATGCGGAGGATGATCACGTTGCAGGTGTCGGAATCATCGTGAGCAAAAGATTTTCTGATGTGATGCTGGAATGGGAACCTATCTCTGAGCGGATTATAGTAGTCCGATTTAACTCTAAATACAGAGAATATCAGTAATTCAATCCTATGCTCCTACTGAAAATGCTGAGGAGGGGGTTAAGATGAAATTTTACAGTATGGTGGATACAACAAGAAGGAGTATTCGAGAAGGTGACATCAAGGTATCATTGGGAGATTTTAATGCCACGGTAAGAACCCAAAATGAGGATTTGGAACATGTTATGGAACAGCACGCACTAGGAGAAATAAATGAAAATGTCGAAATGCTTATAGAACACTGTGCTAATAATAATATGAAGATAAGTTGCTCATTATTTCCGCACAGGAATCATCATAAGATGACGTGGGTCGCGTCTGATGGGAAAACTGTTAGCCAGATAGAGCAAATTTGTATTAGCTCCAAATTTAGCAAATGTTTGTTAGATGTACGCAACAAAAGGGGTGCTGATTTGGAATCGGATCACCATTTCTTATGCGCCTCCTTCCGTGTACAAGTAATGAAGACCAAACGAGGAGAAAACAGGCGAAGAAAATTCAGGGCGCAGTATTTATCCGAACCAGAGATAAAGAGAGAATTGATAACAAGTTTGAGAACAAAAAAAAGGTAGAATACGAACGAAACTGCGTGATGGAAAGTGAAGAACAAAATCAGAATATGGATGGCTAATGGGGGCAAATCAAATACACATTTCTCGAGGTTAACGAAAAAAGTATTGGGATATACATGGGACCTGATACAAAACAGAAAAATGATTAAGAAGATGATTAATTCTAATGATAGTACTTAGAATACTGGAAATTTAACATATTTGTATAACTTACTTCACAAGGAGATTAAAAAATCTTGTAGAAGAGATCACAGAAGTTATGGAAAATATGTCAAGAAAAGCAGAAACAGCAGCTAATATAGGGAATCTAAAAGAACTATTTGAAATAGCTAGAAAGCTGAGTGGAGGCACATGAAACCAGAATCAGCCGGTGAAGGATAAGGCCGGAAAAGGAATATTCTCAACAGAAGGTCAGCTGCGAAGGAGGTGGAGAGGATTCTTTATGGAAGTTCTAAACCTAACCTAACACAGAAAAAACTGAGGATAGGCCGGAGGAGGTAGGTGATTTTCAATCTCTGAACGTAGCTCTACAAGCACCCAATAAGAGGGAGATGAGATATTGAAGGCGGACATTCCCTCAACAGTGGATATGTTATATCCATAATTTCAAGTTATATGGAGAGAGGAGAGATTACCTGATGAATGGTCGGAGGGAATAATCGTTAAAATCCCTAAGAATGAAAATTTAAGTGTATGCAATAATTGGAGAGGAATCCATCTACTTTGTGTTTGCAGTAAGATCTTTAGTAGAATACTACTCCATCGCATATCAGCAGTTGTAGATAAGAATATCCGCAAAGAACAAGCTGGATTTAAAGCCAATAGATCGTGTATAGATCAGATGTGCTCTCTGCGAATTATTGTTGAACAGTCCCTGGAATGGAGGTCTTCACTATACGCCTTGTTTATAGACTTTGAAAAGGTATTTGACTCCGTTAAACGAGAGGGAATCTAGAGAATCTTAGAGACGAGAGGAGTCCCAATTAAAATCATTAACCTCATAAAAGCGTGTTATCTACGTTTTAGATGTCAAGTTCCTCACAACGGGGCCCTTTCTGAACCATTTGAGACGGTGTCTGGAGTAAGGCAGGAATGTTTGTTATCTCCTCTTCTTTTCATATTGGTGATGGATGAGGTCATGAGAAACACCATCCGCGACAGAAGAAGAGGAATAGTGTGGAAATTACATGATAAACTAGAGGACTTAGACTACGCTGATCACATACGCCTTCTTTCACACTCCTGGGAACATATGCAAGAGAAAGAGAATTCAACTGGATTAGACATACTCTGAGAAAAGGACCGGATGAAATCCCCCCAATGCTTTGGAATGGAACTTGCATGGATCCAGGCCACGTGGACGACCACGCAACACATGGAGAAGATGAGTTGAAAAATAATATGGAAAAACTATTAAATTAATGAAAATTGGGCGACCCGAGGCGTAGTGCCTAACGCACTCGCCTTCTACCTCTGGAAACGCCGTTTCAAACCCGGTCCGATCCAAGTAGAATCCGAGTTGGTGGACGGAGCGGTGTTCGCGGCAGGTTTTCTCGGGGTTCCCCCGTTTCCACCACAATATTCACTCATAATCCCCCACATCATTCACCCCCATGCCATTCATACTCACCGCTTCAGGGGAGGTGCGGCAGGAAGGGCATCCGGCACCCTAGTATTCCCTAGCCAAAATCAAATGAAGCATCATATATCCGTCCCCATTCGACGACCCCACAATAAGTGGGAAAAGGCTGGGTTAAAGAAGATTAAATTAATGATAGTTGATGCAAGCAATAGAGTTCGCTGGAAGGCAATTGTTGATTCCCTATGTTCCTCTTAGGAATAATGGAACGTATTATTATCCACATCTCTCCTTCAAATGAGTTCATAAGTAAACACGTCTAAACTATTATTAAAAAAAGAAATAAGCATTTGAAGAACATCCATACAATTATAACGCGGTTAAATTATTTTCAAAATTCCCACAAAAGTTTCAGCAGTGTCGCGTACGACGAAATATGGAGGACTTTCTGAATAAAGGCTCATCCTATATTTTATCTGAGTAATAAATTGAAAAACTTGAAATTGTATTGAAGGTTTCTTGATAATGAGAAATTCATTAAACTGAATCTCATTTTGCAAAACATCGACTGTCAAGTGAAGGACCGCGCAGGTCACCCAACATCTCAGACAGACGACCTTGATACGATGTACGACTCGCAAAAGACGAAAATAGCATCGAGGTACTTGTTGTATGCGAAAGAACATTTCTATTTTTTTTACACATAATTTATAATAAAGCATGAAATACGACAACACTTACACAGAGCAATGATGTGAATGGGTAATCTTCGTCCCAGGAACATAATAGGAGTTTGTGAGTGCCAGAAATTATCAATATCCTCCAAATTGTAGGTTATTGTTTCTACCACAATTCCGTGCAGCATGGTAGCGAGCCACAGGTATGGCAGTCGCCTGCCGTTCAAGAGAGCTGTAAGCACGAGAAGAAAATTGTAATATTCCGTAAAATGGTTTTCATATGGTTTTGTGGGCTATGAATACACAGAGGACGATCCAGTGATTTTATCCTGAGTGCGCGGATTGGTCGGTCAACGATTTACAAAAAGGTTCTACACAGAGAAACGAGGGAATTGTGATTTTCGTCTCTTTACGATGGATTCATGAACTATTCTAAATCTAAAATATTTTAATGGAAACAGCAACAGGAGATTCGAATGCACCATATTCTGTGAATGGACATATGAGGATGTGTTATCCTCATATGAGGACATATGAGGATGTGTTGTAAAATAACCGACGTATTGCTGACTCCCTCGACAGAATACATTTTTTTTTATCACAAAGAGGTTTCCTTGTCTTCAAGAATAGTCATTACCAAGATCAATTTTAATACGTCTCTGATAATACTGAATTTCTCTTTTGGGTTATGTAATCTGTAAATAGTCCCTACCTGTATTACAAATTGTTGAAAGATATCGAATTTTTCTTTACTGTTGAATATACGTTCCCTATGTCTTAAAATTAATGTATCAATTTTCTAGTAACTTTTTAAGAATTGTTCCCTCTCCGCTTCGTATAGCTCACAATCCCGTAATGCAGAAGCAGAATACAGAACCTTGTGCTAAATTTAGATGATACCAATGTTGTTTTAAGCATACAGAAATCTCTTAAATTGTGGTGCACCTCAACTCCAGGTAAGGACATCCTGTTTCCCATTTTCATTCAACATTACATAATTAATCTGTTGTTTTAAGGGGTTTCTTTTTGCTTGGGATATTCTTTTTTATTTACGTTTCGAAGAAGTTTGTTTGTTTGCGTTAGTACGCTGTCTAAAACAGTATCCATGAATTGGTACAAAATTTCGAAGGCATCTTGTGAAGGATTCTTGCACGTACAGTTCAAAGTATGGTAAATATTCATGAAACAGGAGCAAAGGACGTGTGCAGGTTGGGGCAAGATGGGGTAGAGAGTACAGATACCCAATTTTCCATATGGAACATTCAGTAAAAGAAGTAGATGAAAAATTGAAAAATAATCCTCACATACAATTGTTTAAAAATTGATTATTTTAAATAAATAATGTTTTAGTGTGTACTGTTGTATGACACTTAGTTCTCTTTGATTCATGGGTTCATTTCAAAAATCTTCCCTTTCGAGCTGGGTGCGCCGTTGAACTGGAGTAGAGTTTACTCGTATACTTTCCACATACGAGAGCTTGCACTGATCAATTCTCAGGAAAGGAAGACAGAAAAAACCAGTGGATAAAAACCATTGCAAATTCTTTCTCATATACGTTTCTCCATCTGCAGCATAGAGTGACAAAGAATATCATAAAAGTGTTGTGTAAAAGTAATTTCGTCGTAGACAGAAATAGATGTATTTTCGTGTCTGCAGTGCGTTTGCTGTCCTCCTATGTATTTTATCATTATCATATCTTTCATTTTAGTTTACGAAAGGTGTATTCTACGTCTGCTTGCTCCAATAACACTGCTAAATATTATTCAAGCTTCTTGTAACAGTATACTAATGCGTAAGTGTAGCAGACGGAAATTATTTTACTGCGTCTATACCACTCTTTCAAGCGGAGTACCGCTAATGCGGATGTAATGCAAACTAATTGAACAGAAAATTTAAGCAAAATCGTTGGAGGCGTTTTTGAGAAATATTCGAAAGAGTGCTTTGACCATAATGTGTAGTACCCTTAGCTTTAAAGTAAAATAAACTAGAGCACGTGCTTCGACAAGAAGTAAATACGAAATGCGAATTAAATTGATTCATCCGTTTACTCAGAATCGCTGCGCACAGACGGACGGACGTTATGCGCAAAACAACTTTTTCTGAATCAGGGATAACCAAAACGGATATATCCGTCGAAATCTCGCTTTCGAATTTTTTCACGATTATGAGACAGTAACAGAGAACATAACGTGTGTGAGAAAGTTAAAAGAATGAGTGATTATTCGTGTGTTCCGCACTGATTTAAAGTGCGATAAATGTAAGTCCAGTTCTACTGTTTAAAAGAGATGACTGACATCGCCGCGCACTCGCTAATAAATGACAAACATAAATAATTCCCAAATTACGTATGAATATTTTTATGTACATATTTCTAGAATTGAGTGATATAGGAAGCCGGGACGCAGTCTTGTTGGTACAGAAACTGAATAACTTACCATGAATTAGATTGATTAAGGATCCGACCAGAAAAGCTACTTGAGCCAAAATGTAAGTAGGTTGGCGCCGCCATAGTTCTACAGGATCATTGATTTTCAAGAACCAATCTGTGAACTAAAGGAAGAGGGTTGAGACAATATTATAAATACATAATATTTTACATTTTGTGTCAGAAAACGACGTTAATTTTTAGTAACAAGTAGCTGACCCGACAAACGTCCTGTCCAAATTTTAATAGATTTGTTTGTGATCGTTTTGTGAATTTGTGAAAATTACAATTCAACTGAAAAAGTGAAGGAAAAAAAATCAACCAAAGATGTCGTTCCTATCGTCAGTTGGTCGAGAGTGCATACAAAAATTATGATTTTTGCGGTTTGTCCGAATTTCCTTTGTAATTGTCCTGATTTTTTTCCCTGAAAACTTTTCCAGCACCATAATGAAGAAAACCAAAAAAGAAAGAAAGAAAGAGTTACGCATCGAATCCATCTTCCGAATCGTGATTTATGGTCTTGAGTTCACACAAAAATCCTATAGAAAAAGCACTTTCAGTTTATCCCTAATTTTCCAATTTTCCGGGTAACTTTTCGAATTTTTCTAACCTTAGAAACCTTATTCTGGCTATTACGAACATTTTAAACGAAAAATTACCCAAATCGGTCCAGCCATTCTCAAGTGATGCGCTCGAGACCAACGAACAGCATTTAATTTTTATTTATATAATTCCAAGATAAAAATATTTAGGGTAAATTATGAAATATAAAAATTAATGAGAGAAATGGATTCTCGATTCCGAACTGCTGAGAGAGAAAGAGAGCAAAAGAACCATATGCTTCATTTTCGTCAAGTGAGTTTTTTGTTTCAATTTATTTAAATCTTACTTTATTTTATACATCATTCATTATACATTTAATGACATATTTAATACGTCATTCCGGGACACACGTGGTTATACACCTCTTTGTTTTACCATTCTTCTTCTTCTTCTTCTCCTACTGGGCCCGATCCTTACTACCAGTCGTATGCGTCACACACTTGTCTTAAAGATGTCACGTAACACTCCAGTCTCCTGCACAAACCGTTCAAATAACTCATAAACCTGTTTATCCTTTAGTAATTTGGTTTGCTTTCTGAAATAGATGATCTGTTTCTCCCTCATCTCTCCCATAAACCTTCCTCTTTCCAGTCCATAGAGTGCACAATCCCACAGTAGATGGTATTGTATCCCCTCATCTTGTACACAAAAACACAGTCCATTCCATCCTTCTACGATTATATATTTATTTTATACATCATTCATTATACATTTAATGGCATATTTAATACGTCATTCCGGGACACACGTGGTTATACACCTCTTTGTTTTACCATTCTTCTTCTTCTTCTTCTCCTACTGGGCCCGATCCTTACTACCAGTCGTATGCGTCACACACTTGTCTTAAAGATGTCACGTAACACTCCAGTCTCCTGCACAAACCGTTCAAATAACTCATAAACCTGTTTATCCTTTAGTAATTTGGTTTGCTTTCTGAAATAGATGATCTGTTTCTCCCTCATCTCTCCCATAAACCTTCCTCTTTCCAGTCCATAGAGTGCACAATCCCACAGTAGATGGTATTGTATCCCCTCATCTTGTACACAAAAACACAGTCCATTCCATCCTTCTACGATTATATAT
>NNCF01126798.1:37842-148111 GCA_002313205.1 Laupala kohalensis
GTTGCCCGGAAAATTGGAAAATTCGGGATAAACTGCAAGTGCTTTTTTCTATAGGATTTTTGTGTGAACTGAAGACCATAAATCACGATTCGGAAGATGGATTCGATGCTAAACTCTTTCTTTCTTTCTTTCTTTCTTTCTTTCTTTTTTCTTCATTAGGGTCGTGGAAAAGTTTTCAGGGAAAAAAAATTCGGGACAATTACCAAGGAAAGTCGGAAAATTCGGACAAACTGCAAAAATCATAATTCTTGTCTTCTGCACTCTCGACCATAACTGACGATAGGAACGACATATTTGTTTGATTCGTTTGTTTTGTTTTTCAGTTTAATTGTGGTTCTGTTGTAAACCACTAGCTTTGTTTCTTTACGCGTCATACAACACAACAAAAAATGACGTATATCATAAAACAGTACAGTGAACGAAATTGTGACGTTACAGCAAACCAATCGAAACAAAGCATTTGTTTGTTTTGATTGTTTACTTGAACATCGATCTTGCAATCGAAATCTAAATAAAACACCTTGATATTCATTGTGATGTCAAATTTAATGGAAGAAAATAAATCATTTGGTTGACATGAAATTCTGACTTAATTAAATAGTGACTTAAATTTTGGAACAAAACCGCATCACGGTTCCAAGTCGATCACATTCCAGACGCGTCACACATTTCAGCGGCGCATTCATTGCCGATTGAATTCATCTCGCGAGTAAAATTTCCCATTGAATGTACTCCTCTCAAATTCAATGTTCATGGCCACAATATCGTTAATAGATACAATGATCAGTCAGAAATATGTTTTCTTCTTCTCATTTTTACTTTGTTTACACATTTAAAAAAGCTTTTCACAAATTCACAAAACAATCACGAACAAATTTATTGAAATTTGGACCGAGAGGACAACGTCTGTCGGGTCTGCTAGTGTCTTATATATTCGTAACTCCTTCTTCCTCTACTACTTTTGTACCGTCGCGTTTGTACCACTGACAACAATTTCCTCGTTCACTCGTTCCTTCCGTTCGTTTCCAGTCAGTGAGTCAGTGTCACGTTTCGCAGAAGTCATGAGCTTTGTAGAAAAGACTCGATGCGATATGATTCTGGTTCTTTTTCGAAGTATATAGGGTTAGCAAATGTTACTTCACCAAACAATCTCCCTTAGCAACAGCTCCAGGGTTCCTTGAAATAATTCGATTAATAAGTGTAAGTTTATCATGTTTCTGTTTACCCGTTTCACTGATCAATGATGCTATTTGCCACCATGGAAGTATATTCACAAAACCCATCTGATGTTGGAACTTGATGTTGGTTCTCTCAACAGTTGATATTAGAAAAAGAGACAGAGGCTGTCGGACAGAGGCGTTCGTACACCTCTTAACATTGAGTCGGCTGCCTAAATCTGACCGAGGATTGCAAACTGTAGTCTATAACACAGACACACACAAAATGATCTGCTCCAATGACTAGACCTGTGTATTTTTAAGTATTTTGTGCGCTGAATCCGAATCCGGGATCACAATTGCTCCATCACTCTCCGTTTTTTCTATCGTGAAAACAAAACCACCCTTAAATACAGAAAATACGAATTTAAAAAAATCGGGTGATAGTAAAATCTGAATTCTGATTCGTATTCAGCGCGTCAAAATACATAAGGATACATAGCTCAGTCTTTGGAGCTGATCAATTCGTGTGTGTGTTTATAATAATGTTTTAAGTTGAAATAGTACTGTAAACCTACAAATGGCAGCCAAACGGAGCTGAAAGATACAGAGCCGCTCAGTAGCTCACCTACGATCTTCTTTGTAAGGGTTTCTGAACAAGACGAAGACTGGCGTGCGTTCATTGTAGACTTCCGCGATCCGTGGACACGTGGTCTTGTCTTCCATGTCGCATTTCGATCGTCATCTTCTCCTCAGCCCGACTGTCATTTCAACTGTCATTCTGTCGAATCCTTCCGGGTAGAAAGACATTGTAAACATTTTTTGAAAAAGGTGATGTGTTAGAGAGTTGAAAGAATATTTAAAGATAAATCGAAGATCTTATAAAAATGCCGCAAAACGCCATGAACAAATAATCAGTTCATATAACAAAACTGCAATTTATGAGTGTTCTTTTCTTTGTAACGCAATTTATGAGTGTTTTATACTCTCCAACTACAATTGAAATTGCCTCACCGTGACTCAATCATTTGCACAACACAATTTTCCTTACATTCAATACACTACGCCATGTGAAAAAATTGGAAATCCCCCTGAGTTTTCCCCATAAGAAAGAAATTGATTGCGAATATTATAACCTGGGAAATTCCCACGCATGGAGCCGGGTTGAGGAGAAGATCCAACAGGAAACCCTACCAGTGACTTGCTCGTACAAAGTTATGTTGATTGTATAAATTTCGAAACATTATGTCGACTAAAGATTTTTGAATTCAAAATAAAGAAGTAATAAAAAGGGTATTCGATTGCAGAGTGCGGAGCTTTGTTATTATTATTAAAACCGAGTAGACAGTTAAGGACAGGAGAACGAGATGACAGAAAAATGTCGCATTCATTTCTTGGTTCCTTCAATTTATTTTTGTCTTTTTCAATGAAAATGTACTGATGAGAATGAGATCAACTATGTCTAAGCAATGCAGCAAAACAAGAATGAACTATGGACAACGTGCGATATACAGGTCTCATACGTCGTGCGCCTAAAAGGAGGGCCCTGCCACTTGAAAGTCCCCAGCAACCGACCCACTTGCTTATTTATTCTGTGATTCTTGATCATCCTTTGTTATGTTACTCATTAACAAGAATGATCGATACTCGTGTAGGGACTCTCAAAAACATTAATCATTCAGATAAACATTCAATCCTCTCAGAAATCTTAACTAAGTACTTGAAGCAAACGAATAAACTTATCTGGGACTTTTCAAGTGGTAACATTACACAACATTTGCCAGCTTGCTATGCAGATGGTCAAACGAATCATGAAGATAAAGTAGCACCTGTTTCTATGCGATAAGAGGCCAGGTGTTAAGAATGAGAAAATGGATTTTTCGGTTCAGCACTTCTTGAAGAAAGCAAAAAACAAGAAAAAAAGAACACGTTGGTACGACTGGTCTTATTGAGTCTCCCACACCGTTCCAAGTCAATTTCATATATTAGACGGAAGTTAAACTTAACGGACACATCAATTCAGGAAATGGGATGAAGAATTTATGGGTGTAAAATCAAAAGTGAATGTAGAAAACGAAGCAATGATTTGTCTTAGTTTTATTACAAAACGAGTCGCCACCCTCCAACATATCTCTGACTGTTTGAAAAAAAGTTACTTCTCTTTCATTCTCGCGTAGTTACTAACATCCCCATCACATCCTACCCCACTCTCTCCCACTTTACAAAAGAATTGTAACAAGACTATAAAAACACATTTTAAAACCCCTTATCTAGAATATGTTATGTTTCGTTCAAGTCTTTTATCAAAGCCACAATTTTCTAATGATTTTTTTTATCTTACCAATGATATTTCTTTAACACTCAAGTTCCAAGCAAAAATATTGACCTAGCCTTTATTGGTGGACCTTGTAATCCAGTACTCTCGGGACTTGAAGCGTGTCGGATTATGGAGTTTTCTTGTCTTTGCATTTTTTTTCTGAACGGCGTTTAATAACGAAAAACTGATTGTTATACACGTATTTATCATTTACATTTAAAAAATGATAAAGACCAATAAAAGAAAACAATGGAGGTAACTGTCACATATGAAGACGAAAGGTTATGTCATGAAAATTAAGTAAAGACAACGATTTTTTAATTAACGCCCAATGCCGAAGATGCCGGATTATAGAATGCTGAAAAGGTTTTACTGTAGGCGTTTCTCGGCGCAATCAGAGAGCATCCCATGTTAGTAACAGCGTAACGAGAACATAATATGCAACCCGCCACACTGGCATGTATACATAATATGCATGATGTATAATATATGTACAAAAAATGACCTTTAAAATATGTATGGTAAACTATAATATAAAATATGTAGATAAAATGATACATAAAATATGTATGGCGTATAAAATATGTATGAAATAAATAAAGTATGTATATAAAATATGCAGATGATGCGTTATAGATCGCACACGACTGAAGTATTGTTAACAATGACAATGACACTTGTAATAACTGTAAGCACAAGACCCTCTAACGTGATTTACATGCTTGTACAAGTAGTGAAATAGAGAAGTAAATAAATAAATAAACAAACAATCTTTATTTTAAAAAGAGCAATTGCCAACTGTGTATGACCACGTGGGGGGGGGTAATAAATTAATTATTACCCCCCCTCCGAAGCAAGCAAGGGACCACCATCCCATCAATTTTGGTCAATTTTGGGCATTGACGGATTTAATATTTTTAGTGAAGTTATTTAAGAAACGCATACTGTTATCCATTTATTATTTCGAAAATAAATTGTAGATATTAAATACAGTATGAATTCGAGATGAAGTATTTTTGCGAAGAGAATTCGATTATTTCAAAATAAATTATTAGAAATAATGCAGTACAATGCAGTATAGAATAAAGTAGAAGTACGACATTGGATTAAAAGTGAGGGCGATAACAACCGGAATAATATTATTTTTTTATTGTAGCTTTATGGTTCGGCAACAAGTAGGTCATTAGAGCTCTAGAAATAATAGTGACGTTAAAATTTAATTTTAGTGATAGATATTGTGAATACGTCTGAGGGATATCCACTGACGTGACCTGTTTCCTGGGATGGACCTGGGACATAGACAACGCGGATGTAGGAATATGTATATATAGATAAGTTCCTAGTAAACTCCTCGAGGAAATCCCATCCTGAAGTATTTACTTTAACCTCAAACAAAAAGACAAAAGAATTAAGAATAATTGTGGTGTGAAGTATTGATAAATACATCTATCAACGTCATGAAATAATTATAACAAAATTGTTTAATTTAAATTTGAGCATTTTTTCAACAGTTTCGGTATTTCGTTGCTTCCAACAATTTGCGAAGATTATGGCAGAAGCTATTCTTGACCTGTTTTTGACAACAATCTACTGTGACGTCCATACTTTCTGTGAACATACCGAGTATTGCGGATCAACACACGCTTAGGAAGTCGATGACGAAAATGTCTTGTAGTAGGGGGAAGTTAGCCTTGATGTTCTATAATACGCACATTTAATGACCTCCCCCTTTTTAACTTAGAGTTTGTCACTCTAATCCATTTACTCAGCCGCTCAGTGATAGTACTGAGCAATGAGGAACGAACCATTAAAAAGTCAATTAATCAAAATTTGTCTCCACATTTTCGTAAAAACAATAAAAAAAGTTATATACAGAGCGAGGGGGGATGTAGGACTAGTATAATTATCCGAGTGAATAAAGGAGGTATAGCAACAGGCGCGATATAATAATTGCGAGAGAGTATTAAAACATTTATGGAATTCCGCGTCAAAACTTCTCAGAAGACAAATTAATTCGTCGATGTTGTTTGTCAAGTCTGCGCTAATGGTTTCTTGGTCCGAGATAATTCATTTCAGTTTCGTCTCGTCTCGTCTCGGTCTGATGTTGCCAACGGTGCAACGCGAAACTTCGTTCACCAATACGAGTGTCTGGAATACAACATAGAAGACGATGGTCGGAATGCATTGCAGTTTCTTCCAAGAAGACAATTATGATTTTTCACTTCGCATTACTTTGGCACCTTTCTCCTGCGTTACATGCAGATAGTTTAGGTTATTTAAACTAAATTATTAAGTATTTAAGCAATGTTTAACTTACTCCTGTAAATGAAGGTTGTACATCTTCGTTTTCGAAATACGAAGAATTTAACATGTTAGAAGATATAGGTGATGTGATGAACGGTAGACTTTCACATACGCATCTCACGACCCTTCCTATGTAACTGTTTTAGTCGCGAATCGTTTTGTATTTACTTCATCCAGTCTTCTCGATGCGTTGACCTTTACACAAGGCCGATAAGATTACATCGAGACGATCAAATTCGTCATTCAATACAAGTGCGTCCCCGAGTTGATGTGTTTGTTTTAATATTACCTATTAGTTAGAATATAATGACTTTGGTTCATCTATCCCGTAACGGAAAAGTAATACTGGAAGTACTGGTGCCTCAGTATTGAACTACTAGGTTTCAGCACTTTCCTGCAGAAATCAGTATTTCTTGTTGAGTGCCTGTACTTTTCTCCTTCCCAAAAATACTGGCAGTATTAGGTATTCATAGAAAAAAGTATTAGGCAGTACTTTGCTTCCACAGCCAAGACACAGGAAGTACTGGGCTGTATGTTGAGGAGAAAAGAAAGTACTGTACTTACTTGCAGGAATTTTTTCAACATATTGTTTTTACATTCACACTTATCTCTCCAATTTTGATTTAATTATTTGGAACGAGTATTGTTCAATTTTCTGTTAAAACATTTTTCAAAAATTTATAAACAAATTCTTTTCTTTGATACAATCAAGAAAAATAAGAAATGCAAATTATTTAAAGATTTTCTTTACACACAATTTTTGCAAGTGAAAAATACAGCCAGTACTTGGCCTAATTAATAAGCAGTACTTTCTTTCCATTAGGAATTAAGGACCATTCATAATGCTCGGATGAAAATGTAATTAAAAGTATTTTGTAATCATAGAAGCAAATTTCTATAACCAACACTTTTTTCAATCCTCACTAGGTAGACAGCATCATTGTTTGGAGTGGAAACTTTTAAAGCTTGTTTTCACATATTTCAATACTGTTCTTTATAAAATTGTCAAGAAAATTTCATTATGCTCAGGGGAGGCAATTAAAAGGACCCCATAGTTTTTATAATTTTGTATTTAATTCTATGAGAAATATGAAGATATACACGTATTCCATGAAGCATTGTTGGCATATTAGTTAAAATTATAGCTCAATTTTGACATAAAGTTTATTATAGAGAATCACAAAAGGTGCAATTTTTTTCCTTGGTTAGGAATAAACATAAGATGTAGAAGTCCAGGGAAAAAATCATTAGAAGTGGTGAAATTCCCTGGTTAATTCAACACTTCAAGTAAAACTTTGTCAACTTGCTTCTGCGGTCTTGTGTACTCACATTTGCATTTTGAAATCATTGAAACTGTCTTATACACCACTAATTTAATATTTTTTATTTCAAGACTTACTCTAATAGACAACATATGAAGGATAATGAAACGAAACACATTAACATCAAAATAAATCATTTGTTTTACTATATTTCAAAGAATATTATACATAAAATACATAAATGCCAGCAGAGTAAAAAAATGTTAATATTTTAATAAAGCTCTTCTACATACTGTTATTAAATTAATATAAGTTTTTCTTCTTCTTAACATCCATTTACGATGACTAAACTACTTCTCATAAGTAAAATAAATAAATTTAAATTTTTTAAAGATGAGGTACATTTGTTATGAGCTAACATTTTCTCAGGTACTTAATAGAGAGCTGTTAAAGCAGCACAAAACAGAATAGAAATAGTTGTTGGCAAGAGATGGCCTCTAAAACTACCAGCAATTTACAATTTTTACAAAAAATAAAATTAATAAAGAATTACATTGCTCATTTCCTATAAGCACATTTCTTTAAAAGCAATCTAATACCTAGAAGAAAAAATTCAAATATTTTAAAGCCACATGAAACAATAAGATAATAATGGCCTTCATATCCATGAAATACACGACATTGCAGAAATCAGAGGCAGATTTAGATGCTGTCTTATCTTTTCGAAGTCAAAGTTCTTTTCATTCAATATTATAAAGAAACAGAATCCAAAAAGAAGTTTAAAAAATACAACTTATAAAAAAATAATCTAAAAACAAGAAGATACAACTCTTCAATTGCTACATAAAACATAGTTACCATAACCCATTTTGTTAGTTTTTAAAAGTACTTTTTCTTAAATAAGATTTTAATTTCTGCATGTGAGAACCATCATCTTTCTGAATTTCAAAATGTGTGTCAAAGTAAAAATGATAAGAATGTGTTTAAAAGTGAAAGCTATTTCAAAATACTGCTTTTTTTCGCAATTGCACTTGAGATTGCAAGAGGGAACTGGTGGGTCACGCCACCGCCACCGTCACCGACGACTGGAACATTTTCCTTGTTAGAATGTACATATAATGCTCTCTTCTGCTCCAGCCAACGTTTTCTCTCATTCTTCCGTAACTGATCATTGGGGTGACTGTGGTTGGAGGAACTGCTACTACTGCATCTGTCAATGACGACGGATGTACGCTTTGACTTGCTAGCAACTTTCTCACTCTTATCAACTTTATGTTGGGACAGCGGTGCATTTGCATTTGCGTTGGGATTTTCTCTCACGCTATACCCATCAATCAATAAGTGATTAACTCGACTAACAGACTGATCGTTAATTCTTCTGGTGCCAATATCCACTTCTGCGTATTGACTTCTTCTTGTTGGAAGGGTAGCAAAATGAACCCTCCTTTCAGATCCTAACCTAGAAAATACAAGAGGTTTCTCCACTTTCTTGGGATTCAATTTAGCAGAAGTAGGTTGTGTGAAGCTGGTCTCTCCCTCTTCCTCATATACAGGAAAATCACCAGGGACTTTTTGATTGTGATGAATGCTCTTGTTACTCGTGCTTCGATTACTATGACAAAACTGCAGATATAATTCAGCTTGGGTTACTTTCTCTCTGACCACCAGTTCTGTTAAAGCCACTTGTTTTTCACGTTTAACAATAGCTTTTTCTTTATTACTAACTTCTGCTTCACGGAGGGACAGAACGGATTCCCATTCTTTCAACCTTTCCAATTTCATTTGAAGGACGTCTTTAATTTGAGCGATTTCTTCCCCACAGTTGCAGGACTGTGCCGAAATGGTTTTCTGCTTTTGTGACCTTGCTTCACTTCCCGTGTCATAGCAAGAGTCACATGTAAAGGCCTCCAAAGAGCCTTGCACTAAATGCATTATAACGTCCGAATGATGCAATATGTTATCAGCAGTTGGACGTGACTGACTCTCCACTCTAAGCATTAACTTAATCATATTTTGCAGGTTTTTAGAATATGCTGGAGGGATTCTATCATACCTACAAAGAGATAAGAGAAATTTAATGTATGAAAATACTAACAAAAATTTACAAAACATATAGGCTACTTTCAATTATCTTCACTCAGCTCGCAATGCAAATCATTGATTTATGTTTAACTACTACAGCCAGTATTTTTATCCGAGTATTTTTATCACCAGATATTTTTAAGAATAATAATTGACAGTTGTAGTTTACTGTATTCTTTTCTTTACTGGTTGTCTGTTGCTGAATTTAATAGCTAGACAGAATTGCTTCCAAAAAGGAAAATTTTATAAATATCAGTTTTATAACGAGCACAAGGTTAATTTTGGAGAGTGTATTTGTTGTGTATCATAGTGACAATAAAAGCACATAAGTATAATGATTCGACAATTATTATAATTATGTGATTTCACAAGTAATTGGTACACCGTTACAAGAATTTAATTAACGTTTTGCGATCAAGGAAATGAAATGCCTAAACGCAGTAAATGGAACACAATAATAGTACCTAAATTCTTCTGACTATACAATACATCAATATGGTCTTTACTCATTTTCAGTACACATAGAAGAAGAAAAAAATGTGTCCAATAATAGAATTTACGTTACAATAAATAACTATAGTAGCTAAGGGTTAATTTTGACATTTTATAAGAATTTTATGTTATAAATGAATGTCACATTTCACAATTCAAATCGTAACAAAATTAAAACAGGATTACTGATGCCATAATACTCTCCAAATTCTATAAAATATTTTTCTCCAAGTACAGGAAATAACACAATAAATTTAATGAAATAGATAAATATTGACCTATTAAAGCAAACAATTTATTATCATTCCATTCAAAGTCCACTTCACATCAAACTTATGAAAATCACAACATTTCAGTCCACATTGGTACCGTTATCATGTGAATTAAAATGTTAATTATCATGTGAATTAAAACAATACGAGCAAACGTCAAGTCAAACTCAGTTTGATTGTAATAAGTTTTATGTATTTTATATTGTGATTAGTGGAACCTTTATATATTTCCACTAGGTATACTTTGAATTGAGTGATAATAAATTATCTGATTAATAGGTCGATATTTATCAATTTCATTGTATTACTATGCAGACAAAGACTGTTCATACAATGAATTCACAAATAGTTATTGTCTGTACAATTATAATTATTGAATAAAACAACCTTATTTCACAGACTAATTTATTAACTATTCAAGACAACATTTAGATTCCCCAACATTATTCAATAATAAATTTACACAGCAAGTTTAATAATAAAGTAGAAAAGTGATAACATACCTCCCGACTTCAATGGATTGAATTAGCGTTCTTAAATTGGAACCATCAAATGGAGGATGCAAGGAACATAATTCATAAATCAAACATCCCAGAGACCATATATCTGATTTTTCATTATAATGTCCATTTTGAATGGCTTCCTACAAATCATAAAAAAATCATTTAGTATTAACAGTTTCAGTTATTAAAATCCTTTATAATAAACAATACTATTAAAAGTCACTACAAAATGGTACCAAAAAAAATGACAAGAAAATAGGAGTATTTCATAAAGACACTATCCAGAGATAAATGAAGCTTATTGTGGTTTTGAATTTTATGTTAGCAGAAAAGTCGTCATTCCTGTTCCCGAGAAACCAACCTTCTTATATTATTCAAACTGACAGTCATCGTAATGAAAGATCTTTTCATCTTAAAAATTCTAACAAAAAAAAAAAAGCAAAGTCAATACTAACAGGGCTAAGGTAAAAAGGTGTTCCAACAATCCCTGACAAAACACTGCTTTTTCCATCCTCAAGAAGATAAGCCAGACCAAAATCTCCTAACTTAACATTTCCACATCCATCCAGAAATACATTGGCTGGTTTAATATCTCTGTGCAGGACAGGACCTTCTGGTACCTTAGTGTGACACACGTGAAGAGCTTGAGCTAGCTGATACAACACACGCCACACAAATTTCTCTTCAAGATTGATGTTGATTCTTTAAAAAGATACAATGTTAATATAACAATTTGGGATACCACTATGATATGAGATAAATGTAAAGCCTAGTTTCTTACTTTTTACACTGATTTATCAATGTAGACAGATCACCACCAGCACACCATTCCATCACAATATATATAGTAGTGGTTGGCTTATGAATAATGCGATCATAGTACTTCACAATGTTTGGATGTGCTAAGCCACTCAGAAGGTTAACTTCATTAACCAAAAGCTTAACAAACAAACAAAAAATGATATGTTAGAACAATGAACAAATGTGCACTACAAGGTAACATATGCAAATTGCACTAATAATATACATTTTCAAAACACAGAATAATGAAATATAGCATTGCAAAGTGTCTATTTAGAAATCATTGTTATATTTCATTAATCCACGTTAAAGGAAATTACTGCAACAGCATACTACCTTCTTTTTGTCTTCTGTCATTTTTCCATAGCTGATAGCTTTCCAAACAAATATTACTCCAGTTTCATTTTTCAGCACCTTATAACATGTACCAAAAGATCCAGTGCCTATCTTTCTCAACACAGTGTAATCACAAATAGAACTCGCCATGGTTGAGCAACAATTAGAATGCTACAGATAAATTTCAAGAGCAAAACAATATAAAATTCACTCAAACATTTTCCATTTAATTTTGACACACCAGCATAAATAAGAACTTCACTTATTCACTCACAAACATCCCCTTAAAGAATATCGAATACTTATTTCTACAACTTGCATTAATTCACTACATGCATCGCCACAACACATATCACACTCAGGTTGCTGAAAACACTGGTGGTGTTTTGCATTTCCTTTTACCAACGCCCGTATGTCATCCTCACAACCCGCTCTCCACCGAAATTCAAATTATTCAAATAGGTGGTTTCCAGTCAGACCAGTTGACCAATCGCAGGTTTCTCCAACTCGATCTCTGATTGGACGAAACTCGAGAAGCTACAGCGAAGTGAGGTGTAAACTGTTGCAAAACGTACCTAAATTATTATGAAGGTCACATTTACTATATGCTCATTGTGTAATGATATCTCTGCTTAATTGTATTCACTGTTATGAAGTTCTATAAAAATATTTTTTTAAACTTGAGAAGTTAGTTCACTGTACGTTTGTATCGACTGAATTGCGTGTGTGTGTAGTGTCACTTTAAAGGTTAGTGTGGTTGGCTATCAAATGGTGCCTGAAGGCAATGGTAGAGGATGAACACTTTATTTTCAGATAGTAGAACCACATTATTTTCGGTTGATAATAAATTTTTTTCGATATGCAGACCTAGTCATGTATACACACATGGGGAACCTTGTTTTCATCAATTCATAATTTTTTAATTAAATTATGGACAGTGATAAAAAGTCTTTATTTGACCCTAGTTCTAGTGAAATATCTAACACGTCGACCACAAAATTTATTCCCAAGTACGCTTCTCCTGTCAAAACGACCCCGAGATATAAACAATGTTACCGTGTAGAATGGGAATCAATGGCAGTGTTCAAAGGTTAGTGGTAAGGATTGTGTGTTGAGTATAATGTTAAGTTTTATGCATTTAAATAATACTTGCTGTACAATTGGCCTTAAGACTGGCTGAAACCGGTCATTAATGAGCCTACCAGAGCTTATTGTATATACTGTGACAAGAGTTTACATGCTCATCGACTAAGCCTTCTGAAACACACTATTACTGTCCGGCATACTAAAGCTGCTCAAAGAGTTTACACCATGAAGGTATTTTAATGATTAACAATTTTTAAAAATTGTAGAAATATTTTTTTTTCTGATTTCATAATTTATTTCTCTAAAGGTAACATCTGGTTTGCATACTCCAAACACCATTGTTAAAACTCCAACCCAAACCGAGGAAGGAGATATAGCTGCCGATTGTCAATTATTTGGTCCTGCTAATGACGAACAAGATACACATTCAGATAATGAACCAGGCAGTGCAATCCCCTCTGAAGATAAGGAATTGATAGCTGAAACTCTATCAATTCCTTTAAAGGTAATAAACAAATCATTTATCATGTGTAAATGAAACACACACTGATGGATACTATCTCTTAAAGAATTTATGCGAAAGAGTAAATCATTATATTCTGACATCTGGAAAGGAATAGGTGTATGTATTAGATTCTACACTCTAAAGTGCATCCAAAGAATATTATGACAGCTGTTTGATAAGGATTTTTTTTGTTTACCGAGGACTTTGGATTACTACTTGACATGGCGACCTTATGACTATTGATAAGGAGCAGTTATAAATTACTTTATTCGTGAGGTCATGAGCAAAGTTCCTAGTGAGAGAATCAGTGTTCTTCAAAGACACTTGTCAAATCCCCTTAAGGTTTTTATTTTTTGTGGATGTGCAAATTTTGTTGTGTATTAATCTCTAAAACCTGATTAAATTGATTTTACTGTTGTGTAATTTACATGTACCTGTCGATAGATTCCTCGTATGGAAGTAGGTCCAGTACCTGCTCAGCGAAGTAAATTATCCACTCATGTTTTGGATACTGCAAAGGGCATTCCTGTTGGAGGTCTTCAAGTTAGTTTGTACAAACTAATAGATAGTCGATGGAGAATTTTAAGTGAAGGGTACGTAATATTAAGTAAGAGAGATTAAAAATATCAGTTTTGTTTTATATTAGGTTTATTGGACTTATCTTTTTCGCCATGAACCCAAGATTTACTCACTACCTAGTGAGTTATTTATGCAAATAAATGCCAAAGTAAATCTTGTATTGCATACAACTGAAAAGGCCTTTTCTATAAATTTTTTTCTCTAAAATTTCATAATGAATCTCTACTGATAGATTTCTAAGTGTTAGTCGAGAAGGATGAAAGCAGATAGTTAGTGACAGAATGTGGGCTCATTCAAGCCGGTTTGAGATCAGGGACACGTCTTTCAAAAACATTTACAAAACAGTTAAACGTGTTTATTTTAATGTTTAAAATTAATATAATATCATAAGAATTTTTGTTGTAATTTAATGTTTATTTGAAACTTCCATTGATATTTATTTTATACTAGTTGAGTAACTGCAGCTTTGCTTGCGTGAGTTCTGTAATATGTCTCCAACTTTATTCTTTCTTGTATTCCCATTGGTATTTAGTGAGAATTTTACCCTTTAACGTTAGTTGTTTGCTAATGGTATTGGCAACATTAAACGTCTGAAAACAATGGGTCCTCTGCAATTTTCTTATTTCAAAACTAGTTTTCAATTACTTTTATATATAAACCCATTTCCACCCCATACCCAAGTAGTGGTGAGGGCTAAATTTTGACTTGCACAATACCACGATGTCATTGTCAACTGAACGACGCCAAAAACTGTAGAATCGTCACTAGTATCTGGCACGTTCTATCATTTTTACACAGCATTCCCTTCCCTAGGGGTGCTAGGAGCGTATACGGGCAAGTTCATTAGAATTTTAATTTTTTAATTATTACCTAATCCCAAGAAATTAGTCAAGATTTGGTTGCTTCTGTTTTACGAAACCTTCACAATCATCACATAATCTTGATTCAAGGCAGGGATCCACTCTACTCCTTGAGGTACAAGTCACTTTTTTATTGTTCAGTTGCATGTGGTTGGTCACAGCATATCAGGAACTCTATGTATCAGGGGAGTGGCTCAACGGATAAACATATCTTTTTTCTGAGAGTGTTCTTCAGGTTTCTGCTGGACATTGTTCATGAAATAACTTCATGGAACACTACATCAATAGTTATTTAAAATTAAAATCAAAAACCGATGTTTGAACCTAACTTCTCGGGCCATTACCAGGTCATTCCATGTGAAATCAAAGCAATATTAGAACATTTTCTTCCTCACCACCAAGTTTTATTAAATTTGGCATACTATTTGATTTCATAGATATTAAGAAAATCCTCTAATCTTATGTTCATAAAATAATTGGTTTTGAAGTTACAAGGCTGTGAAGTTACCAGAAGGTAACTTCTAGGGCGTGAAAATGTGCAATCAGAATTTTTTAAATATAATTTGTTGCTCATGTAATGAAGCTTGAGAGCTTAACATGGTCTTATTTTAAACGTCTTTTAATGGGCTTTCACATGAGTTACAACATGGCATGATTTAAAATCAAAACAAATTTTAAAAATTAAATCAAAATTAAAATTTTTAATTTATTTTCATAAAATTTTGAAGAAAAAAAAATTGTTCATTTATTGTTAGATAGTCCTCAAAGTTTCATGTTGTGATCATGATGGGATAACAAGTTACAAATTTCAACATGTCTCAACGAGTTTCAATTTCGAAGTTTCACATATTGGAACATGCATATTATTGGAAAATGTTTTATAATTTACGGTCTTTAATTAGAATATATATTACGCTAATGAAAGGATAAATAATTAGAATATACCATAAATAACAATATTGCATTTAAAACAATGTATATTATGTATAAAATTTTATGTTAAAAAAAATTGAAATAGGTCCATGAAATCATTAGGGATATTTTTTCCAAAAGAATTCCTTTCATTTGATGTTTTTGTTCTGTGACAACTGGTACCACCTGTATAATTTGTCAACAAGGTTTGTTTAACTTTGGTGTGTGTGTTGTGGGATTTGACATGACAGCTGTATTAATTTCCTTAATTTTGTCTTTGAAAGGACGCTGTTATATTTTCTTTCTGACTGTTGTGTGAGGCAAGCTAGCTTGTTACGACTGGAACAGTAAGGACAGGATTGTAGCTTATCTATATGGAACGGGTAGGGAGGGAGTTAGGGTAAGGGTTTGGGCCAGTTAGTTGGGTTTACCAATATCTTGGCCCGCATATGGTTAGGGGGGAAGGAGAAGGATGCCACCAAATGTCTTCAGATGGATTTTGTTCATTGAAGGTGTAACGTGTGTGGTTCTAAGGTTTTGTTCTGGAAGGTGTCTTTGACTTGCTTTTTAGCTTCTTTGTAGAAGTCGTGTAGCAAGTCATGTAGCTTGTTACTGTTTCATGACAAATGGTGTGCAGGAGCTGGAAGTCATAAAATCAAAGTTGATCAAATAAAGTCAAATTGTCGGTGCATGTATGATTATAATTTTGGTCGTAATAATGACCCAACAAGTAAGTTTTAACGTCATTTAATTTTTTGTTTTCTCAGTTTCACTAATCCAGATGGACGGTACTCAGAGTTTCTTGAAAAAGATGCAGTAACATCCCCAGGACGTTACAAAATGCACTTTGATGTTGATCGCTACTTTGAGCTTCGGAAACAGGAATCTCTATATCCTTTCATAGAGGTGAGCATTTTTTATTTTTGATGTATGACTTATAATTTTATAGTTTTTGTTACCCTCTTCCAGAGCATGGCTACATTTAGTTTCTTAATAAATATGTTGTCAGTTTCAATGTATTAGATTTTACTTGATACATCTTTTATTTGTGGAGAATATTTATACTCGCTGAGTTGCTTGCATTGCTTGTCTGATTTTTGTGATTCTATTTTTTCATTTATATCTTCTGAAAATGTGAGAATATATTTAGTTTATAAAAAGTGCATTACATTTCATCCTGTTGATTTAAAACAAAATTTCTTTCAAGAAAAAGTATTGACTGTGGGCAATGCCTGGTATCAAGTGATGCCATATACTTTTTAATTTACCAAACAAATCTCTTGTTTTAAAAATATAATACAGTATTTAAAAAATTGCCTCATATAGTCTCGGCAACTGGTGTGGTACCTAACACAGCAAATAAAGCTTAATTGTATCAAACTAGAAGATGGGTATCACTACAAAATGCAGAAGTCTGTTTTGTACATGTTGACTTGTCTGAAACTGTCTACTATTTTCTAATATCAAGCTCGTGTGATTTCTTATGCTCTTTTGTAAACATATTTTGAGTTAATATTTATATTTAATGTCATTTTCAATTGATCTGTTGCTACGTTAATGTTTCTTGTTACACTTGGTTTACATGTGAGAATGACTCAATTCACGATTGGAAACATTTGGTGCAGTAAAATGAAATAAAAATGTATTGATCATCCAAATAAGGTCATAAGTGATAATTTATTTATTTTATTTTTTATTGTCCTATATACGGACAATATCAATTGCGTAGCCCTTACAACTGCTCCGTGACAACCGTGAAGAAGTTCCACCAAATAATTCCGTTTGCAAGAATCTGTTGCGACAGTCGCACTGAGCTCCGATCTTGTCATTCTGTCTATTTTACTGATATAACATATTGAAACGAACGTGAGTTAATAAATGTAGGCTTCCGCGGCCAAAGTCAGTATGAACTTGTCTGTCCGGGACAAACCGCGTCTTAGTAGAAACAACTACCAATGTTTCGGCCATCGTGCTGTGGCCTTCTTCAGGGCAATGTCAGAGTCGTACAGACCTAAGTCGCTCTCGTACTCTGCCGAGTTGAATCTATTAAGAATCTACTAAGTTTGACATTAATTTATTTAGATTATTGTGTAAGATGACAGAGTTATGCCTAATTTCGATTGTTTCCATGACGCACCAAACCACTAAAAATACCAAACATTTGCCATGCCACTAAAAACACACAATTCATAATTTTTTCATCAGTGTATTAGAGCAATTTACAGGACTGTAAACAATTGTTTCAAATGTTTACGGAATGTTGGTCCCATTGTAGTGCGACAGCAAGACAGTTGCAAGCGAAACTGTTTGCGCTGTGCCACGAAGTGACCGCAAGAGTGTTCCTTGGGCTTTTTCTCCATAGGCAGATCCGGTTGCAATGGCCACCTTTAGACCTCAAAGAACTCATTGTTTTCATGGAAACTACTTGTCTCTAGGAGCATGGAACAGTGGGTGCAACTCCATTTCCAACCTTTAAGCAGATATTGTGTTTTACTGACTGCAAATATCACAATGACTCCACCCATTCCACCTACAACCACTAATTCCTTATCAAACTGCCTCAGTGTCTTTTCAATGACCTTAGTGCTAAAGGCTGCTTTGATCAGTCTTTAGTCAGTCTGATGCCAAGCTTTGTTTTATTTATATTTCTGATCAGTTGCATACATTGATTTCTTGTAATGGACAGAGTCTGTTTATGTGATAATAAAATAAAAATGAGAGTTGTATTTTTTTTAAATCACAACACTTCAGTACTGAAGAATGATTTTTATGAATTATTGATAATTTCATTTTACGAAACATTTTTATTTTAATGAGATTTTATTTGTTACAATGTTTGTTTATCAATTGTCAAGGTATTTTTGCATGCATGTTAATGTGCAATAATAGTCGGGGAAAATTAATCCATTGGTCTCAGAAAGTTGTAAAAGTCCGGTAATTTTATGATAAGAGTATCACATGCCACCGTGAATGAATTATTTGCAATGTAAGAAATTATTCTTCAAAAAATTAGTCCATACCATTCTGTCGTGGGATCTTTGCTGATTGTCAGTTGAACACAATTGTACCCCGCTTCTGCTAATGAACCTGATGAGAAATGGAGAGCTTCCTTCGCAAATTTTTATCTGTTGGTATTTCAGAAATTATGCAAACATGATTTAAAATTTTGTCAACAAATTCTTGTTAACTTTCAATTCATTTGTAATGTTCCATTTGATTTGCATGTGAGTTGGTCATATATAACTGTGCCATATGGAAAAAATTTGATTGCGAAGTACCTTCATCCAGAACAGACGTTCGGTTGTGTTTCGCTCATGATGGGGTAAGGTCCCAAAAAACATTTCAAATGAAAGATGTAAACAAACTTTTTCGTAGCCTATACTATCAAGCAATATAACATGTGATTTTAATTATCTTTAAATTTGCTTACAGATTGTATTTGATGTGAAGTCTCCTCATGATCATTATCATATACCATTGCTGTTGAGTCCTTTCGGTTATACAACATACCGAGGCAGCTAAAAGTTATTTCCTTATATGTGACTGGTTGTACCAGGTGGAGTTATTTCTTGTTGTGAGTGCCTTAGTGTTAAAATGAAATATGAAATTAATCACTAAATAAATGAAAGAATATATTTTGTTTGTGGTTTTACAACCCTAGTGGTTTTTGATTTTATTATTATCTTGCTTTCAAATTACTTAAATGAAAGGTATATTTTGTTTCTATGTTTTATAGTATGCTTTAATTTTATTTTATCTCCGTCATATTGTCTATGTAAAAGAAATTTATTTAAAGAGACTTTTATTTCTTTCAGATCTTTAATGTTTAAAACACTGTATGATCGTATGAATTATTAAATAAATTATAACTGAAACAATACTTTTTAATACACACCTGCCTGGAGAGACAGCCTCGTAGACTGTCTTGCCTTCCCAATGTTAAGGGATCCAGTGACTTTGACCTTACTGTTTCCAATTCATATGCTTAAAAAAATTATTAAGTATTAAGTACATTAAATATGCTATGTATTTATTTTATTTATTCAACCAATTAAATTATGTATGCATAGTAATCTTAAAGAGAGAGACAAAGCCGTGTGTACATAGATTGGTCACACCTTAAAAATAACTTAAATGGCCAAATTAACTAAATTAATTTTTTTTAATATAAAATTTTCACACTTTTGACTATTTTTTGACAATTAGAACTTTTCATAATGAAAATTCATTTTTATCATCATCAATATACCCTGTAACAATAAAACTTTTCAATTTTTTTCTTTATTATATTACTTTTAAAATTTAATTTCTTTAGATCATTAGGTAGACCATTATAGCAGCCATGTATCTATTTTTGTTCCAATGGCCTTCTTAGTTTTAAGCATTTGTATTGTTCTGTATCTAGTCTTGGATGCACTTTCTATATAAATTTCTTTAAATTCATTATAATGATAGAATGGACATTTAAGAGCAAACAGTTGCTCCACATTTAATGGGAAGTTATTTACAAGAAAATGTTTTTTATTTGTAATCTTTAGGATTCTGGTTTGAATTCTTTGTACTGTAGCTAAATTGTTCTTTAAACCCCTTCCTAGGTTATTAAGCTATGAAAAAAGGTGGAATATATCATCAGACATTTTGAATCCTCTATTTTTTTGATTTAAGCAAAAATGAAATTTAAGTATTTGTATCATTAATAATATATACAATTTGTTTATTCCATCTTGTGTTATAATCAAATATTATTCCATGATTTTTATGACTTATTTTCTGATTGTGAATTTCTGTCTCAATATTTATTTGTACACTATCACTATTGTTACCAATAGACATATCAATTGCCAGTAGTAATTGTTTATATTTAGGAATAATTTGTCTAATGCCAACAAGTTAGCTATTTTTCCCAGCATATTATTAATTATTTCCTGTTCAGCCGACCAAGTATCTTCACCTGATATGACAATAGTGTCATCTGTTTAGGACACAATATATTATTATTTTACATAATTAACAATAGATCATTAATGTACAAAATAAAAAACAATGGACCGAGAGAACTTCTTTGTGGAACTGCAGTATCAATTTCTCTATCAGTACTAATTTGATTTTGAATTCTGACTCTGTTTTCTATTCCAGAGATAGCTAACTATTAATTCAACTGTTTTGCTTCTTTGCCATATCTTTCCAGTTTTTCTAGCAAAAACTTATGATCAAAGGCCTTGACAAGATCTCGGTTTGCATTTATTAAGTTCATCAGTTGTACTCCTACCCTTCACAAAACTGTATTGTGTTTCAGATATTATAGTATTCACTTTCAAAACAAACAAACAAAAAATGCTAACTATAGTTTATAATTTTTACAAAACCTTTGCAATGTTGAAAATATGTGAAATCAATTTGGAATTAGAAATGTTAGATCTATCTCTAGCTTTATGTATCAGTAATATTTCTGTACTGCAACATTAGGCCATACTGCTTGCTCTATTGACAAATTGAAAATGTATTGTAAAACTGTTGCTATATTTGCCTTCAGTGTTTTTTGATATTAATATTATCTACACCTCCAGATTTATATTTGAGTTCATAAATTATTTTATCTACTTTAGTGCAGTTAGTTTTATTTATAAAAATTGTTTTTACACTTCTTTCAATCTGTTTTTGTTGGCTTTTCCTAGATTGTTTAATTTTTCCACTTAGATTACAACCAATTTCACAGGAATATTTATTTATAGTGTACATTTTATACTAAATTTTTGTATTGTCATATTGATACTGTTATTTTTTTCTATTTTATTGCGGATTATTTCCCATAGCTTTTTTTCTACCAGTTTTTTTTAATGTTTTCATTTTCAAATTTATATCAAGTATCTTTTATAACTTTGTTTAAGTTTCTAACATCATTTTCGTTCGTGTTTGAACATTGTACTAGCACAATTTTATCTCATTGATTTTGTGTTAGGCCTCTAAGGGATGAAGAAATCTTAAGTTATTGAATTAAATGACCTGACTTTCACAGACTCCATTTATTTTCAATCAAATATTCTTTACAATGTTTCTGCCACCAACGTGGATCTTCATCAGGTAGCTGACAAAGATTAAGGGAACTCATTAGCGTGTCGGAAGCGAGACGATTTTGATATTGAGGGCAATATGAGAGTTGAATTTTGGATGTTGAGAACCACTCTCATAAGAGATGTATCTCAGAAATTTTGCTCGTAAAATCCGAGATTCACTCTTCTGCAGGCCGACACATTGCCCTAAATTGCCCAATATTTACAAAATAATTTTTACTATCTATTAACTCTTTGAGGATCAATGCTATAGACATAAATATAAACTCAGACGTCTCTGCTGTAGGTTGTCCGTGATGACATGAGACGGAAGATACTATGAGTTGCTGCCCTCTCTCTCTTACGCTGTGGGAGGGCAGGAGGGAAGATTGCGTGCAACAGTCAGTAGCCAGAGAGCGGAATCAATCTGACAGACACCAAACTCCCTTTTCCCCTTCAGACAAACAGTACATAAAAGAGCTGGGTGTATTTATATTTATGTCTGTGATCAACACATTTGAATTTTGTTAATTTAAAATCTGCAATACCTTAGATACATTGTTTATATAACATTTTGTATTTTTTGTTCTATCTATGCCATTTTTGTTTCTCTGTAATATACCTGTTATATTCTTTACTAGTAATTTCACTTTTATACTTGAGGGACTCTGTGATTCTTTACTCACATTGTACAAATTCTGTGTATTCTGTAATTCTGAGTCTATCTCTGTGGCTAATTCCCCGATTTTGTTCAAGATCCGTGTCCAATTAATGTTTGTATTTGCCTGATGATGGCGCTCAGTGGAGGCCGAAATGTTGTAAAGAATATTTCATTGAAAATTAATTGAGTCTGTGAAAGTAACGTTGGTCATATCAGCTCTACAGAGGTAAATACAATATAAATGTATAAATCTGTTTAAAAAATAGAAAATTTGATGAATGCATAGTGTTTGATTTTCTAAAATATTTTCAATTTCTGACTGTTAAGGTAGTTTTTTGGTAATATTATCATCAAATCTTATGCAACTGTGCTTCTGTGAATCCATTCATTTCTAATAAGTTGGCAAAATGTCATCCTATTTCACATTTGTTTTCCACAGGATTCTTACCCCACTCTCTGTGTAAAAGTCTAATTTGTGATGGCGCATGTTTGTAATGAGTTTTTGTAATTTTTCTGGAATATGTCTCCAAACAATGAGAATTTTTTGTTTTTCCCCAGACAAAGGTCTCATGGTTTTATTTCAAGACTGATTCAATAGAATCAGTGAGAAGTTTAACGAAGAGAATAACTTCTGATGTAGTAAATGAATTCCTCTTATATCTTACCAATTCAATTATTTTGGTTTTATTTTGTCGATGGAAATATCCTTATGTGAAATGTAAGACCACATGATTTTCTCTCTTGATTGAGTTAAGTTAACATGAACAAGCGATTAAAGTTTAAGAAGTTATATATTTACTGGTTTTTTTTCATTTGCCTGTTTAATATTTTTATTTAACAGTGGATGGGATTATTGATTTTTTAGGGACTAGAATTAAGATTAATGATGATAACAGAAGTGAAAAAATTTATTTGTCCAGAGGAAACATTTTAATGAAACATCAGAACCATTTGAAATAACAATACCATCAAGGACATTAAAAAATTAAAAAATAAACAGTGAAATTGAACCATTACGGTTTATCTGCCACAATAACAATTATGAATGTAATTTGCAGTAAGAGCCAAGGGATAAATTCAATATATAGAGCTATAGATTCAATATGCTTCTGTAATGCTGAAGGTGGAACTATAAACATGAAAGGGCTAATTTAAAAATACTTTAGAAGAATTATTGGTAATTCTAGTAAACAATGAAGGGTAAAATGTTAATACACATGTTTATCCTCGTCCAATAGTTGTTTGTTCCTTTTCTTCATAAATCTTGAGTTGGATGAATTTTCAGAAACTGAAAATCACAAGGAGCCACAACAGTGCTGCTTTCATATGAAGTAATAAGTAAAAATTGGTTTGCGCAAGGAGGATAACTGCCCCATGCATCTTTGGAAATAAATGTTCTTGACGAGACACAAAATCACGCTTAATTCATTTCCTCTTTGAAGGGAACCATTCTGTTTGTCATTCATTTTGTAATCTGCATGGTGACAAAGATAACTGAAACAGAAACTATTAAATTACTTTTAGGAAAATCAATTCTTGGAGAAGCATTATCATTAGATAAGATATTGGTAGATTAATCCAAAGTTTCAGCTGTTTCTCACATTAGATGGCATTCAGTGGAATATTGATATTAAATACAAATTTTTAAAAAGGAAAAATTTCCAGCTCTTGATTTTAAAAACTCAATTTAATCTCCTGAAGGGAAAAAAAGTCAACTGTTCAGGAATTGTGTTAAATTACAAAACATATTGACACTATATTAGTAGTATAACTCGCAGCTAACTTTTTATCTTATCTAGGAATTTTTTAATCCGCCTCTGCCTTAGGGCCCTTGATCGGAATTGATGGAATACGTCCCTTGCTTGTTTCCGGAGAGTAAATTAGTTTATTGTCCTCCACGTGGTCATACGCAGTTTGTAACTTCTGCTTTTTTGACAATAAATTTATTGTTATTATTTGACGTTTCCTTGAGGAGGAAAAAGGGGCAAAGAATGAAGAACAATAGAATTTCGCAGATTTTGTTGTTTTCTTTTTTCTTCTTCTTCAAAAAATAAAGCTTATTGTCCAATTATAAAGATCAGTTTGTCGCAGTCATTTAATTACCTTTTCACATAACTTGTAAAAAAAAAAATATCTTTCTTTACGAATCTCTAACATAATTCAAATTCTAAAGAACCAACGATAAAATCATCTTGTACTGAAACGACTGTTTGTCTTTGTCTTCTGCTTATTTCTCCTCTCGCAGCAAAAAAGAAAAGTAAAATGAGGGAGGAGCCTGAAACACCACGTGAAGGAAGGTTGAGAAGCCAAATGAAGCCAATGATTTTGCGATATCGCCGACTCACTTCCTCTCGGTTCAAACACGTGGGGGGCTCTCGCTCTCTCTCTCTCTCTCTATTCTCGAGAGTCGGCAAAACCTCTGCCGCCCACATTAGTCGCTTCGTGCGCAACACGAGTGAAAAGAGGGTGAATTGGTGTCAACTTAGAAATAAAATATCTATACACGTGTTCATTTTCCAACGAGGATTAAAAGGAAAGGCGTATACGTTGATTTCTTTATTGGTTATAATAAGGAAGTAGTTGAATTTAGTCTTCGTATTCTCTAATGAATTCTATTTTAGAATTAAGTTAATTTGAATTCACGAGTGGAATTAATGAATAAATACAGGAAAAATATTACAATTTACCATAAAATGTTGTACAATTTTTTATGGGAAATTACGCTTCATAAATCAATGTTTTATGTCCATAAATAGCACCTATCGCCACAGATGATTCATAGCATTCATTTATGCGTAACTAATAAGCAAGTACATTTTTTTTCTCTCAAAACTGGCTTGGAACAAGTTTCTTCTTTGCAGAAACTTACTGTTCACTTATTTCTTTGTCAATTATTACTTCTTGGATCTTAACGCGAATTCGCTGGTTCATATTGCGTTAGAAGAGTTTCATTCCAAGAGATTTGTTTGTTGCTACCTTACATTAAATGTAGTTGTGTCTGATTAATTAATAAACAGTAATATTTATTTTAATGTTTTAGCATTGAAAATATTAACGTGCTTGTTTTTTTACTATTTTGTTATAAAGATATGCAATATTGTATCATTAACTACACAGAATAATTCAGTGTTTTTAATGGTAGACGATAAGAAACGAGCTAGAAAATATCACATGGAAAACAAATTTTAGAAAAGTTAATACATCATGAAATGTACGTCGGAACGTTTTTCAAAGCGCACACATTTCAACGATAAAAGAGATGATGCGAGTTTGTGGGAATGAACCTTATTTTAAACGTAAATATTCGTGTTATTACATTAGAATAAAGTCAAGCAGTTATATACCCTATAATTACCGTAAAAGTTGTCCGATTTGAATGAATCAAAAACTGAAGCAATTATAAAATTACAAACATTTATATGGAAATTGATTTATTTCTTTAAAATATTGATAAATATACTTTCCATAAATGAAGTAGATCCATCGCTTAACCGGCAGTAATTGATATACCAGCAGTGACGGTCAGCGGACTTTGGCCGGTAGGACACACGATAGCTTTTCCACGGGTTTTGGCAGCCTAAGCGCGAAGTCTTGAGTGGGTGGAGCAACGCTAACGCACGCCTCCACCGCAGCAGACGTTATGAGACGCTTTCGCTCCCTCATTTGCTTACGTCACGTTACTTTTCCTCGGCTGCGGCGACTTGAGCTGTGACGCACTCAAATAGGCGATACGTATCTCTCATTCAAAGTTCAATGTCCCTGATTTCGGGAAATTATTTGTGGACTTGTCTTTTCCTCATCTAAACATGTTGTTCGTCTCAGAAACATAATTACTACTTCAGTCAAGGTAAGGCAAATTCGGAAGAAGAAAAAATACGAATAAAGATTTCTATTTTGCAATTGTTGTACATACTGGAGATATTAAATCCTGAACGTTCCCAATCGATTCAAGTTTTACAACATGGGAATATTTGACGGAAAAGTCTGAAATTCGTGGTATAGCTTCTGACAGGTGCGTCTCCCTTTTAAATCAGGTTTGAGTCCTAAATTTTGTTTTATTTTCTGTTTTTTTTAAAACGCTCTTCGATTAACTTCCAGCGAGTGTTTTTTGTACACCTTACTGATTTACGGTAAATTAGCTTTTGATGCTACAAAACGTGAATTTGATTACAAGTACCTATCAAGTATCATGAACAGTACCTATATATCTAAATCACTCTACTACTACTACTTGAGACGAAATGTGTAGAGTAACATTTTAGCTTTGATATCGTGCGCATTAATATATTGGGTTTGGAATTGATTGAATTAAATGGCGCAGATGAAGTGAGGCCAGGATAGGAACCTTCTAGGCCCTCAACGGAGAATGTATAGAGGAGACGAAGGATGGTGGAATATTTTTCTTCGCGTATTCGTCTGGAGTAGTTCGGAGGAAAGCGTTCTAATAGTCCACGGTTATAGCAGTGCCACTTAGGGTTCTACCGCTCACGCTGGTAAGGTGGGACAAGTTAGTCAAATTACTTGTTAGTAATACCGATTTCTTTATTTATATTGTGATTGTAATATATTGTGATCATAATACACCATTGTGAATTATGATGATGAAAACACATTGTTGTTACAAACGCACAAGACCATTGTTGTAAAAACATGGCGATCGAGAGGAATGGTCTCGTCATTTATGAAACTCACCTCAGAAAAAATTAAATAACTTTTTGCAATGTCCGGTGCCATAGATAAAAGTTATGTCAAATACTAATGTGATGTAAAAATGTACCTCAAATTCAAGCAAACTTCCATTCCTTTCGTGATTTAAAAGTTGAAACCCACCCTCGTTTCCCCATAAGATACAGTGTATTAGACCATCAAATATAATTGCAATTATTTCATTTTAATGACCAATGAGATATTCAAGTTGAGATTACAATAAGTACACGGTATTCAGTATATTTCTAACGATTTCAGATACCAGGGGCGCTTAATGAGTAATGCAACACTATTTTTCTCAGCCAATTTTGGATCAAAAATATTGGAATATTGTTTGGTATATCTATGAACATTGTTGCGTCATCTCATATATTTCCACCAACTCCCGATTGATGGCAGTGCTATAACCAGCCTTCAAAATGGCGTCTGCCACTGAAATGCGTTCGAAGCAAAGAACAGTTACTGTATTACTTTTGGCGGTAAACCAGACCATCACAAATATTCTCAGGCGTTTGCAGAACGTCTACGGACACCTGGCGTTAGATAAAAGCACGTTGGGCGAAGCGCCTGTCGTTAACAGAACGAGAAGAAGGAAATAATATGTGTGATCTCCCACACGCGTGCCAACGCAGTCACTGCTGTGACGCCTGTAATGTCGGGACGTGCGCGTACTCTTATTCCAGGTGATCGACGTGAACGTCAATGAAACGACCAAGTGCTCATCTGGACATCTCTGTTGGCAGAGCTGACACACTTGTCCACCAGTTAGCGTATTCAACAGTTTGCACTCCACGAAAACGCGAGGTCACACACAAGTCTGGGGACCCGAGAGAACACAAAACTCCGGTGGACTCTTCTTCCTCATTCACCCTATAGACCGGATCTCGCACCTTCTGAATTCCATCTCTTTGGCCCGCGGAAGAATAGACGGAGCACTACAGTGACGGGGAAGTTATCGATGCAACCAGAACGTGGCTCAGGCACAGACCAGTAGAGTGGTACCACGACGGTATACAGGTTCTCATATGCAGGTGGCGTATGACCATGGAATTGAACATAGAAAGGGTTTTATAGACAAAGAATTATGTCAGTACAACATGGTTTATTTAAATCCTGAATAAAACCAACATGTTTTGAGAAAAAAAGTGTTGTATCACTTATAAAACACCCTTCGTATTTGAGTGATTTAATTCCCGCCTACCTCACTTGCGACTGGGTCCGCGTGCCTTGATGTCGCGTCGGTTCTTCTCGTCCAGTTGCAGAGTGCGCTCGTATCGTTCTTCGGCGATGCGCTCGATGCGGTTCAGCAAATCGGGATACGGGGAGATGGCGCGCTTGAATTCGTCGCGATCCAAGCGGTAGATCTCGCAACTCTCCACCGCCACTACGCTGGCCACCCGGTGCTGCTCCATTACCAAGGCGATCTCACCGAAGTGCGCTCCGTCCTGAAATTACATCAGCATTTCGAACCGCCGGGATAAAACGCTGTCATCTGGCGGCAAAGGACTAAACTAACGTTTTCCGGGCAAGCTGGTCTTAGCGCGCGCTCTCACTCTCTCTGTTACGTGTGAAGCTGTTCTTTGAACGTTCTTTGGTACCGCTAGTGGCTTGTTTGTATACGTAACTCGAAATAATGAGGCGTTGCTTTGTCCCTGAATGTTAAATTCGTAGTGGACGTTATGTCCTGGTTTCACAGAAATCCAAATGTGCGAAATTTGTTGATAAACAAATGTAAGAGAAACAAGTAAGTGATTGAGCACACGAACATAATTTCGTTATCATTTCGGAGAATTCTGAGATATAATATCCCACCCCTCTGATTCCTCTATCATAAGATGGATGTTTTCGTGAAAGATTTGGAATACGTCTTTTAGGAAAGTTCAGAGAGTTCAAAATCGCTGTACTTTCCTAAATTTTCAGTGTATATTCTTCGTACCATTTACTCACGGCAGATGGCGACTAACTGATCGACGCAGGAGATCTGTCTAATACCAGATGGCAAAAAAGGTACTCGCTTTCGGTGTAGGTGAGGTTTTCTGCTGGGAAAGTCGCTAAGGTGTAAGGTACTCATCATAATTCCCACTCTATAGCCCCGCAGCTACTAGCCAAACTGCAAACTATGTGTGGGTCTGCTATCGGGGTGGGATGGTCGCAATTTCCTCGACAAGAACTACACCGTCCCTTCGACGTACATTACCCATCGTACTTCGATGATCGGTGGGGACATACAGAAGGTGAGTGCCTCATTAGTAGACTATTCGCTCTGAATGACAATTTATTTCTCCCATTTCCAGGGGCGGATCCAGCTACTGAATTTGGGTGGCGGTGGGGTGGGGAGGAGAAACTTTGTCAACTTCGCCCCTCCCCCGATAGTTTCGTCTTCCGAGGAATCACCCCTTTTTGTTAATATTGGAAATAAAATAAACGTATGGCAGCGGAAGTATTTATTTGCTTTTCAGTCTTGTACTTGCATTTGCGTGATTCTTTTGAAATGCACTTCTGTATAGAATAACATTGGCGCTGCATATAGATATCCTTTACCATACGGGACGAAATGCAATAGAAAGGATAAGTAGGGACAAGAAATGTAAATCCCAGTGATGTTAACTGGGAACAGGGTTCTAGATGTTGCAAATCAAACGAAAAAAAAAAAATTTAACGAGTTGAACGGGCTCCTATATGCATTTTACAAAGTCAAGTCAAATTCCTGGGGGATGAGAAGAACGCGATTCTGAAAACGTTCGCCACTCAAAGAGAAGGCTCTACTAACACGGCGCTCGCACCCAAAATGTACGTCGAAGGGAGAGTGAAAGTGCGACCGTCCTCCACCCCCGCGCTGCAGAGCTCTATCCGACCGTCACCCACCTCCAGATGGCACACCTCCTTGCCCGTGAGCGTGTAGATGGCGACGGTGCCGGACGTGATGAAGAACATGCTGTCTCCTTTGCCGCCCGCCTTCACTACCACGTCGTTGGCCAGGAAGATGTCTGCGCGCATGCACACCACGATGCGCAGCAGCAGGGCGATGGGCAGGTTGTGGAAGAAGCTCACGTTCTCCACCAGGCGGCGACAGCTGTGCAGCACGATCTCCTGCCGCAGTTGGCTCGACAGCGAGCGCAGGATCTCCGCTTCCTCTGTCNGCGTGCGTTCAAAAACAGCGACGAAGAATTTTCACTTACTACGGGGCTCTCATGTGGAGAACTTTCGCGGGCTTACGTGTTTTTTTTATATAAAGGCAAAAGTACCGGTTTAACATGGCGAAAGAAATCCTAGAAAAACGTAGCCAGTGTAAATAGGAAATAGGATGCAATGACGTTAAGATTTTAGTACCTTACGGGGCATTTACAATAATAAATTACTAAATACTGTTGAAAATACTGCTCTAACGAAAATGATAGCCACATCACGTGACTGAAGACAATGCGACCCTTGTCAAAAAAAATGGTTAAACTACAATCTAAACTTATTATCGAGTTTTAAAATTTGAAAATAATTGTCTTCATCCAGTAGTAAAAATCGGTAGAATTAATTATTATAATAAATAAGAACTACTATGGTGAATATTTCCAAGTTTTGTGAACAGTTGGCAACATGACTTCTGTCAACGCGGATATAATACTTAAGATATTCTTAAACAAAGATAACGCATTAACTTAACTTGCTGTTTTCATAAATAACCCTTAAAAATTACTTCGTGTTTTTAGCCGAAATTTTACTTTGGACTAAAATCCTCTCAACAAGCCTCTTCACTGTTTAAGATGAAATCACGAAGATTTCTGACATTTTTAGTGATTGAGTTCTACCTCCGCTGCTACTGCATTAAGTAGCCATTAAAAAGATGGAGAAGGTCCTTACGTTGAAGAAAGCCTTTTGAAAGCGAAATTCGTAAAAGTCGATGAGACGCTTCTGCAACGCGATGGGCATCTGCCTGTTCCGCATGTAGGCGCGAAGTTGCTGGATCATCTCGTCGTATTTGGCCGCCGCTGAGGTGAGAATGTACGTCCATTGGAGAGCCTTCCCCACAGCCACGATGTAGAAAATGGCTCCGAACAGACCGATGACTTCAATCATGATCTGCACATTGTAACAAAACCTCATATTAATAGGAGGAGTGCAAACATGTTGTAATCAGGATAAAATTATATCGTATCAAACCGAAAGGTTAATTATCGAAAACCTTCTCATTCAAGTTTTTCACTTTTTCAATACATAAAGAAATTTATTGTCAAAAAAGTAGGTTCAAACTGCGTATGACCACGTGGAGGACAAGAAACTAATTTACTCTCCGGAATCAAGCAAGGGACGTATTCCATCAATTCCGATCAAGGGCCCTGAGGCCCAAGGGCGATATCCTGGAGGTGATGGTGTTATCAATTGACTTACACTGTCTTCCATGCAAATAAAGATCAGATACTGTGTCAAAGGCCACATTCCTTTAGGAATCTAAAAAGGCATATCAGAGTCGGTTCTTTTTGTTCAAGCATAACGTCCAATCTGTTGGGTAGATTGTGTCTCCGTCCGCTTGTACCATATTTGAAACACTCCAAAAGAAAGTGTTCCATGGCAAGTATTCTGTTACAAGACTCACAGATGGGGGAGGTTCTCCACGTGAGAGATGACCATGGGTAAGAGATAGCAGTGGCCAATGCGAAGACGTAAATAATAGATAAATGAAATGTAAAGAATGTATAAATAAATTGTCAAAACAGTTTCAAACTGCGTATGACCACGTGGAGGACAATAAACTAATTTACTCCCCGGAAGCAAGCAAGGGACGTATTCGATCAATTCCGATCAAGGACCCTAAGGCAGAGGCGGATTCAACATTTCAGCTCTTCACTCCTAACAATAAAAATAGTTCGGTACATAATACCAACATATTTCTGTTTAATAAAACACAAAAAAGGTGTTTCAGTTTGTAAGCAAAAAATTACTTACAATATTATTATCAAACTATAGTTCATTCGGAAACTATTGTTTATAAATCATAACTTTTGAATAACACCAAATTCGAGATTTATTATTGCAATAGATACCGACCAATAAGGCAAGAGCTTTTAGCGAGTCTTCTGAATAAAATATCCGTATCCAAACTTCACCTTGCGGGAGTAATCAGAAATAGTAGTTCGAATGTGAATAACTCTCCAGTTATTGGATCGTAAGGACTTCGTGGCTGCCAACATGTATTATTAAAAAGTCACAAACCAGACAGGAGTTGATTATAAAAAAGGATAAATCAAGAAATAAAATAATAGAAAATGTACAACAGGAAATATTTGAAAGTACATAATGAAGAATAAAGATCAATGTTTGGTGGCACTTTATTGAAAATTTTCGAGTGGAAGAAAAGTAAATAAATTGTAAGACTTGAATCTAGATTATGTCTAGGCGCAGTTCTCCCCAAAATGTTTGACGATGTGTCTCCTAACCCAACCTAACCCAAGAGATTAAACCCACGTGGAATTGAGTCTCACTGGCGCTCGTTCCAGTTGGCCGAAACGAATTCACTTAGAAATATAATTAAGGGAATATTGAAGAAAAAATATTTTTGAAATTAAAAGAATATTAATGAAGAATAATTATCCCAAACAATTTATTACGAACCAAATATACAGATTTATGAAAGAAATAATTGAACCAGCCCAAAGAACTAATAATTATATGATTTTACCTTATATTTCTCAAATTGCATCAGATGTTAAGAAAATTTATGACAAAATCAATACTAGGAAAATCTATTAAACCTGGAACAAAACCATTCTTGCCAATAATAATAATAATAAAGATAAACTAGTAGTAGATAATTATATATATTTAATTAATGGTTAACATTATAGTTTAAATTATGTGATGTATAAGAATAAGAGATATATTGTCTTGTATAAACTTTGACTTGAAGAGGAGGTCGTATCAGGACCTTGAAACGTCGCCGTCCATCCAATTCCAGATAATATATAATGTACAAATTGATATTGACATTAACAATGAAGTAATTGTGAATAAAGAACAGGTTTTTGTAATTGATTGTGTATAATATCACACTAAATTTCAATTTTCCTTGCAGAAAAGTATGATGACAATCAGAGAAAGGAAGTGTGTGTTTAATATAATTAAGGGCCCAACGTACCCCCTCGATAGCTCCAGTTGCTCTACAGACTCCAAAGTGGTGTGACTTGTCTAGCGACTGTTTGCGAAGAGTGAAGGTGTCAGTGGAAACCGTTTTATGTCGTGTACGAATGCGTATTTATGCGTGTGAAAGAGACAATTAAAACTGATTCCAGAATTCTTTATTGAAATTTTTGTATTTAGTGCAAGAAAAGTTAATTTTTCTGAAAAAACGTGAAGGATGATTTTCAACATGCACAAGGGTGCATATGGTGCATAGACACCGCAAGTGAAAACCCATCCAAGTACTCTGGGTTTTTACACCCGAGAGGCATTTCCTCGGGTGGTAGAGTGTTCTTGCTCATCACGAAGAGTCAGCCCGGGTTCAATTTCCGGTGGGGTCAGAAAAATTGGTAGCTTTTCACATTAAAGTCTCAGTTCATTCTAGCAGAGACTTCTGAAAGGCGAACCCTCCTACTCCTAGTATCAGTAACTCTTACAATTAGTTACTACTCCTACTAACAACTCCCCTTGGGCCAAATTGTTGGTAGATCCATCTAAGCGGCTCACCTGCTAACAATAGCCCTACCACCTACCTTCTTCTTCGTATCGCCCCATGTGGGTAAGTTTCAAAACATGCTTCATTTCCTATTTGCAAATACTACAATAGAAAATAGAAAGAGTAAAAACCGTGCTGTTCTCTTAGAATGCGAAGGGAATGTCGCAGTGGGCGACTGCGTTAGGGCTGTTGCGGACGTCGTCATGGCGACATGAAGCAGTGACCTACGCTTCAAGGATCCGCGTGGAGGTCGCGTGTACGTGTTTTTTTATTGACTATTGAAAAGGAAAGTGATCACCTGGAGGAAAAGGTGAGTGAAGAATTTTTAATTATCAAAGGTATTAAAGAGCGAATACGAAGAAATGGAATAGAGATGCAGAAAATACCTGTGTGTCATGTGGGTCTTACCATTGAAAATGAGCGCCTGGTAAATATTGTCAGTAGATTTTGTAAAGTCGTGGGTCCTATTAAGAAAATTGGTCTGGATCTGTCAGAAGATTTAGCTCACGTTAAATCTTTCACAAGTTTCGCGTATGTTATTCTCAACGGTTCCATCAGTTACAGAAGCGATTAACACTTCAGTTCAGGATGTGGGTCACAAGAGTATATCCTCTTAAGAGAAGAAAGTAATTTGTGTTTCCTTTGTAAGTCAACTGGACATTTCGCTAGGTGCCGTGCCTTGAATCAAACAATGTGAAGAAATATCGATACGAAGTTTTTCAATGCGAGGCCGGCGGGGAAGGCGGCTGCAACGGTCGCCGTGTAAGCAGACGACGGAAGGAGTCAAGGTCAAACTGTGGCAGATGTATCGAAAGGGAAGATACCGGGAAATGTTGGGAATCCCAATAAGCTCCAGAACAGAAAGGAAAACAGAGGTGAAGTAGATGAGGGGAAAAAAAGGAGGAAATGCGAAGAAAATAAATCGGCGGAAGAAGAAGAATTAAATAAGAAAATGAATGAAGAAATCGAAAAAGAAATGATTGACCGACAGAAAAATTAAAAACATACAAAATAGGGTGATGCAACAAATAGAAGAATACGTGAGAGAAACAAATAAAGACTCAAGCGAAGTGCAGATGAACATCGTGGAAGACAGTGACGGAGAGGAGGATAAAGTTATTTTATGAAATAAAAACATAATTAATCAAGTACGTGACAAGGCTGAGAAGTAAGAAGGGGAAGCAAAAGAGAGGAAATAAATGACACAAGGGCGTGAGAAAAGAAAAGAAAAACTGAAGAAAACAGTGAAGAGAGAAAACCTGCAGCATTGGCCTCCAACGACCCCAAAATATCATCTTCTAAAGGCGGAGAAAAGGAAAATACGCTCTTGAAAATTATTGAACGAATTGACGAAGAAAGCGAAACAAGCGATTCCTACTTTGGAAACAAAAAGAGAAGACATCGATACGTTAAAAAAAGATTTAGTTAATAATACAATACGGTTTTTTTTGCGATTTAGTTCACTCTTCTTTTTCTTGTCCGGTACTACAGCCCTTTGTGGACTTTGGCCTTCGCGGAGGGTAGAGCTCGCGCGATTTCTGTCACCCCGGCACTAGGAGGAAGAGGAGATGATGTCAGCATCTCGCTGCGACCGGTTCGACCACGGGATAGTTCCTGGTACTCATTTTATAGCAGGTTCAGTAGGCCTGGGAGCCAGTCTGGATGTTGAGGCGTGATGGAAAATCCACACCTCACTCGGGATCGATCCCCGGCCATCCAGCCACCAACTCAGTGCTCTGCCAACTGAGCCACGCTGACTCCTGAGTTCCCTCTTACATATTACAAATATAGCAACACTGAATATCTCCAACACAATACGAAATGCTCAGAGATCACATCAGAGCTAATGACGTAGACATCGTGTTGCTGCAGGACGTGAACGTAAGAAACGTCGAATTCCTTAAAGTTTTTGGAAGCGTAGTCAATGCGGGAGAAATGGGAAGGGGAACTCCACTGTTATGTAAAGAAGGATATTATGCTGGTAAAATGATTAATTCGTCTGGATGAGGAATAGACTGCGAAAGAAACAATGTTACTATTATAAACCTTCCGACAACATCGCAAAATGTTTTTCACCCAAGAACTTGCATATTTATTAACACGAAGCACCAATAACATTATTATCGGTGGAAGTTTCAATTGTGTTGTAGCAAAGAGGACGGTGTAGGGAAAACCACGAATAGTCCTCAATTAAATCATTTATCAAAGAATGATAAATGAAAAGACTCGTTGTATTTTGCTCATTGCTTTATTGTTAGAAAGCTTTTTCGTCAGTAACGTACGCTGATTATCGAGGAAAATTGTTGGCAAGTGCGCACGAGCAACATACAAACGTATTTTAATTTATCATTCTTCGATAATGTTGCTAACGCTCCACAATTAGCAAGTTAAATAGTATAATTAAACCGTTGAATTTATTTGATGTATGTATGTGTAAAGAGAAGGAAACATTTTTTTACATATTACAGGGCAAAAGTGGGGTCCCGGATTGAGAAAATATACGCATCAAAGTAATAAGAAAACGTCAGAACGAGAACAGAGGTAGATCTATCTCCTTTCACGGACTACAATTCTGCGCTAATGAAAATCCAAAAGCTCTGAAACCTGCTTTAGGAGGAAATTAAACCCCCCGACTACTTCGTGAACCAACAATTCCAGAAACATTTCTAGGAGAAATGGAAGCAGAGGGGAAGAAGACCCTGCAAAATGGTGGGATATAGTCGTCAAAGAAACAGCCACTAACAGTTTTTTTTTTCAAGTACATCTACGCAGTCGATGAAGCAAGGAAACGGACAGATAAACATGTATTTAAACTGTTTGAGGAATTTTAGAGAAGAATGATGCAATATTTTATCAATTATTTTATAGCTCAAATAATTACAGTGTACCGGAAAAGGTCAAAATACTCTTTAGAAAAACGACAAACAGCAGAGACCGAAGCAACTCGCTTTTACTTTATTATGACTTTTGGGGAAAAAGCAGGTTCAGACCGTGAGCCCCGCTCTTCCACCTAACCGTTGGACTTGGGAAGGAGAGTTATAGGGTTGCTGGGTGTGGTAGCGAACCGACTTTCGTCTGGAGTGGCCGAGGGAAAGCCAGCAGAGAACCTCACCGAGTTCGCAAAGGATGTGAATCCACGCGCTGCCACTACACCATCGCTGTCGGCGTATCATGTTGTATCAGAAGGAAGAGAAAACTAAAAAAGAAAATGTTAATTGTTGATAAAACAATGTGAAACGAAACAAACTTCCATTGAATCACAAGAAATTGTGAAATTATTTCATTCATATCTAAAAAAAATCAATTTTGCACAGCCGATAATAATAAATGTAAGTGATTAAATGACACAATATATGAAGAATGAACAGGAACCCGTATAAGAAATCGGAAAAGCCGTGTTTCCAGCACGAGCGAATAATAAAGCACCCGGAAGTGATGGAGTAGCAATAAATTTCTATAAAACGTTATGGAAGTTAATAGGTGATGACTTTACAGAGGTGGTAAACTGTGTGCTTGCCAGAGGAAGGTTGACTACATCACAAAATGAAGGAATTATTGCACTAGTGAAAAAAACAAAACACCGAATGCTAAAAATATACGTCAATACCGACCTACTTAATTCTCATTGTAAAATCATTGCAAGATTCAGAGCGAATAGAATGAAACCATTAATGGCACATGTCATTCACCTGGTATAGAAGAAAGGGAAATTCACAAGTACGCGCTTAAAAATATAGGAGGAATACTTTCCATGAACTTTGAAAAATCATTCGATAGAGTGCAGCATGACCATCTTTATCGGGCGTTGAATTACTCTGGTTTTGGAGGGAAATGTGTCCAACGGATTCAGACATTTCCTATCAGACTCTTCCGACTGTAAGACTGTAAGACAATAATGTTATTCTGTTTAGCATTGAAGCCATTGATAATTGCATTAAACCACTAATTTTGCACGGTGTCAAGAGGTAGAGAATTAACAGCCGTAAAAGCGTAAAAGCTGATGTCAGTTTAACATTAAATGACGGCGAAGACACTAATGAAGTAATCGAGGTAATTGAATCGTAGTGTGAAGAATCGTAAATTTTAACTTGTATACCTCAGGGATTCCATCTAGGTGCTGTCCCCCCCCCCCCGCGAAACATTTCGCGATGTATCCAGAGAATAAGCCCACGTAGAAGTGGTCCTTATTGACAATCAACATCGTAGTCCTCAGTTGGTCGAAACGAGAAATAGGAACCTGATACGAGAAATAGGAACAGGCGGATTGAAACTTTCAACTCTACACTTCTAATACAACGATAAAACAGTTCGCTGCGTGTGACAATACCAACAAATTTATATTTAATGAAACACAAAGAAGTTATTTCAGAGGGACGTATTATTATCAAAATACAGATTATTCGGAAGATATTATAACAATGAGAGTAACTCTACATTCGAGGTTAACTATAACAATCGACTGCTACCCTCAGACAGAGAAATAAAACCCCGAAGGAAAACCGGAGAAAACCCCGGGCTTCGGTGGGAATAATAAATACGTGTAATGCATACGAGTAATACATACCTGGTCTGTCTGCGCATACGGAGGAGACACGCCGTATCCTACACTCAACAAGGCCATGGACGCTCGAAATATCGAAAAGAGATATTTGCTTATGATGGTGTCTCGAGGCATGACGTTTTCAAACACGATCCACGTCGGTTCGTACTCCACCACGAGGAGTGAGGCGAGATACTCGTAGCAACCACACACGTGAGCAATGAAACAGCAATACAGCACCAAACAGGCGGCCTGAAACAACATTTTGTACGACGAGTTAAATATTCAACTCTATTCATTCTACAATATAGATATATATATATATATATATATATATGTATGTATGTATTAAATTCACTCTATTCCTCGCCATTCCCACATTGATAAAACATAAGAAGCCAAACGACAAAAATCCCTACTGTCGTGGAAAAAAAAAGACTTGATACTGGAGTTTGAGCACATTAATAAAACGTTGACCCCTTGCCCCCCCCCACTCAAAAAATCTTTTGTATTTTACATCAGACCAATTTTAAAACTCGGTAAACCTTTAAACAAGAAGTGTCTTTAGGTCATATTAAAGTTTACCCGTGATCGGACCAGTGGTTTATGAGCAAAGAATTTTCAAAACCAGCGCTCCGACTGTGAGAGTGGGGAAAAAGGTCGATTTTTCTTTATACCCGCAATAAAATTTAAATAGGATGCGATGAAAAAAAATTCACACTGATAAACGCAGAATGAAATACGGTAAATTTTTATGTATTTCATTTATGTGTGGAGCCACTGGTTAACTTTTTACTTTATGCTCAAACTCGAGTATGAACACATTTCTCCGCGGGAGTAGTGACGTTGAATTAACTTTTGTAACAAAGTGAATTAAGTGAAATACACACTTTAATTTTATTATAATGGTAAAATTACTAATCACTAAATTTCGTACAAAAGAAAACTCCCATTTCCATCCTAAAGTTTTAAGGCCTTCACCCGTCCAACACACCTCTGCCCGTGGGCCATTTTCGATCCATCGGAGCGGATCAGGAGAGGAATGAAACTAAGGGCTGATATTTATTTATTAGCATCGCGTTACTTTGTCCGTCAAAAAGTTTATATTATTTCAAGCTGGAAAAATAATTAGTTTATTTCTTTATTTAAAAAGAGTATTTTTTTTCCATTTTGTAATTTATGACGGGATAATTGCGAACACAAATTTATATTTTCTTACGGAGTCCGCTAGGAGACGGTACGCTTCGGTAACGCTAATTTGTGATGTGAATGTTTCCGACCTGCGGTTTATTAGTATTCAAATTTCATCCGGGTTTTTCTCCGTTTTTCCTTCGGGTAGAGGCGGATTTCTTATACAGGTTCTCTAGGCTTTGTCTAGGGGCAAAGTGTTTATTGTAACAATAAATCGTGAATTTAGTGTTTTTTCAACTCTTATGATTTTTAAACACTATACTCAGAATAATCTATATAGTTCGATAATAACTTGTACAATTAAATTTTTTGCGTTAAATTACAAACATATTGACATTATATATGTATTATAACTCGCAGCTAACTTTTTATCTTATCTAGGAACTTTTGCTGAAATTTTTGAATCCGCCTCTGCCTTAGGGCCCTCGATCGTAATTGATGGAATACGTCCCTTGCTTGCTTCCGGAGAGTAAATTAGTTTATTGTCCTCCACGTGGTCATACGCAGATTCTACTGTTTTTTGACAATTAATTTATTAATTTATTAATCCATTGCAGCAGCTTTTCAAATTTTTCTAATCGCATTGAACATTTGGTTGGGACGAATTCTTGATAGATTGTAATACTGCACAGAGAGTAAAATACTTTATTTCCATCTGTTTTTGTATGATAAATTTCTAGAAAATTAATTTTTTTAAATTTCCCCGATAAACAAATGACGAGGGAGGAAATGTATGTTATTTTTGTTCTGAGATGAAGCACTTTTCAGTAAAAATTAACGACATTTGGATTCGTATCAGAACTACTTCTACATTTTTTGCCTCTTCTTTTCGGGTAATCAAGAAAAGGACGGAAACTGTCGCAAAATCTAGTGAACTCTAAATAAAGAAGAGACCATTTTCATATACATCGTTTTTTTTTATTTGAACTGTAAAATTAATTATTCACAGTTTTTAATGTACCATAATTTATGAATTACTGCTATAATGACTATTTTAATACAGAATGATACCGAATCAACTGTACAAATTTTAAGGTTCGGTACAGGACACTGTAACAATAATTTATTACGTAAAGGAATAGTGTACGGGCGCAAGGGACGCGGTGAGATGCAAACTCAAGAAATAAAGAGATGAAAGGAAAAACAAAAAGTGCTTATTGACAGCGACGTTGGCAAATGCAATGTTTCATTCAATAACTGTTCAAAATTGCAAAGTCCACCAACAGCGCATACACACATGCTTGACAGCGATTGGCGTACGTATTCAAGGATGCCGGGTATTTCGCGCGCGCGCGTGCTGCAGCTACGAGATAATTGCATTTCCTGTGTTCGCGCCTCGTCGCGTCGCTCGCTTCCGTAGACTGTTCCTATACAACAACAACAACAACAAATGATTGCTACATCGCGGTGTACCAACTTTTAGATTAATTGTACCATTAATTCGAGATCAATCTGTATAAACAGAATAGATAAAATTACTGAAACTTTCGTAAATTTGTTATGTGCTTGACTAACACCTGTCACAAGGGGTATTTAAGGGGCTCTTACATAAACGATTGTTTATGCTTAATATTATTAATTTATTCAAACTCCGTAGAATCTGCTATTCTCAGAGTGTTGGTTGCACACAACAACCAACTTCATTTTTGCAAATTCAGGAGATCATTATCGTAATTCTGCTTTTGTAATTTTAGGAAAATGTGTGTATACCTTGTCTAGATATAATAAATGTGTATTTGTGAATTTGAAGCGTGTTGTACAAGAATCATATGTCATCTTTAATCTTCATGCTCGTTGAAACATACGAGTCCTCCCATATCCTTTCCTATGCTTGCGACGAATGGTCATTCGTTCCTAACATAAGAGAGTATATAAATACTTTCATTCAAAGTACATAAAATTTAGAGTAGCTTCATTTGAATAAAAATCGTCGTAGAAAGGCGTGACATCTTACCTCCACCAGCATTTCCGATGCGCCTACTCTTTCAGAGAGGTGTAGAATGTATTCGTGGACCGTGATGAGACGTATGTACTTGAGCAACCGAATGAAGGCAAGCCACTTGCAATCATCGCAATCCAATTGCGCCACGCACTCCAAATAGGTGATATTGAGGAAAGGCACGAAGTCACATATGAAGTACGTGAGCAAATAGTGAAGTACCACTTTGAAGGGATGGAGTACTACCATGTTGTTCTTGTCCACGTACCCGGTGATGCAGTTCATCACGATGTCCACCACACTGATGGAAGTCATGACGACGTCACACACCAGCCAAGGGCCCACGACGTCTTTCTCGGGATTGGTGCACACGAAGCAGTCGAGGATGGGGAAGACGAAGAGAACGAAGAGGTAGCCGAAGATCATGAAGGCGTCCCACGCCTGTCGGAACTCGCTGAAGGGGTGCACCAAGTAGGAGTACTTCCGCAAGTGCCGCTCGCGCTCCAAGCGAATGCCTTGTTGGCTCTTGAAGAGTCGCTGCGCTCTCACGTCTCTCGAAGACAACCCGAAGACTCTCCTGTAACATTTCTTCGACACGTCTTTCTCTTCCCCGTATTTATCCGACAGAGTGCATCGGTGCTCGAACACCGCTTTGTGGTCCATTATGCACTTTACTTATCGAAACCTTTCCAATGGATTATGCTGTTCTGCTCGAGCACTCCCACTAAAACAATGCAATCGTGAAATACACAAAGTCTCAGAGTTTGCAGATTGAACCTAGACAGTCTTTTGTCTCTCTCATGGCAAAGATGTTCTTCCGTTAAGTTTAGACAAAAAAAGAAAATTGCAAACACTTTGCAGAACAAAATTTTAAGTGCCAAATATTCAACGATTTAAAAAAAAATTCAAAATGGAAAAGAAATATTTTAATAGAACTGGCAACCATACAATAAATTTAAATGGTAGCTCTCATTTTCGGTTCTTATTTATCAAGATGGGACTTTTATCAAGTATTTGAATAAACATACATTTCCATAAAAAATTAAAAATAGAAAAATGAATTTGTTGCAACCAGCAAAACCAACACCCCAGGTATGATACTTTGTAATTTACAAGATCTGCTTTTAGCAAAGTTAAGCAAAAAGATGGTTATATTTTTTCAAGCCCTCACATAACCTATATCGATAGAATATTTGCTCTCCTTCTATTTGAAAAGTAGGAGATACCTTCTAGTAATGGATTATATCATTCTTTCTTTTATGTGATTGACTAAAGTTCGAAAAGTATCCAGCTATATAAGTTTAATTATATTCTTTACGCGTTTGTATAGGGTTCATGGTAATGGACTGTAAATCTTTTAATGTTATATTTATTATTATCTCGCACTTGCTAATCTAACGAAAAATTTGGGAGTGATAAATTACTTTTCCACTTACATAGATTTAAAAATACAAATAATTATTATAATCCATGAAACACGTTTTTTAACACTCATACTTGCAGTACTTAATATTTGTTTTCTATCTTTGTACGGTTATGAGACCATCTCTGTGTCGTGTTAATCTAAGCTTTTGTTCGTTTTTCTTCCGGTCCTCAAATGGATGAATTGGATCTTGTTTTACTTTTGAAGAGAAAGGAAGCTTATTTTCGAGGAGGCGCATCCCGCCCTTCCCAAGATCCAACGCTCAATTCCCTCCCAAAACGTTTTGGTATTACTCCTAAACGGGAAGGTTTCCTCACACCAGCGAATAGCATATAGACAAAATTGACTGGTGATGGAGAGAGGGTTACTTTTATTGTCATTTTATTATCAGTAACTATTTTATTAATTTTTAAATATAAGTTTAATCCGCCTCTGTTCTTGAGCCCTTGATTGGAATTGATGGGATGGTCCCGTGCTTACTTCCGGAGAGTAACTTAATTTCTTATCCCCCACGCTGTCATGCGCAGTTTGAAACTGTTTTTTGACAATAAACTTTATTTATTTATTTATTTGTCATTCAATGAGCATTGAATACTCCCCAATCACGAGGAGGGTGGGGAAGACTTTTTTTATGTCACGTCAAGGAGTTTATGCGATTCTACCTCTAAAAACTATTAATTTAATGTGCACTCTCCTTGGTTTTTCAAATATTATTAAATTTTAGAAGCAAATGATGAACTTTCAAGTCTATACAGTTGTATTTCTGTTAAAACTTCATATTTTTAATTCACATATACCATCAAATTCACGTACTTCTTCCTATCTGAACTTGCTTTTCACGATCTATTCCACCCCTTATTGTTCAGTGACCTTGTATTTTATGAGCAGTTTGTTTAATTTTCTAAGAACGATTCTTCTTACAATAATAATCTCACATATCTTTTCGGTGGGCGTGATTGTACGTGACAAAAATTTAAGTGCGTCTTCATTTATCGGTCTTTTCTACTGCTATGTCCTACGAATGAAATGCAGTATAAACATTGTCACGAGTGTAATCAATCACATAGCCTTTTGAATAATGAGCTGCAGATGACCAAAGCACACAATAAATAAAAAGGACACTATCAGTCAATACTATCAGTAATTAAATTTCCCAAGCGTTTCTGTCCTACTGAAAGACAAATTGACCGTCATAGATAGAAAGAATGAACACAGGAAGGGTGGACATGAGGTTTCGTAGAAGAGGTAAAACCGTAGATAGGGATTTCGCTGCTACTCTTGATATTACAATGTGTTTGGTATTTTTAAGTCTTGTTTATTTCCTGCATCGCCCTCAGTGTAGAGTAAGATAATTTCATATTAATAATAATAATATTATACAATCTCACTGCTCTGCGCGATCGCGAATCAGCTCCGACTGTTTACTTATCACTAGGGTCCAGATTTTATGAAACATCAAATCAAGAAATATGTAATTTAAATTGTTTAAATATGAATATTATGTAATAATGGAAATATATAAAATATCAAATAATGTATTTCGACGCAAGAAAATAAACATTTAGTACAAGATTAAATTGTAAAAAAATTGGTTTCTAACACCTATTTTAATGATCAAATTACGTTATAAGCATTTACTTCAAGATGGTTAAATTAAGAATTTAGAGTTAAAAATATGGGTCTGCAAAAATTCAAAAAAGCCGAAATAGAGATCATTGATTGCGACGCAATACATCCAATGTGTCTTTTAGGTTAGCGACTGCGATGGAATGGGCATTCCAGCGGGCATTAGAAATTCCAGCGGACGCAATCCACAATAATTAGGAATTTCAGTGAGGAAAGCAAAATGTGTCCACTCAAAAGATGGAACAGAGAAACGTTATCGAATTTTTTTTTTCAGTAACAACTAAAGAAATCTTTAAAGAGTGTAAAATGTACTAAAATATGTAAAACCACGTAGAATAATGTGAGATACGTAATAAGGAATAACGAATGTGATATTATTTGAAGGGATCGTTCGTAAATGACGTCACGCGATATTTTACCCCCACCCTCACCCCACGTGACGTCACAAAACGACCTTCCCGTGTCCGTCACGAACAGTAGTCATCCCCTTCCTACCATAACACGAATAACCGTCATTTAAGGAGGAAATGTAATCATTTGTAATCGCATAAGATGATTATAAAGCACACAGAAAATGGTGCGTAACGGACTATTGTTTTTATTGAACATAAATTTGCCTCAATGAAGACAGTTTTGAATATTTGTGATATATCAAATGTAACGTCACGCTTTCTAAAATACACCCCCCCCCCTCATCACGGACCGTCACGTTTCGCAAAACCGTGACGTAATTTATGATCGATCCCAAAATCCAACTTATACATTAACATATAAAGTAACCAAAAACTCTATTTTCGTGCAGCATTAACGAGTGGCATTTCAGAATTAATTCACTTTCAATCCGCGCTCTACTATAGGACTTTTTATTCTGGACTATGTTTTGAATAAGTGGTGAGCAGTGCGTTAGCGACGTGCGCGCTGCTTCCACGCGCTGCGGCCACTCCCGTCACTAACCACGACTGTGACGGTGATGCACCGCTGGCCGCATTTATTTATCACTCGCTCGAGATCGTGTGAATAGTTTTAAATCGTTTGATTCAATTATGATGTGATCACGTCTGTTTTCTGAGTGCGACAGTATAAATTTTATTCTGTTTTGGCATTGTTTTTTTGAAAAAAAAAAACTCATTTTATTTTGTAAAAGTAGAAGCTTCAATGTTGACACGACCGCAACATTAATCATTTGCTGAATTTGAGAATTATTTTTGACAAAAAAAATCCATCTATAAGCAATAAACGCGAAAACATCACGTTTAAAATTTCAGGGTTTTAATAAAAGAATTCTCATTCGTACCTGACCTATTTTTTACAATTGTTTATACGCAGAAAATGAAGAAAATGAAAAATGCAATGGCGTTAAATGTTTTTGTACAATTTTTGGTGTGCACTCTACAGCTATTAGAAATCAGGTGTGTATAATAAAAAAATCCGATAGTAAATATCACCTAACAGCTTTGAAACCGAATGGCGTCGCTGTATCTGCACAGCTTTCGATCCGTGGGATAATTCAAATTGTGCCTCTTCCACAAAAGTTTAGTGATTTAACCATCGAATGATCGATGTATTCTTGAAAAACTGCTCCCAAAAATCTCAAAGAATGCCTTCCTTAATTCAGTGATACTGCCTATGTTTCCAATATTCTTGTACACACTACAACAACAACAAAATTAACTTTTTATGTTTGCAATATTTGTCAACTACAGCATTGTCAATCAATTACTTCCAATCTACTTTAATACACAATGATTCCGAAATAACTGTATAAACTTTAAGGGTTGTGTACTGACATTTTGCGTGAAAATATCAGTACATGGATGAAGGTAGATCCGGCTCGAAGAAGGACCGAAATGCTCGACGGACCAAGAGGTTGAGTTGGATTAGAGAAAATGAGGTATGGTGAATGAGACCTTGAATTTGCCGACAAAACAGTTTAATGACATAAAATAAGAAGGTTGAAAAATACTGATACAAAACTGAGACGAGAATCTGGGATGAGGAGAGATGATCCAGCTTCCTTCAAAGATGCAGCTCGGATGACGTAGTGATGGTTGTGCGTGCGGAGCCGACTTGGCGTGGCTCGCGTGTGTGATGAGAGTGCTAGCCGGCATGGCGTGATGATGCATAATGTAGTCTGACTGACGGCGAGTGATGAAAGGCCACTGCATGCCCAGCCAGTTCTGGGACGAGACTGCTCATGTTGGCCGAGCGAGAGTGAGTTGCAGCCAGTTGTCGAGTGAGGACGTTGCTAGTCCGTGGCTCGCTTGGATGAGACTGACGCTGCCAGCGCGATTGATGTACCAATCGGCAACGACGGGACGTCGTGACGTCTGGTTGACCGTATCGATCGATGGCGTAAGTTCTGGCGGGGAAGTGCAGCCTAGTGGATTCCAGTATAATTAATAAATGAAGCGTAAATTTTCAATTGACCGATGTGGTTTGAAGAAATTTTTCACAGAAGCTCATTTAAGAGGTGTCAAAGAGTGTAGATTCCAAAGATTTAACTTGTCTAACGACATGATATTTCAAAAAATGTCTGAACAGGTTGGTAGAGGGCCCTGTAACAACCATTTGTTGTATAGAAATGTATGTGCGCAAGTGATGCATTGAGACTCAAACACAGGAAATACGTGATCTCGCAACGTCAATAGTCAGGTGAAAATTTCGACGGACCGGGACTCGAACCCGAGACCGCCTGCTCTGGCCGCAGGTGTGCTATCCACTGCACCACCCGCCTCGACTCCCGAAGCTCGGACACAACCTCGACCTGGCCTGATCCGGTGAACGGTTATGCGCGGGTTTTGGAGTCGAGTCGTGTGGTGCAGTGGATAGCACACCTGCGGCCAGAGCAGGAGGTATCGGGTTCGAGTCTGAGAGCGTCGCAATTTTCACCTGGCTGTCGACGTTGCAAACTTTCTTTCACGAGTAGGTACTAGGAAGTTGTGAGTTTAAATATGTGATCTCGTTGCTTGAATATCCGTGAAATACCCAGCTTCTTTGAATGTGTACATGCGTAATCCAACCGCTCCACTGACGCTGCTTGTCAAGCATCTATCTATCACTATTGGAGGACTTTGCATTTTTGAACATTTATTAAATAAATATTGCACTTGTCAACGACGTCATCAACAGACCCTTTGTCTTTTTCCTTCCTTTCATCTCTTATTTTGTGCGTTTGCTTCTCATCGCTTCGCTTGCACCCACACATTCGTATGCAATAAACGATTTTTACCGTGCCCTAACCTAACATTCAAAGTTTGTACTGCGAGTTCCGGATTATTCTGTATATGTTTCGCAGAATTCCTTGTGTTCGCTTTGTTTCAGCTTATTGAGTTATGCAAAAAGCTTGATTTGCACGATGATGATTTGAGGATATTCCGAGATGCTTTTATGAAGGATGTGAAGTTAGCTCTGGAAGGAGACTCCGAGGCATCAGTCGCATGCAGCAGCACTTACTTACACACTCTGGCGACCGGAGACGGTAAGACGGTTTATTACTGAAATGTATATACTATTGCATTTTATACTAACCGACCCTACTGCTACTTATGCTATTTGGAGATGTAGGATTTTAAGAGCAAAATTCATATGAAAAAGGCCCTAAAATAACTAGAAAAAGGACTGTTTTTTCTACTAATTCGATAAATCATTTTGCTCCTTGTCAGATTGATAAAGTTACAAACAAATACATAAAATCATAACTCATCGGAAGAAGAAGAAAAAAAGTAAACATAACTCATTGTTTTTATTTTAGAGACCTTGTTCTCTCAATTGTTTAACAGCTGCAGTCAAGTATCCGCGTTTACGGAAAATATATAGGATTACAATTGGCATTTTCACTGCAAGCTGAAGAACATTAATTTAAAGAAAATGAAATGGAACTGAAGTCGCATCTCTTATAAATGATAAAATATGCATTAGATGATTATTTAAAAGCTACAGTAAAAGGGGAAAAAGAGGGATTATGGAAAGGGGGTTGGGGGGGGGTAAAGGTTCCCCAAATAGGAATAAAAACTCTTCGTTTCTCATCTAGAAACAAAATTTCACACTTGGTATCGTTCCGAAGAGCTGAAGTTTATCCCCCCCCCCAGAAAAAGGTGCTTACTTAAAAATTGTAATCCTGATTATTAGGTACAAATTTAAAGAGCTGTATTTTTGTATGTTTGGAGAAGTGTGGAAGAAGCTTCTAAAATATGTACTACCTTATTTTTCTAATAAACTTCCTGAATATGTTTAATTCTCTTACAGTAATTGCCGAAATTATTCCCTGTTATAAGATACCAGTTCTAAGAAATTCTTTTAAGTTGAAATGAAATTAATTGTCTTAGTCTCGCCAACCCCTATTCATATTGTTAGAGTAAACTTTCGACCGACACAGCAGTCATCTTCGGTAATCTTTTGCCCCGGACAAGGATTTGTCACTTTTCCTTGTCCGGAGGAAGATTACTGAAGATGAGTGATAACAAATATATGGTTGGCGAGAGTAAGACAATTAATTTCATTTTGAATTACGCCAACAAAGAGTCACCAACACCATCTACCTTTTAAGTTGTTTGTGACTTGAAGTTGTTCCGCTTTGTTGACAACCAGATCTTTATAATCGGGCAGATTTTGTTATTTACTATATTATTTAATGATTATATATCACATTGCAATACATTATAAAAAGAATTTGATATGAAGGCATATATATTTGAAAACAGACCTTTTTATATTATCGATTGTGGTGCTATTGACGTTGGGTTCCTTCAATGGATAAATGTAAATTTGGATAAATTATATCTTGTTTCATAAAGATCTCTTGAAATAGTCTGATAAGAATATAAAAATTGTCCTATTATTCCTATGTTGTTTCATGTTCATATTACAAATTCCTGGTACCATTTCTGAGAAACATAGTTTTACTTAACTTCCTTCAACTGGATCCATTTGACTTGTCTCGATGAATCCCACCTTTTTAGATCACCACAGAACTAAAAGACAATTTTAGAAATCTTATACCTCTAAGAAAAAACATTTTGTGCCCGCAGAAATAGGCAAGACTTTGGGTCTGGATTTTGATGGACCTTGTTTACGAGTTCTGTTCGCAATTATAAAAAGAAAAAACTACGACGTCAGAAGCAAAACTTACGTGTTTCCAACTGAAGTACTCACAGGTGCAGGAGAGGACGTAAGTGCAAGAAATTTTTTTTTGTGAAGCATTTGGTATGGACGAGGAAGGGGCCATCCATAAATTATGTTACGCACCTTTCGATATGGTTACCTTGCGTTACGACTGAGGTGTTACGTAAAGCGGTTACAAACATAGACTTATAAACCAGTTGTCGTCCGAAGGGTAAAACGAAGTTGGGTGCCTCTGTCTCTCTCTCGCATGTCGACCTCGATGCTCCTGCGCGCAAGTACCTAACTCCCCCCTCCTAGTCTGTGGCCATAAAGTGTTAGTTTTATAGGTCGCTTTAAACCTTAAGGTTTCTCTCCGTAACCTATGTATTGAATCAGTCATCGAGAGCACAGAATGATGAGGAACGAACAAGTAAGTCACTATCTCAAAATTTGTCCCCACATTTTCCGAGAAGTCGTAAAGATTTTTTGTTTAACACATCGGTGGTGACGTACGATATCACAGACCGTGTCAGTCATTATTTGTGATTAAATATTAATCTGCAAGAAGTGGCAGAGGTTGTTGGGAATGACCTACTCTGTGCGCGTAGTTTATGGTCCCCTAGACCGACGTCGGGTCACGTGCTCCTATGATCCACTATGTCAGCCTCATCACTGATACCCCAAAAATTCGTGTATTAAAGATCAATTAAACTATATTTTTATGTAATATGTATTAATTCAATATACTAATACCAATAATTATAATATTTAATATTATAAATTTATGCTTAAGGAAGAAAATATAAAATGTCAAAAAATATTATTATTAGTTCTGTGTTTCTATTGTACCCTATACATGAGGAAATGCAAAGAGAGTGGTTATAAAGAAAGAAAGAATTTTTTATGATTATGAAACATCCCTTGGAGAACATATACAAATATTTGTTTAGTATAAGTTTGTGTATTTGTATATAAAATCTTTCTTCTCGTAATATCAACCTAAACGCAATGCGAGTACGAAAGCACGTGTGAGATTCTGGGACAAACCTTTTCTTCACAAAAGACGTATTTTCCTATTTCAAATAACAAAGTTTATTTTCGATTTTTATTAATAAATATATTATTTAATGTAATTATTATTGCAATATTGTATCATTTAACTCAATAAGCGTATACTGATAAAATAAAATACTATTTGTTATTTTTTTGTATTAGGTAAAAAGAACTCCCCTACCCTCCAAAAAATGTACATGGTCTCGTGGAGTCATGTAGCAAAAACTCACGTCACCACTGAAGGGTTAAGGAGGGGAGGATGTTGGGTTAGCGTTACGCTATTATTGGTAAGGGGGTTGGGAGAGGAGTTAAGAGGTATCGTCACAGGCTTTTTATGGAGGGGTCGGGTAGAGTTAAAACGGAATTATTTTCGTTACATTATTTTGGAGGAGAAAGAAGGGGTATATACCTCCTTCTAACATAAAAACTAGTTCTGAGAAACTATTGCACAATGGAATTGACATTGTAGAAGTAGGGAATTAACATTAACAGTGTAATTACGTAGATGCCTCAGGTGTCAGTATTCGGTTTTCCGGTGTCTATTTAACCTGTATCATATCTGTAGTTTAGGATTCCCTACACTGTACTGTACTTTTGCGTGAACTTTGTACTTTTCCATTCATGTTTTTCAGTACTCTTGAAACAAACCTGATGCGAAAAGAGAGATTATTTTACAGAATCCATTCTAATCTTTCAAGTGAAATACCACACATGCGGGTGCTACGCAAACTCAATACAAAATGAAACTGACACAAACTGATTTCTCTGAATTGTTAGGAACAGACATACATTCTGTAATGAGAAATTAATTCATTACATTAAATTGAGAATTATAAGGAATAACATCAAAAGAAATATTAGAATAAACCATTGCGCATCCGAGGAGGTTAGGTTTTTGAAGAAACGAGCTTGAGGGGCAAAAGAAGACGGTTGACGCGGGCGAGGGACGACCGTTCAAAGAGTCGTCTGAAAAGCATCATAAAACTATCCATCACGGAGGAGGATGCTCTGCGCAGTAGCTCGCGCGATGCAGAAGATGAAAGACTGAAGGATACAATAGCAGAAGTGCAAAATTAACCAGGGATAGTCAGGACACAAAACTCAACAAAGGTAGAGTAAGGGCGCTTTAGAAATTCAAAAGGACGGTTTTCTTGGGTATTTCGAGACAAATCTTATAACCACGAGCGAAGCTCTAAAAAGGGAAAGTTAGAAGCGACAGAGGATTTCATTAAGGGTTGCGAAGAGTGACATAGCACATGACAGTTGACAAGTTGGTTAGCCGTCGAATACAAGAAGTACAACTAACAAGGGACAAGTGAGCTCGCGCGGAGAAGAAAAGGTCGGGAGTTCTTTAGAATGTTGTGCAGTGTCGATGGATGGGGGAAGAAGAACGTCGCACATGATGAGGACAATAGATGACAGAGGCCGTTGCTCTAAGATACTGGGTTCCCGAAAAGAGGCTGGAACCACATGATCGTGCCGTGGCAGTCACGGAAAAGCACGCAGTTTTGTTTAAAAGGGGGCCTTGCGATTCGTCTAGAACCGACATATGTCACGAGAAAGTGGCCAATGGAAATGACTCAACGTGGAGTAAAGAAACTCCATAATTGGCTTAAAGTATCACATAACGCGCGGAAGGGCGGGGCTTCCGTCGCAAAATTTTTGAAATTGGTGGGGAAGGTATTATACAAAAGACGCGCAGAAGCGCTGAGGATGAGCGGACTTCGAGATTTTTTTTAGATGAGACGGAGTGATTTATTAGAGACTTAGAGATTTTTTTGTGATCAGTAGCAGAGATTGAGAGATTTCTCAAGATCAGAGACAGATTGTTTCGTGATAAGATACTTAGAGATAATGATAACGGTCTTCAACACGGAGTTTGGTCGCTTAGCCTACATACGAGTGATGAATCAATTATCTCGTTTATAATTAGGGCGACGAACTTAGCTTCCTGGAGTATGATCACCGGATCACCGAGTGGCTACACTCTCTGAAAGACTTTCGCAGTGTGTTCAATTCGAATCCCGGTATTTCGTTAATTTACTAAATGGCTACGCGCCGTAATTAGGCCGTCAAGGACTTCGGGCCTACTGGTGGCAAGCTGATTGATTCTTCGAGGAGTGGCGCTCGGGCTATTGGCCTTCGGCATCGTACCAGCAGCTGTTGGGTAGTGAAGCAGAGGCAACGAGACCGTACCTCGGTCATTGATCCCAGAAGGATCCCGCACACCCACGAGGTTTCGAGACTAGCAGGTCAGCTGTAATTATGTTAATGTAATTATGTTAATGAGCAATGACTGACTGCGATCAGTAACTGGCTGAAGAGGCGAGTGGCTACGAGGTCAAATAAGCGTGTGCTCCATTACTTGGAACCTTTGACAGTTTTGCTAATTAACAATTGAGAAAGACAATTTAGTTTTACTAGTTAACAATGTGTCCATTAATTTAGGGTGAAGCTGAACAGGTTGGGACTGATAATATACCAACGCTTCATTATGAAAAGAATTCACAAATTCTAAAACGTGTGATTTTTGCGGGAGTGTATGGGAAGTGTGTGCAAGATTAGTAGAATAGTTTCGTCGTAAGAAATGTAAGTGGTTAGGTCATTAAACTAGGTGTATCAAAGCTGTGTGTGTTATTAACACCTTAAATGTGTGTATTTTATGAAAATAAAAGACCGAACCCGCCTTTCCTAAATTCATTAAATTAACTAGCCGGAGCAAGTTGGTGAATGCTGAGTGGGCCAGGTATGTAGTTTACCCACTACACTATTTTGGGAATATTGCCAACTATCCTTTCTTTTTTTAGTACAATGGGCTTTGAGCAATTAAATGTGTGGCTTAACCATTATATTATTTTATTATCAATTAATTAAGGGTTTAATTAAGTAATTAATTAAAGCTTACCTGGGCACCCTAATTTTTATGCCACAATACATAGACAGATAAGGAGATGGGAAAATGGAATAAATGTAACCAGAAATTCGTTATGAGATCCATCAAAATCACACGATGGAAAATATTTAGTCCCAATATTTTCTATGTACTGTGTTCACTAGCAATTCGATTCATCTACTCTCTTCAGATTAGTTCGGAGAATGAAAGAACATAGAATTCGTTTCATATTCAAATTAACTAAACCCTCAAAATGACTTTGCATCGCAGTAAATTGAAATTTATGTTCAAATTATTCTCGTGTTTAAAAACCTAAATGCATACATGAACACTCGTGCGTAGTCTACGTTCAGGCGAAACGGTTGTGGGACGAACCCCGGGACTCGAAATCCGTCGCGATTTTCACTTTTGTCCCTATAGACGAAGCAATTCCCCCCCCCCTCTGAGAAGGAACTCGCAAGTTGCGACTTCATCAACACTCTAATTAGCTAATATTGTTTATTTCTTTTTTCCTATGTTTTTATTTACTGTTAAGCCGCAGAGGACTTGTAGATACATCAAGATCTAGGTAGAGAAGTCGCAATTATTTTGCCACTCTAGTATCTGGTGTTGTTCATTAAATTTTCTTGTAGAGATCCCTTTAATTCTTACAGTGAATCATTTAATCTTGAAGTAGATTTAACTTATTCAGTTAAAATATAAAAAGCCCTTGTGATGTCATTCAACCATTTCAAGATCCTACTCAGAATTAATATGTTTGTTACTCCTTTGATTTATTGTCTTGATGGTAAATATATTTAGTTTTTCGTGTTTATTGTGCATAGCCACGAACAATTCCTCTAAACAGCTTTTTAGTTCACGTTCTTGGCACTGAACAGTCTCTGAACAACAGTTCGTGTTCTTCATCTGCTTTGCTTCTGTTTGCAAAAGGTCGATACCCTCAAAAGCAAATGAGTGGGACACAGTCTCGTATTCTGGTTTTGCTTTTGGAGGCAAAATGTCCCCCGCGCACACGTACGTTTCCCACGAGACGTGGTACGTCGTAATTTGTACTTTTTAGCATTTTTGCTCATTGTTCTCACTCTTCTCATGTCGGTTACCGCGACTAAATCGACGCCACGGAAAGTAGATGGAAGCAAAATAAGATTAATGCGTTTCTTATTTTGCTGAAGAAGTGAACAACAGAATCTCTTGTATTCCCTTTTCCACGTGTTTTCTAAATAACAGAATAGAACATAACAATAGATCGCTTATCAAAGCTAGAATCTATTTTGACCAAGTGCCAAATATTCAATCAACTTTCTGAGCAAACATTAAATTCATTTGTATGTAGTAATTTCGTGAGAAAGGGGCTCTAACTTTAATGCAAAGGAATTGATGAGTTCGATATGTCGGAACAAGATATGCGTTAATTATTTAAAGATACTGAGTTAGGAACTTGTGTCCGAGTATTAAAACTTTGTTTCATGTGTCTAATGCAGAAAATAAACGAACATGTTCGACATTGCGCGAACTGAAAAATAATATGAGAAATTCAGCATCTGAGAAGAGATTGATGGTGACTCCTTCCCGGCGTATTTTACAGAAATCGACCTCCGTCGGCGAGAATACTTTCCTTGTCTACAGTAGAATTACTTTGGTTCATCCCTCGAAGTGCAGTAGCGTACCTACGTGGGGAGGGGGCGGCGGAAGGGGCGGTCCACCCCGGGCCTCATCATGAAAGAGAATCATCCAAATTGGTCACTAGATATTATTTTTACTCGTAAATTTGAATATTACACGAAACATTTTTAAAACAGTAAGATAGCTGAACTTTTTAAGACTCAAATTTCAATTATTTTTAATACATCAGAGCATTGGATATGTAATATTATATTGTTGTATTTGTAAATGGGGAATGTAGCTTAGTGCTATTGAAACTTATCTATATGGAGCTATAGGAGATAGGAGTCGGGTGGTAGGTCATTGTTAGTATGTGGGTCGCTTAGCTGGATTTACCAACAACTAGACCCTCACTGTAGGGAGGGATTAGTAGAAGTAATTAGTAATAGTTAGAGTTATTGATACCAGGAGGAGCTGGATAGAGGAAGGGGGATTTTGCTTTGAAGAAGTCACAGCTATATGAACTGGGACATTAATGTGAAAAGCTACAAATTTTCTGGCCCCATTGGGAATCGAATCCGGTGATGACTTGGTGATGAGCGACAACACTACCACCTGCGCCACCGGTTGGTGCGGATATGTTTCAGTAGGCATGAATTTTTGTGTTTGGGGATTTCCTAAAACTTTAGTGTCTGGGGCCTCCAAAAATACTCCGCTCCAAATGCCTCATGAGGAGCAGGTGCCCCGCTGCTGTAGTGCTGTAGCTTTCTTCTGACTGTTTTGTTCCTTTATCTCCTCTTTACTCAATTTTGGTTTCCTTATCATGATTCAAATTTTCCTCCACTTTTCCGTTGTTCCGTTTCTCGGATTTAATGGCCTTAGTACGTTAGTTTAATGCCCTCCATGTAGTCATGCGCTGGTTTTAATGCTTTGGGTAATGAATTATTATTATTATTATTCGGAAATAAAATTTTATTTTGTACGCATCTTTACACTGTACCATCAATTTCCTAGCCTGAAGACAATGCTTTTCAATTCTGAAATCAATAATCTGTGATACTTTTATTGGGTTTTTTTTTGATCGCATATCCGTTGACGACAAGTTTCTGAAATTTAGTTTTCGTAGGACGTCAAAAAAAAAGCATGGAATACCCAAACCAGAAATGATACTTAAGAAAATAAAATCGACGTAAACAAGTACTCGCCGAGTCTCTAAAAAAACAGGAAAAAAAGAAAATCATTAATTTGTGTAACATTGTTCTGAGGGAAAATTAAAAAACTTAAAAAAACTGGGAGTACTTTAGAAAACTGGGAGTGTTGAATCATAGTGCTGTAAAAATAACGTAAAACCAGTGCTACCAACAGATTCTCTCCTGAAGTTGTAACAATGTTCGGCAAATTGAGAACCTAGGTTATTTAAACGTCAATTGTCTTCAAAGAAAATCAAGACGGCTTTGTCTGGAGGAAACATTGAAGGTGAAAAATAAATATGATTGACGTTTGATGATGAACAATAGATCCAGAAGAAAAACTTTATCAGAATGGCTTACGGTTACAAAAACAGGCCGACACCCAAGGTATAATTATATAAACCATTTTCTTCGTGAGATATAAATGATTATATTCGGAGATCATTTTCCCCAAGGTGAAACTTTTGTCTGATGTAGTTCGGGGATTTGCTTGAGAAGTTGGAGCTGGATGACGAGACCCTCAAGAAGTACAGGGATGTGTTTGAAGAAGAAATCAAACTAGGGATCAGTAAGGAGGACGCGCAGCTCTCGTCACTCAAGTGTTATGTGACATATGTTCAAGATCTGCCAACGGGAGAGGGTAATAAATGTTGCTTTGACGCGATTACATAAGAATTTCAGGTTTAAGTACAAATTCGTTCGAACATGTCTCGTACCCCTCCAATGGCTACAGTGTTAGCGTGCTTGCTCAGCGCAAAGTCATCCCGGGTTCAATTCCCGGCGGGGTCAGAAAATAATTGTAGCTTTTCACGTGAATGTCCCAGTTCGTGTTACTGAGACTATTGAAGAGCGAACCCTCCTGCTCCTAGTATCGATAACCCCTCCACGTCGACGAATTTGCTGGAACACCCATCAGCTGATCGGCCCATTTTCTAAAACAATGGCCCCTATCACCCACCTCCTACCTCCTATCGCTCCGTACAGACAAAAGCATCAATAGCACGAAGCTACATTTCTCATTTACAAATACTACAATAATAAAATTCTAATACGTATCGATTTTGATATGTCCCACTACCTTAGTAAAAGAGTGTCATGAAACAAAACAATGGAGATATAAGGAATCCACAGAGTTTATTTTGTAGACAGTGTTTGGAATCTGCTCTCAATAAATTGGACGAGGAACAGAGCATCTATAGGAATGGAAATCGTGTAGAAACACGTGTCCAGAAATGTCAGGCGGAAGAGATCAAAAATGAAATATATATATAAAACTATTTCAGTTTCTCAATTTCCCTGATAACTGACTTTGCATACCTTTTTGTCTTATGTTGTTGTTATGTTAGGGGTGCATTATCTGTGTGTCGTAATATCTCCCTCTGGTGATATTTCCGGACATTTGTTCCCTTATGGCTCGTATTCCTATTCATGAACTCTATTTCCCTTCCAATTTTCCCGAGGAGTTTTGAGAATATACCACTGTATAACATAATTATATAACTTAATTAGTGCACTAGTTGTGATCTCTTCTTTGTTGGCATCATTCGAAGTAAGAGGACCTCTCGTGTGCGCAGAGAGGGGGCAGTACCTGGCCCTCGATTTGGGGGGCACCAACTTTCGGGTGCTGGTTGTCAAAAAGTCGAGGCGATACTTCGATGTGCGAGCCAAAGCGTACAAGATCCCCCAGGATCTGATGCAGGCACCCGGTGACGAGGTGAGAAATAACAACAACAACAACAACTTCTGACTAGTTCGATGTTGTCACTACGAGTTGAGGTGAAAGTGACGACGAGTTTGCAATCGAACCCGGGATATCTTACTGTGGTCGCAGGGGTGCTAACCACAACGCCAAGCGTTTGAGCCTGTAAGGGTCGTCAGTGATGTTCCTCTGTGTGTGGCGTTATTGTCAATACCCCTGGGATCAGAGAGGACTACCGGTCTGTCATCATTCTTTCCTGCACTGAGTTATCGGACCTTCAACGACGTACGTAGATAACTCGCAAGAAAGATTTAGATGAATTAGTCAAAATTCATTTCCCTCTATTTGTTATTACTCATTTGCTCGCGATTTATCATAATATCTGGATGACGGAGCTTTATGTGAATGGCAATGTTTTTGTAGGTGAATCGACAGAGGAACACACATTGGCTTTTAATTGATTGTAAAAAAAAATATTTAAAACAATACGAATGTATTGCCGATGGCGCGTTAAGCGTTACACTTTGGAGACATTTCGAAATAATTTTTCAGCTTATACTTCAGGCATTATTAGGCTTTTAACAATTATTTAAACAATTATTCCCACTCGCAAAATTTGACCGTTTTCGTTTCGTTGCTAAACCGCTCATTTATGTGAATTTCGAAATCGAACCTGTATCGCGAAATCGTAGAGAGTCATTCTGGAGCAAAATAGAGAATTGCTCTTATAGTAGTATAGGATAATGTGGATATTTAAATAATTCAATAGATATAATTTTAATTCAGTACATACTTACCTGTCCAGACATCTAAAGAAATGGAAAATCACTTATGAATATTCACTGTAATTTTAATGTGTGTTTTTTCATCTCATGAGTTTTTTTTCTCAAATTTTAACATTGCATATCATTTTAGCCATCTCATATTTTTTATAAAAACACTTAATGATTGATGAATCAAATATTCTCACAAAACTATCGTGTATTCTTTTGAAGTAAATCTGTTCACTGATCTCTTAATGTTAGTACTGGAGGGCGTTCTTTCTACAAAAAGAATCAGTGGTGAAATTTTGTTTGAGAACAACTCCAGTGGCGCTGTATAAATTGTGATCGTACATATTTCCTCTGAAAGAAAATGAAAATTTATCTCTGTTGTCTTCTTAAATACTACACTGTTGTTATAACCAAACTCCGCTTGATCAACCTTGCTTGACATGGATATAAGGGACCCATGCTTTATTAAATTATTTATTAGTGCGTTATAAAACACTATAGAAGACGGTCTGAGAGTCAGTTCAATACTTGCGTTACTTCAAATGAGGTTGCACGAAGGAAAATATTTACATTCACCATTTTCCATGTGTATATCCATTCACAAAGGATATAAACGAATGCATAAAAAACGTCGTGTTTTTAATAATTCTAAGTGAAGATTTTCAACATTCATATTTTTTAAATATTACCTTACAAATGGTCCTATTACAGGAATAAAAATAACCTTACATCTATTTGTATGCAAATGTATTTATGACTTATCGTGAAACCAGTCACAAACTGTTGTCGCGTAGATACAAGCAGCGGCACTCGCGTGGCCATTCAAACGACGCGCCATGCCCAACCTGGTGACTCAACGCGTTAGGGCAGAACGGTTGTCGCTCGCACGCCCGACGCCGTGCACGTTCTGTCTCATAGTAAGTGGTCTCAGCTATGAATCCGTGTGTATGCCTTCCCCCGTTCCTAGCAACTCTCGTCCTAGTTGCCGACGAGTCCCCGTTAACGCACGGCGGCTATATTGCATTGTGTTCTTAACACGGGCAGTCAGTCACAGTCACAGCGCAAACCAGCGCGCGCTCTGGGGCGTCTCTCTGATGGATCCACGTAAGAGTACGTCTGATCCAAATAAACTACTGTTGCCAAAACTGGACTAATCCCTTGTTCTCAACCCTTCTCATCCTTCATGTCACTCTGGATTAGGGATTAGTTCGCGGTCCAAAGCGACCGCACAACAACTAACGTCGGAGGAGGGTCCATTAGCGAGGGCCCAACAAATACCCCCCTCTCCTCACGACGCTGTGTATGACCACTTGGATTACAATAAACAACATTTACTTATAGAATTGATTTTAAGGTACTTAGAATCGGTTATACAAAGTGTTATCGGTTAAATTAATTTTGACTCCTGTTGAGGGGCAAATAATAAAAAAGTACAGTAATTTCATATGAATCACTTTTTTTAAATTATTCCAATCAAATGTTGTGAAAATTTTTTTCTATTTTTTTAAATCACCACCACTGGTGATGTGAGATCCAATATGGTGGATACGACGGTGCTGTCTATGTGGATGACATCTTGTCGGATCTCTGATGTAGTTTGCAGTGGCGAACATTGTCGGGGGGTGCTCCCCTTTCCCCTGTCTTTCATCCCATCTCTACGATCATTCATCACCATCCTTTCACATCATCTATATCATTCATTAACATTCATCAGAGAAGCCTCTTTGGTTCCATAAAACCACCGACAAAGTTGTGGATATGGCGACGATGGAACTCAGGTTCTCCCTGTCAAAAAAGGAACGAATTCGGACGTATGAGGCATGAGACAAAATATCCAATGGAATAAAGACATTACGTATTTTGTTTTTGCACGGTAACACTTTTCTTTCGGGCACATGTATCGTCCTGAGGACAGTTGTTGTGTTGAGACGGTCGTTGGCATATTAGAGCGTCCAAAGTTGTTGTCCACAGAAGGTCTAATGAAATGGAATATTTAACAACATTAATATATCCTACAGAAGAGATCGTTAGAATTTAGTTTAGGAAAAAGTTCGTCTAAATTATTTTTAATGTAGTTTCTTTGTCACAGTGACCGTGGCGCAGCCGGCACTTGTTGAGAAAAAAAAAGTTGCTGAATTCTAGAGCCCTTCATATAGAGAGAAAGGACCACTCAAACAAAATTCCTAGGAGTATCGAGTAGATTCTCATACTTCGGAGCATCTTCTGAGCGCGCATTATCTCTTAGATGATGATGCGCGTAGACACATTGTGTGAACAACATGTCCACCCTTTGTTTTTGTTTTACGCAGGATTCTGATGGTCATGTATATGAAGTATGGTCATGTCTCACTGCAAAGAGCGTTTCACGGCACTCAATCCGGTAACGCGACGTCCTCATAAAGGACTCTAGTATTCCACCATATGTTATGATTTCAAGACGGATTAATCATCGTTAAAGGACCAAAATATTTTCTTAGCATTTCTATTCTGCAACTTGCTTAGGTTGAATTTGAGTCTTCACTTTTATTTATCAAAGGCAGTCGATATTAGTAATCTGTATAATACGTTTGAAACTTTATCACGTGATACATCGTTCTAGGAGGCCTTGAAACAAAATAAACAAACCGATGGGTGACTAAATTATTTGGGTGCAAGTTTTTCATCTAAGTCGAAGTTTCAAAAAATATGGATTGGATGAAAATTTAAAAATTAAAACTGCTTGTGTCTCGACCATCAAAATCTTATTTGAAATTAAAAAGAAAGTAGCAAAATGACGGATAGACCTCCGACTCCAAAGGTAGGCTACTGTGCAAATTTCTTTAGCAGCACTGTTTTAAGGAAGTGAATGGGTCTTCACGCCTCCTGTTGGCTGTTTCAGTTTGGGGATATGCTCCGAGAATTCGAGCTCGATGACAGTGTGCTGAAGAAGTACAGAGATATTTTCATTGACGAGATAAAAAATGGTTGTGATAAAGAAACTCAGGATGAGTCTTCCTTAAAGTGTTTCGTTACGTACGTGCAAGATCTCCCCGACGAAAATGGTAAAATCCTATCTCTGTAGTAGAACAGGACGTCTTTTCCAACACTCTTCCCTTCGGTTTTTTAGGTTTCCGTTCCTTTGAGTCATCACAAATCAATGGTCCGAGAAATGAGGCGAAAACCATGGTTTTTTACTGGATTCCGTCGAATCGATATCTTTTTGGGAAATAATCTGATTTGTGATATTGCTGACAAATTTTCGAAAAATTTGAGATGAATTACGTAATCGAATTCGGGATATCGATTGTACATCGTATTATGAAACATTAAATAAGAATTGCTGGAACATAACGTATTATGTGGGGTAATTTAAATATTGCAAATATAGGAGTGAATAATATCAATGATGTCAATTCTAATAAAATAATTTATCCAAAAGCTTCGCCTATTTTCTGCAGAGAACAGACGAGTTTACCTGAAAAGTAACACAATACAGAAGAAACGGGAATTGCTCAGAAAAGTTACATTTGAAAATCTTAATCAGTTTTTTTACTTGGTCATAATCCTGCACTGGTCCCGAAAATTTGCTTAAATATTCTCAAAATGGTAAAGTGAAATACAAATATTTTTTTCATGAAATTGTGAATTTCTCCATGGAATACTACATCTCGTAGGATTTTTCATCCATGTTATGCAAAGTTTCTTGCATTACACTTTGCGACAAGAAAAAGAGAATGTAAAGCAATACTGGAACAAGCATGATATGGCCGCAAAGTAATGCATAATTAAAACCTCAAATTAAAATTTTCAATGAAAGTTAATAATAGAATCTTAGAAGACAGCATCATTTGAGAATGTTTCAAAATTGTATATTTTTCGTGAGAAGGAATAAAAGAATAATGGAATAAAAGGTTTTTCAAATTGAGGAAAGAATCTTCTTTCTTTTTGCCTTTCTTTTCGCTATAGCTTCTTCATTTCCTTTTTCCTTCACGTTTTTCGATTTGTAGCAAGTGATGCAGCATTTATAATTTTTACTATTGGTGACTATTTGGTGATTTTGTGCGGTCTTGTACGACCCTATGTTAAAGCTGCTAACAATTTATGGGCTGTTTAATTTTCATTTTTGGTTATGTTTCCTCCTCACTTCTTTAGTCATTCCCACCATACTGTCGTTGATCAAATGTAACTTCTGGAGTTTTGGTCTTTGGGAGTTTTAGATCGTTTTGTCCCAAAAACTATATTTCAAAGCTTCGCGAGTTTTGGTGTTGTCTACAGAAGTGAATTTCCAGACAGAGGACGACAGAATAATAATTTTGCCATCCTCTTTGTTACGGAAGGCGATGCGCTGTGTGTGGCGGAGAGTGGGATAAAGAAAGGGCGGCGGGTAATTATGGACACAGTGAAAATTTTTGAATCTATAACACGAAATTATTTTTAGAAAGTTTTTAATTGTTATTGATTAATGTTGCAAACTATTAATATCAGTTATTTGATATGAAAACATATCTCATTTTGGGGCGAATTTACAATGTATGATTTTGCGCCAATTCTCAAATGATCCGATTTATTATTTAATCTGTAAAAATTAAACGAAATATCCCTTCCACTTTTCTCTGTAATATTAAGTGCTCCCTGAGCCCTGATGAAGAAATAAATTTTTCGAAACGTTTTCTTTATATATACTGTATTAATTGTAGACCTGATTTGAATAATCCTCCAGTATTATGGACAGCAGGATGATTATGTGAATAAAAGAGATTCTTAGCATATTTAATGGGTCTCCAGAAGGATTATTTGCACAAAACTCATGTGAGTGAAGACATGGGCTATTAGTCAAATGTGTATTGAATCAAGTCAAGTCTTGAATTTCACTTCATTTCTAAATACATTGCTTCTAAATGAAGACGTCTTACTGGATGGCTAACGAAAGAAAGGGGATTGTAATCGACTTTTCCCCTTCCGGGATACAATAAGGAAATGATAAATACGAGAAATAATTTTTCATTAGTGTTATCGGAACTTTTTTCAGAGTTTTTATTCCTGTCAAGTTATGAAAGTTCATCTCCGCTGTATTCAGTGATACATATGCTGCAAATAAAAAGCATTTTTCCAAAGAATCATGTTTTTTTTCTGGATTCCATATTTTTGTAGATCCCTTTCATCGTGTAGGATAAGATTTATTGAGTATTTGGGTCATAACCCATTATTCACTATTTATACTCCCAACGTTTCAGACATTTATTTTGTCGTTCTTCATCTCTCGTCCATCTACTAATCTCAAAATCAACTGACGTTGCTCTACTTTGAGTGATGTACACATGTGCGCGCGTGAGATATACGCGAAGACGGAACTGTGTTATTGTGTTGTTGTTGTTGTATAAAGTCCTGAATGAATGTCCGAAACGTTGGGAGTATAAATAGTATGTAATGGGTTATGACCCAGATACTCCATTACCTTTATCCTACATGCTATTTTTATTGTAGAATTCTGAAACATTCTAATAGTTGTAGTGAGGAAATAGTTTAATAGTTTGATGTGCCTTCCTGTGCCTTGCGCAGTGGCGGGAAAGTTCCTGGCCCTCGATTTGGGAGGCACCAATTTCCGAGTGCTTTGCGTTAAACTTGCAAAATCGTACCTCGACGTGAAATCGAAAAAGTTTGCGGTTCCCGAAGCTGTGATGCGAGGCTCCGGTGACAAGGTGAGACGAAAACGGCGTATCTCTGCATATAACATAAAATTCCCCCGACGCCATTTATCTGTCTGTGTGTCTATGAACCGAGATCCTGTCACAAAAGTACTGCGAGAGAAGGCGGTTTGGACCTATAAAATCCAAAGATTTTCTCGAAACCTTTTCGTGTAGAGAAATCATTCAGTTAATCTGTATTTGGATCAAACAGCCACGAATACTAAGGTGCACTCATCCCTAGTGTTCTCTCGGAGTACTGAACGGATTTTAATCTAGTTTTCTCTAGTGAATTGTATTGTACATTTAACACTTGTAGAATTCAGCAAAAATTAGCCGACCTGTCATGTTGAATGCCGATTAACAAGGCAAAAAATAATCATTGGAGATGTGTCTTGCGTGCGGTATGTAAACAGGTGATACGTGGAAAAAAGCGTGGTATAAATATTCGCTTCAACTATATCCTCAAATACCTCCGTATGTGACAGCATGTTCTAAATTATAAAAATAGTCGTAAGAATACTTAAGTCAAATAGCAACTTATGTGGAAAAATATAGATCTTTATCATCTTAAATGCGTTCATTGTATTTTGATTCATTGTATTATTTAATGAAGATAGAAACTATAATTAAATCGTAAATTTAAGATGTTAATAGTTTTACAAGAGTGTTTCTGAACTCGCACCGCCATCGATGCGATGAGGTATTTCAAAAAAAAAATTTTTTTTCAACTTGTAACTATTTTGCACCAGATATTTTTGAATTCTAACGAACAACAGGGTTGGAGGGGCGGAAGAGATGGAGGGGGTGGAGGGGTGGACGGGTTGGGGGTCATTTGTGAGAGAGTGTTGTGGTTTGTGGTTGATGAAACGAAGGTCGTCATGGAAGGGGTGTCCTTGTCACTCTTCGTTGAGACCAAAGATATAGCGATGACTTCAAGAATGATCCCGAATTCACGGTAGAGGAAACTGTAACAATCATTCATTGTAGAGTAATGTTCAATTTCAATTTCAATAGGGCGCTTTATTTACAAAAAAATATATATATTTATGTACAAATGTGTGGCGAGGCTTTTTATTGCCTGTACGCCTGTAAAATTCCCCTTAAGTAGAGCCGTGGGCTGTGCATACAATGCCATGTTATTCACTCTCATTGAATGGATAGTTGCAGTTTTAATTTTAAATTTGCCAATCTTTGTTTTTGAACTAAAAATAATTGTAATTTCATCTACTTGTGATTTGTATCGTAATAGTATTTTTAGCATCCGTAAGTGCATCTTTAATATTGTTTAATTTACTTGTAAAATATATTTTAAGTATACTGCAACTGTCGATTAAATGAGCACCGTTGTGAACCACGGGAAACCAACGGTCAGGACACGAATATATACAATTAATATAAACATATTTACAAAAGATACTTAAATAAGATAAATAAATTATAATGTAAAATATACAAGTTTTGCCATAGAAAGAAAGATTAAAATAAAATTCAATTATTTACAATACTAAAAACAACAACATATAATTGACGTAATGCCTTGGAAGGTCTTCTCAACGTGTCTCCGCCTGAAACAAAAGAAAAAGACGGAGCGGCAGAATCACGGTTCATTTGAATCAGTGGTTTCAGCGCATATTACTCTTTCTCTCATCTCCCTCACATAGCTTGGGAACTGACGCAGGGACTGCACTACAGATACTCTATTGTCCCTCATTATCGCAATGGCTAAATCTACGTTAATGTGATAATTTAGGAATGCACCAACTTGGATAAAAGTTCGTTTTTGATCTGTTTTCGGGCGTGTTAGTACAATGTGAATCCAATCTTCATTATGTTCGCCGCAAAGTGGGCAAAAAGAGTCTCGATCCCCCATCAGTTTTCTTCAATTCCACCCTCCTACGCGAAACNGTGGGCAAAAAGAGTCTCGATCCCCCATCAGTTTTCTTCAATTCCACCCTCCTATGCGAAACGATCCCTAATCCGATCGTTCTTTTTATTTGACACAGTCACTGTACGGTTTTCTGCCCCATTGTCCAGCTACTAAGGTTTGCACGATAAGTGATCTCTTTCCCAGTCTGTTAGTTTCTATTTCACGACGGTATAAGTCTTGGAGTTTTCTCTTAATATATTTTAGATCGTTTAACGATGGACTATTCTGACTCACACAAGTGATTCCTGCTTTATGAATTAAATTTTTAATTTGCCTGTCCCATTTTCCTTCTGTATNAACTGAGTTACTAGTGGGATGGAGGAGTTTCAAGAGGAATGTGAAACATTACACTTGTCAACGGCTCTGGCAATAAACACTTTTGTCTTTCCTTCCTTTCATCTCTTATTTCTTGAGTTCTTCGCCTCACCGCGTCACTTGCGCCCATACGATATTCCTATAAATGATTGTTACAGTGCCACCCTTAAAGTTTCATGGATTCGGGATCATTCTGTATGGTGCAATGGATAAACAACCGTCAGCAGACACGGAAGGATATGAAGAAAACCCGCTAAGGACCCGTTGTTTCCACAAATACGAATTCTGATTCTTTCCATCTTCTTCGTAGCTACCGCTTGATTCAGCGGTTTGCTGGGTTAAGGAAATAATCTAAGTATGCGGCACAAAGTAATATTTCACTGTCTTATTTGTCACCTATGTATGTAATGGGATAAAAATTTTGCGTTTAGGAAATTAACATTAAACTTCAATACTAGCGAACCGTCCAGAACTATACGTAATTTCAACAGAGATTGTAAGTTTTTCTCAGCTGATACGTAAACACAATTTTGATTATAAGTTCCAAAATATTACCTCTAATTTAGGACACCATATAATATTTACAGCGATGGATATAAAAAAAGGATCAATGCGTGAAATTAATGTATCCTTTAGCATTCTTTAAAAATAACAAAGTTAGCAGCTTATAACTATTTTCATCATGTTATGTAAACTAGAGGGATATCCATGTTTTAGCACTTTGTAAATACGTCTCTATTTCCTCTTCTGAACGTACACAGCGAAATGAATGAGGGGAGAGACCGCTGTTAAATGATATTTCGTATTTAATATCTTTTGTAGTTGACTTGTTTGACAATTTTTAACGCTTTTTAGTAAACAAAGCACAACGTACATTTCTCATACTTCATTACATTTTCTAGAAAACGTCCAAGAATAAGCCAATAATCGGTGGTGTGATATTTTAGCATTTCTGATATGATCGCAATTAAAGATTTTGGATGCCTCTGAAACCACATATATAACGGATATGAGATTGCATGAACAATTTTCTATCATCTTTAGCTTATTGGCATTAATCATTTAGAATATATCTTACCTGGAATATATCATTTTGAATCCCATTTTTTCATCCATGTTAATTTAAATTGATTTCTTTTGCATCATTTAAAGCTTTACTTAACTTTTTAGTAAGTTTTAATAACAACTTGATTTTATTAGTTATAGCTTCATATATATTACAATACAGTAATAGTGGAAAAAATAGAAGTTCTCCTATAACTAACCTATAAGTTTCAATACGTTGGGAGAACAAAAGAATAAATAGTTCGAGAGTAGTGAGCTAATGTTTTCAAATTATATAGAAAATAAAGGTGTTCGTAAGTGGAATTGACAGGAGAAATTTGCCAAATACTCGTTAATACCTCAAACCTCTTACGATGTGATTACTTCGCATTCAGGAAGTTGTCTGAGATAATTTCTCGCAGTGTGCTTCTAAAGCCTTGAATCGTTAGATAAAACGGATTCGTTCAATCCGTCAAGTGTTCATTGATTCTTTCGTTCTATCGATGCATGAGGCTGAGTTGTTGGTTGCGGAAAGTTTAAATTTCGTATTTTTGAAATATCGACTGTGTTGACAATGACGTTTAGTCTATTTCAAGTTAAAATCGAATAAACCACCATTACCTAATTGGTTAAAAGAGTAGAGGATGGACATAGATTGCTGTTTGACATACAAAACCCCTTCTTTTGGTTGTAGCTGTTCGACCACATAGCGGAATGCCTGTATCAGTTTACATCGGAGCACAAGATCAACCAGGACAACCTTCCCCTGGGTTTCACCTTCAGCTTCCCTTGCGAGCAACGGGGGTTGGAGGTGGGCATCTTGACACAATGGACCAAAGGGTTCAGTTGCCCTGGAGTGGAGGGGAAGAACGTGGTGGAGTTGCTTCGTCAGGCCATCGAGAGGAAGAAGGTAAAATGTCGTCCTACCTACCTTTCGATTCTACATAACTCCCTCCTTTTCCCTCCTCCTTTTCCCTCCTCCTTTTCCCTCCTCTCCCTCCTTTTCCCTCCTCTCCCTCCTCTCCCTCCTTTTCCCTCCTTACCTCCTCTCCCTCCTCTCCCTCCTTACCTCCTCTCCCTCCTCCCTCCTCTCCCTCCTCTCCCTCCTCTCCCTCCTNGCTGTCTCTTATACACATCTAGATGTGTATAAGAGACAGTCCCTCTCCTCCCTCCTCTCCCTCCTCCCTCCTCCAACCCCCCGAAAGCTGCTTTTCATATCGCCCTGCGAACAACGAGCGAAGATACACCGGGACAGTGCAGCGTAGTAAGATTATCAAAATCCCAGATGCAAAGTAAGAACATTTTAACTCAAGAAAACGTCTTGACAACGACCGGTGAAGTGATTAGTGCGTCTGAGGGTAATTTACTTAAACTATACCTGTAACTTCGTCTATCCGCAAATTAAAATGTACATGTTGGAGAATATTTGTCTGGAAGTGAAATTTTTTGCTTTTCCCACTAGTAAGATGTGAACTAAATTGTCAGAAAATTGTCCGAAATATGAGGTCTATAAACTATAGTAACTAATTAAAATACTCATTATTTTGGGACATAAAGTCCAAAATCTAAAGTAGAAAGAGAAGATTGTTGATTAATCAATTATATGTATTACGGTGAATATTTCTTGAATTCAAAGTTGTACTTAAAATAGAAACGGTCAATCATATTCATATATAAGGGTATATTTTTAATTGAGAAAGCTACCCGTAATTAAATTACCTTACCAAATTAAGAGTGGCTGCGGTACGTTGTGCATTTATATTTTAGCTAACTATTTGAGACAGTCAATTTTTATTTTGTGGTTATTATTCATCTGAAATGACGTCATATCATGTATAGTCAATATCACGTAACTCTGCCGAAAATTATGCAATATGGCTTCCTAACACGAATTGCCAACATTTACAAATTTAGGTAATACCCGAATAAATATTAACAGAAATCACAACAGTGACTATTTGGTGTAAACAAGTACAACTTAATGACACAAGAAGCTAAGATACAAGGTAATATAGGTTCCACACGCTGGAAGCAGAAAGAACGGAATAGCGTCACAAGAGCATGCGAATTGAATTGATGACCGAGGTTTGGCAATAGATTTGTTTTGAGAAATTCGAATGTCCTGCCAACATGACGCGAGGTAAAAATATAGTTCCTCTTATGGACGATGGCGAAGTAAAAGCGTTGGTTTCATTGAGCGCAAGCTCTTTATCGACATCAAGCTTGTTAAATAATTAATCGTCAAGAGAGCTGTTGCAATGACCACTATTCACTACGACTAATACAAAATGAACTAATAAACTCTGTGCGTTTCCGTTCATGGTTTTCTTTCTGCTTACGTTAATTTTTCTCCAGGCGAAGTAACGTAACTGGGAGATTAGGACAGCGTGATCATGCCATTGTGTCTTTTCCTTTTGTTGCCCAGGACCTTACGATAGACGTGGTGGCTGTGTTGAATGACACCACTGGAACCCTGATGTCGTGCGCTTGGAAGAAACCAAACGCCAAAATTGGTCTCATCATTGGTGAGTGAAAAACTAACTAATTACTATTTGAAGTGGAAATGGAACAATTTCTGAATATTATTTTTGTTTTGAGTGAAATCATAAAGACGGACGGTGAGACTCGAAATGTGTTTGGCTTCGTAATAAACATGGCGGAGACTGGGGACTGGTGCAGTTCATGACGTTGACGAGCCCTAAAGCCACAAAGAAAAAAGTCTATTGTATGGGCACCAACAAAAAAGAGAAGGAAATCTATTCAAACCTTCGAACAATCACTTTTCTTTATGTCAAGAGAGAAATATAAACAAGTGTTCTGTTAGGTGAAGCACATTAGAACGGATGATGTAGGAGTTGAAGAAAGGCATCTTAAAATTCTCAATTAAGATCCAAATCTTGAGATTGACAGCACGATGTTAATACAACTATATAGACGATACAATATAACGATGAGTTTCGCAATAAGAGATTTTAAGTGGATGGTCCTAACGGGACATTAGATATTGAGCACCGACATCTAATAATATGAAATGATTCATCCTACACAGCATTTGAATCTATTGATCGGAATTCATGAGATGTCTTCTGGGTATCTTTGGGAGATAACATTAGTTTATTGAGCTCCACGTTGTAATATTCGGATTTAACGGATTCTAGACAATAAATTATTTATTTCATGTTTTAAAAATAGATCTACATCTTTGCCCATTATTTCTTCATCTTTCGGTTTGATAAAAAATTTGAAAACAAATGAAAGAGTTTGGGCATAGAAAGAAGTTGGCCAAAAAAATCGCAATGCGTGGTCATTGACACTGTGGTGGATGATAATCTACACCATGCCAATGTAAAAATTTAAAAAAACTAAGAAAAAACTGTGTAATTTAAGTTATGAAAACCCAAGAACTGAGGAATTATGAAAACCCAGGAAATTACTATGTTTGGAACTGGGGTATGAGAGTACTTCAAATAAATGGAAAGAAAAAAAGATAATGATAAAATAATTGAAGAGCTTTGTAAAAATAATCTGGCTGATACTCACGCGTCAAAAGTTCAGTATCATTACTTGTTCAGTATCATTTCTGTGCAACAGTGTAAATGTTATGTTTGTTTCAGATACTGGAGGGTTTACTTTTACCTACCATAAATATTTAGATTGTTTCGCGTAGTGGTGAAGGTGGAGAATGTATCGCGATGCATTTCGTTGCGATGTATACAGGAACTGGAACCAACGCGTGTTACGTGGAGAAAGTAGAAAACGTGACTAAATTCGAGGGAGATAAGTCGAAACCTCTCGTCATCATCAACACTGAGAGCGGCGCCTTCGGAGGAGGCGGTCAAGCGGACTTCGTTCGCACCAAGTGGGACAAGGATCTGGACGCGGAGAGCATCAATCCAGGGGTCAACATGTAAGTCACGCGAATATTCAGCCAAAGAGTTTCTTTTTCTTTTCATTGTAGCATTTGTAAGCGGGAAATGTAGAGTGCAATTGAAACTTGTCTGCATGGGGTGGTATGAGGTAGGACATGGGTGGTTAGGATATTGTTAGTAGATGGGATAACCAACAAACTGACCCAAGTGGAGGTATTAGTAGGAGTAGTTAGTAATAGTAAGTTAGTGATACTAGGAGAAGTAGGAGGTGAGTAGAAGAAGGATGGTTTGCTATTTAATTGTCACAGCTATATATGAACATTAGAGCATTGAAGTGAAAAGCTAAAAAAAACTATTTATGGCCTCGTCGGGAATCGAACCCGATGTGACTCAAAGGGAAGAAAGCATGCTAGCCCTAAGGTACTAGAGAGACCACACACGTAATGACCTAAGGAAAGCTCCGATTTGATTCTACTCACAGTGAAAATTATTTCCCTTAACGAGTGTAATGATTCCCTAACCTCTTTGTATAAAACTTATATTTTAAATCATCAACCAGCTGCTGTTCCAGAAAGATAATTGAAAAGGGTAACGTACTGATTGCAAAGAAGAAGGGAAGAATCGCGAACAAACATCACGGTGTTAAAACTGTGAGGAATTCCTCTCTTCGGTACTCGTTCGGATTCTTCAGCGAATATATTTTTGTACTACGTGATTTGCTTATGATGCTAATCGATCAATCGATCACAGTGGGAGGTGATTATTAATCGCTGAATAATCGAGGTTTCTTCTTTTCTGAATCATTGTCAAAAGTCAAACTATCCCTGAACAGGCCTCGAAGGTGCCCAAGGGGTTCGCGGAGGGTGGTGCTCCTCAATTACTTTACCTCGGCATGCAAGTAGACCTGGGAGTCATTCTGGATGTTGAGGTGTGATGAAAAACTCCCACTTCACCGGGGATGGAAAACCGGCCATGCAGCCAGTAACTCAGCGCTCTACCCTCTGAGCCACGCTGACGTAGGTCGCGTACATTGTCAGAAAATAAAGATAGAAACTTTGAGATCGAAAATAAATTGAAGCTAGTATGATGGTCTATGTACTTGAGTTAGTGACTGAATATATACTTTTGTGCGCAGCATGGAGAAGATGATCTCGGGCATGTATCTGGGAGAGTTCGTTCGGCGTCTGTTGGTGACTGCTGTGGAGCGGCAGTTTATCTTCGACGGCGTCGCCACCGAGAAACTCAAGACGAAGGGAAGCTTCGAGTCGAAATACGTCTCGGACATTGAAGGGTGAGGTGATATGACGAACGACGCTGTTTCTCAGTTCATGGACAATCTTTCTCTCTCGTGTTGTTATTGCGTGAATAAACTATATAGTAGAACAGCTCTTTACCTGTATCGGATTAACCGACCTATCCCGTGGAACAGTTCTTTTTTACTCTTTCCCCCTATAACAGCTGCTGGGAGGTAGTGGCTCAAACATTGATAGTTTGACGGGTCTTTTGGTGGAAAGTTCCTAGAAAGTAACACTGGATAACGTGAGGTTATGTGTGCAACGTGTTTGTGTTGGGGGGGGGTGGAAGACATGGAGGGGGAGGAAGTTCGCCAGTTTGATTCCCCTCTTGCTTCCGGGTCAATTTTTCTATGAATCAATATGTGCATTCGTCTGTTCTTCCATGAATAATATTTTTCATGTTTGTTTACGTATATATGTAAATACAGTAAAATAAAATGAGTTTCAATGATGTCTCATTTGCCTCTGAATTCATGGCAGTCTGATGAAATTCTGGGCGCATTTTGAAAGAAAATCACAATTCATCTCGGGAACCGACCAAACGACCAAACGTCTTCTACCCGACCAGATGGCTCTTGTTCACGTGTTGTAACTGTTGCAGTAGTTCTGGTGCACGAGGTCGTGCGCGGGGGGGGGGGGTTACCCACTTTTCGTAGTTACTACTCTCGTTGCCATCTGACATGTGACATGAGAGATTAGAGTTTCACTCTGAAGCCACCTGGATCGCCTCACACAGTTCACGTATAAGTAAAGCCTTGAATATGCGAAATCAGGTGTACGTCTGGGCGCCACTGTTTTCATACTGAGGTATATGTTGTAAATTCTCGTAGAGATATACTGCTTAGTTTAAATCTTGCATCGTAACGCAGACATCTGACCAATAATGTGGGGATGTGGTGGAATTTGATCAAATCGATTAAGTTCACTAAGCAAGTTTAACTCCTCGTCAAGTGAGACGGGTTAAGACGTTTGTCTGTGCGTGACTCTTATGGTTGGGTGAAGCCGTACCCCATCAACACAGTCAAAGTGGGTTTCACGTGTAAACAGTCGACAATATAACATGTCGGCTGCGAGAAAATGGCCGCCTCTTTTGTGAAGTGCTTTATTGTGAAACAACTTTTTATGCACTCCCTATATAGTGGATGGAACAGACCAGACGGGTTGAGTTAAGGTAAACTATTAATCAAGTAGGAATATATTGGAAAAAAATGCAACTTGGACCTCAGGGAAGAAAAAACGTAATGCCAACTTAAGAGAAATAAACCTCAAACTCATACGGAGGCTGGTCTCTCGAAAATTCCTCTGCGTTTTTGTGATGTTTTGTGAGGTCACTCAAAAGCAATCTTCATCTCTAAAGTTGATGGAATTGAAAAAGCTATTATGTGCGATAAGGTGTCACCGAGCTTAAGAACAAGTCACAAAAGAAAGTTGGCACGTAATTTCAAGTAAAAATTGCTGGAAACAATGCAAATTACAAAGAGAAAAACGTGGCTGCAAGATTGGTGCATCGCAAATAATTTGCAATAGGTATGATGGCTACTCCGGGTAACACTCGTATAATTAGTTCGTGGGTGTCAATATAAATCCAGCAAGTGATAAAAAGAAATCCATGCTTTCGCATTCAGTTTTTATTTGTTATGGTGGCGGCCTGTGGCTTCCCAATTTTACATGAATCGTAGTATAGGTCTTATCTCTAAGTCTGACAGACGATAGTTTAGAATGACGCATGTAGCATATTGAGTGCATGTAGCACATGTAGCGCGTGTTTCATTTGTGTCGCTTGTGTCGCAGGGATCTGCCAGGACAGCACGCCAACGCGCGTAAAGTGCTGAACACGTTCGGATACGGTTCGCCCACGGAGCAAGACTGCGTCGACTTGCATTACGCGTGCTTCATCGCTTGGCAACGCGCGGGACGCATGGTGTCGGCGCAGATGGCAGCACTGCTCAACCACATGGACTACAAAGACGTGACTATTGGCGTGGACGGATCGCTGTATCGCTTTCACCCGGGCTTCGCGGACCTCATGAACAAGAAGATCCGGGAGCTGGCTGATCCCAGCATTCAGGCACGTATTCTGCAGCGACGAGGCGCGACATGTGTGTGTTAAGATACGAATACGCGGGTAGAGTCTTTCTCTGGTCAGTTACTCGTGTGTCAGCGTTATCAGAGGAGTGTACACGGGAGTCAGTGGGCACTGTCATATTGATGTCAGATAACTGATATATTCTGCCTTCGATTTTTTTCGTACTGTGTAAATAATACCATTTGTCAGCACAAACTAAAGCTGACGTTTAAGTCAATTCCAGTTATTCACTGACTGACGAACGCTGACCGATAGCGGGATTTCGACAGTTAAATCGTGATGGATAACATACCAAAAATGTTTTACTGAAGAGATTTTTGTTGGAGGCTAATCCTTTAGGAGTCGTCAATAAATGATTATTGATCAATGATAGTCGAAAGTCGTTGAATTAATTACCGTGCCTGAAGAAAGATTACATGACTGAGAAACTCTTTATTTATTAATAAAATAATATTCAATTTCGTTTAGTGTATAGAGGCGTATGGGTCACGAACACGATGAACAGACATTGTTGATTATTGTTCATGTTGTTGTTATCTAAGAATTAGAATAAAAAAGAAATAAAACAATTATACATCTGAGTGTGCATTGGTGCACCGTGAGTGCAAAGAGGTTGATCGATTTGACACCAGTGCGGGAGGTGATTGTTTCATTTGAATATCGGGGCGCGGACTCCGCGCACTGAGAGTATCCGAACTTTTTCTGACAATTTCTCTCGGTGGAGGGACTGTTGCGGTTAGGTTAGTATGTGTGTGTGGATAACGAATCCATGATGGATGCTATGGATTTATGGCGAATATTTTGTCTTCGTTTGAAAGCTCCTCATATGAAGAGCAAGAGTTGTAGGTCGAATTGGTCGCTTCCGAGAGATAAAAAATTATTAACATGGATTTTGTTTCGTTAATCCGATTATATGATGATGAACAAGTAATATTTGCATCATATAAACATGGATGCGGAAAGGCTATTTGTTTATAAATAAATAATTGTTAATATTCAATTATTGTAGTTTCGTTCACTAACAATGCCATCCTGTGTGCAGCGAAGATGTTTCATTTACTTGATCTACACTCGCGGTGTGTGTGTGTGTGTGGGGGAGGGGACGTCGCACGGAGCCAATGACTCATTTGTTCGGTGCTAATGGATACTGAGAACAGTAAATGGAAACGCTATTAGCTTCTCCGGGTTGCCAGTCACCGGTGGATATAGGATTATTTATAATTGCATGCGGACGGATTCTGCGGTGTAGTAATATTTACAACGAGCGCAGGGCAGAGGGCAGCTTCAATAGGACTTGTTGCACAAAGATAGACGTTCTGTATTGTGAAAAGGAGAGTTCGACAAGTGTTTCCCCCTTTCAGAATTTTTTTCATGTGGAAAGTTGCTTCTTTGGCGCTATAAAATATTTGATTGGCGTATTATAAATTATTTAGTGGACACTCCTACCATCTCTGGAGACAGCAGTACAAATTCTAGTCGGTGCCAATGGAACCTGTCGTTTTGGGACAGAACGGGTATGTGTCATAGGGATATTTCCATTTCCCGTAGAATTAATCGAATGCCTTCGTTTCACTCTTTGTTAAGCTTCGATCTCTGAATCTGTAAATTATTCTCTCAAATCTTTCTGCAATGAAGCTTCCGTATCTGGACACGAGCAGTAGGAAAATCTTTGGTGATAAACCTCCTGATTGTGCAGTAGAGATATAAAGTGTTGCATATTTCACCAGGAAGCGCTTCATATTCACATTAATCGAAAATCACGTAAGGACATTTAAAACAAATGTTTAACAGGAAGAGTCAAATAACAGAACTTGTTTTAAGGTCATAGATATCACAGTGTTACTTCGTGATTAACACTTATTAGCATATCTGTATGGTAGGATACGTCGAAGTTTGTGGGTATAGGTTATACTCTATTTCTAGAATCTAGAATTGCTTATTACGGCAAGATAGTCTAATAAAACGGGGTAATTAAGACAGGGATGGTGTAATGGGTAACACTCATTAGTAAAGTTGCCCTTACCCGCTCGTACGCTCATCAAATACATCTAACGGGTTCGAGTTGTCTTTAAGTAAGTGAGAACTCACACTTGGGTTCCTTACCACAGGAAAACGCATTCAAAAATAAAGTTGACTTAATTATTTATTAACACAAATACATTTTTAATTATAGCTAACATGCAGACACCCCCAAAATCACACATAGCCCATTTAACACTGAACATTCATTTTCTCTTTATATACTCTCCTGTTAGTTGGTAGTACCAGCTATTTACAGTAATGTAAATTGAATTAAGAGAGAAACCATAATCATTGCTCATCTTCTTTAAGCCGTGGTTAACAAAAAAATGACAAATGTTCTGAGCAAGGGCAATAATTTGTCATGGTCATCAAACTAAGTCTTCTTGCGGTCACTTACACTCCTAATACTGGTCGCAGCAAGCTCGAGATTACCTTGGTTACTGATGAACAGATCAGTCTAAAGAATTGGTTGGATATCGGAATGCCTTTAGTAGCGTCAACTCGTTCATGGAGCTCTTCCTCGTCCCAGCTGTCAGCTCATTCATAGCTTGAGACCAGGCCCCCCTGCGGTTCTGGGATCAGCAATTGTTCCCGTTCCTTCCCGGAAGTGCAGCGCCTCTCCATTAGTAAAAATTATTTCGCCGTAAAAGTTCATTAGTTTGTTGAGATTCGATTTTGAATGTCTTTGTATCACAACTCATTAACGAGAAAAATAAAACTTTCGTCTTTCCACTTGATCGCGAAGAAACTTTTATAGTTGAAGTTTCAAATATTTAGTAAAAAATTTGGATTTTACGAAAACTTAAAGATCTAATGGTCGAAAATTCTAAGTCTAACATCTCAGAATGTAATGCAGTTCTGTTAATGATGTTATCTCATATTATCGATGTAATGTTTGTAACTGAGCTCGGAGCGCCTCTGCCTGTCGTTATATCGACTCGTCCCCGCTCTGTCCATCAGAGGCTTGCTCCCGTGCTTCGTTTCCAAAAATCATGTGACTTTTTTAGTCCAATAACATTAAATTTTTACTCCACATGGAAACATTGTTATTGGTCACTTTCAGAGTGACGAGTGAATGTCCATGACCAATCGTCTGGATCCTTTTTAGGAAATTTGCACGACGTCATCTTTTTCAACCATCCCCTCAGTGACTAACCAGATGCTTTTAATAACGACAGAATACTAAATTTTGACAACTTTCGTAGATTTGAAATGTCAGACCCATCTCTTACGCACCTTCTTTGTCACCGGTTCTACGACGCTCACCAAGCAGTAGCTTGTCCTCTGCATTTCGTCACCTACTTCTAAGAGCTAGGGGTCTGGCTCACCCACTCATTTGTTCTCTGGGTCTGCCACCCTTGGTCATCCTTTAACTCATAAAAAACCTTTACCTCTCTTCTCGCCAACAATCTGTCTCTTCTTTGCAACTGCGTGCTAGTATCTAGATCTGTCACCAACGTCGACCTCGTCTCTTTCAAAAATATATCCCTTGATTTTCCGTTCCTTATCAGTTTCAATTCTAACGACGTCATTTATTATATGTTAGTAATTTTCTACCTGCCTTCAGCTTCTACCTGCCCAAAATAGCGCGTAAAACGCAGGCACTCTTCACTTCGTCCTTTGAACGAGGAAATACAAAAAACCCTACTGCGACCCCCTCTACAGCGATCGGTCCTCCTTTCCCCCCCTTCTACTGTGGGGCACCCCAAAGGCCGAGGTCGCTTTGCTTACGAAAACACTCCTCTGCCCTTCAAAACGTCCATCGTTTTAATTGATATTTAAGATATTATCGAGTCTTACAATAGTTCATAAATATTCATCTTAATTGAACAGAAAACGTGTACGAATATCTCCTGTGAGTTTATTGAAACTCTTCCTGCGCTAATAATAATAATAATAATAATAACGTCAAAGAAAAATTGGTGGGAAGATTGAAATTCGTGTTTGTGGATCTTTGAAACGTTTCGAAGAAAGAAGATCTGATGAGGAAATGTCCCGCTCTTCAATTAATAAAAGATAAGTATTGTTGCAAACTAGTTGAAAATTTATTATTAATTATAAATATTAGTATTAAATAATGTATTACTCTTCAATAGGGAAACGCACATTATATTTAAGTTTTCGCTGATAAGAAGTAATTTCATTCGCCATTTCAGTCCCTTGAGATATTAGAGCAACCCCATATCTCACTCGCCCTCACTACCCTCTCCCCCTTGGTCTGCGCCTCGCGTGGCTCAGGTGTGAGTTACCATCCGCTAATATCTTAGGGATTTTTGACAGATGGAAAATCGAATATTTTATGTTCTTTACGCGTACATCGACTCGATATTGCTACTCGACAATAAGTTTTTAATATCTAGAATATCTTATGTGAAAAAAAATGCAGAGACAACTAAAAAAAGAAAAGTATAGAATGTTTATAGGTGAGGTGTTGGCAGAGGATGTTCAAATTATTATTAAATAATAAAATGGTATTGTCTACTCTTTCAATACTTTAACAAGCAAAATGCTTTTTCGCTCGCTAAGCGAACGAGAATGCTTCTTATTATTAAAGTATTGACTGAGTAGACAATGCCATTTAATATTTAATTATTAATTAAAAATAAGTAGTTTAGAAGGAAAAAGATAAACACAAAATTATTTTTCTTTATATAAAGATTTTCAAAAAGAATTGTTTTTGTATCACGTAGATGGCGTTTCTAAACGGCGTGAGTTTTTTGTTGTCTTTTTTCTTTAAATAATGAAAATTTGTGGATACAATTTGAGTCTCCTTTTCAATAATATTCTCGTTACTTCAGAAGTTCAAAATGAAATGAGGGATGCGGGAACATAAACATTTTAATATTATATCGAAAAATGCATAAGAGTAACAACGATGAATGTCTGTAGACAATGCTATTTGAGAACTGGAAAAATACAATTTTATCAATATTCCTTTTCACTAACGAACGAAATCTCTTCTCTGAGAGTAAAAAAATAAATTACGACTTTCGACCTTTTTATGGACGTTTACGATATATATATATTTTTTATTCGTGAATGAAAAAATTAGCTGGTTGTAATTTATTTGAGTCAAATGCTACTTGTAAATTTCCTTTGTTGAAAATCCCAAAAAACGAGCAAAAAAAGTACTTTTACGCGGTCAGTGGCAGTTCGTTTGGCATTTCTATATTATATAGTCAATAAAAAGTATTAAACTACGCAAATAATATGGATTAATTTTAACTTAATTTTAACTCAAATTACTCCTCGGTTGTAAGTGGTTGTGCAAATCTCTCTCGTAGATCCCAATCCAGATAATCGTATTTTGTTTTATCTCTGATGTTACGCACCATTCCTTGTTTGAAGCAACTCCAACGCTAAGACACACACTAAGTTGGTATGTTTGGCTACAGATTATCTGTATGTTAACTTTCGAGTAACAAAAGTCTATTTGTTTACGACAAAATGTATAACTATGATATTTATGAATATTACACATATTTCGAAATAGTTAATGACACTTGTCGTTACGAATATCCTCTCAGGAATCAATGGGGTGACGTCATTACAAACTCAAATGCAGTCTGTATATGAATGAACCTTCTAGTGTTAAAAGAGCAAATGAAAAGCAATTGAACAATACGGGAGAGAAAAGTTCTGAATTATAGAAGAGCATAAGAGGTGTGTTATGTTGTTTCAGCCACCGCTGGGTACATCCTAGAAACCAACCAGACGTTAGCAGATTGAAACGAACTGGAAGAACGATGAATTGAAACCAAAGATGAACTGCAGCTGGGTCGGTGGCTGCGAAACAAAAATCAACTTCCAAAAACACTGGCGAAAACGGAAAATTGCTGCCCTTGAGCCACGAAATGACTGGAGGGCGACGAGTCTATAAGGCTCCAATACACTGACCTCTAATTGGGTGGATTTGGTGCCAGAGAGGTGGCTCTACCAGCCAATAACGAGACGCCACGACGAGATTTGCCCCAGAGGGGGGGGGGAAAGCAGCGGCAGCTTTACAAAAATCATTCAGTTGAAGAAAACTACATCGTCACCCACATCTAAGATTATTTTGCTTCAAGGAGTCTTCAATAGATTTTTTTGGTCCGACTCAACATTCTGTGAGTTTTGGTCCTCCGAAGGTCAGTCGTACCCTCACCAGTCTTCTTTCTGCTCATGATCCGTGAATGAGGATCGCAGTTTATTTCATCACGAGAAGAAGGAGAACGCCATGAAAGTTACCACAGCCCCACAAAGAGTATTCTCTGTATCACAGAATTACTTGTAAAATTGCCATTTTTTATTAAAACATGCTGAGGTAATTCGGCGATAAAACGCAATGGAACCTTCTGGGAACATCGGCATCGTTCTCTGCATCAAAAAATACGTCGAATCCGCATACCCGAGAATTGTTTTTTGTGGGGTGGTGTAATAAATGAGGTCAATCTGTGAACGCGCCTTTACCAGAATAGGGGAGCGGAAACTGATTTTAACTGCCGATCCGTCCGAGTCTTCTCATATAGGTTCAAAAGGGATATTGCAAAGTAGGTATTATTAGCTCCTAGAATTTCATGTGATGTTTAAGACTCATTCTATCTTCAGTTCTCTTGCACCGAATTGAGGATAACCAGTGTGTTACTTACCACCCCAACATCACGCCAGATGACCAGCTCGTGGTAGGGGAATGGTTGGAAATGACAGAGCGTTCAAGGGTTTGCAAATGTCACTTTATTGATTCCCGAGGAAAACATTATTGACAAAATGGAAATAATGATACACGGTCATTCATGTGTGAATACTAGGGTAGTTTCTGGGATATGGCTTTACGATATTTTGTAATTACAAATATAGTATGTGAAATGTACCATCAAAAGTTCAAAGGAAATACAATATTATTTGTTTCAAACTGTTAAAATTTATGATATAGTTTATTAGAAATACATATGTAGAGGGGTATTGGAAAACGTTGTTAGTTTCAATAACACAAAGAGGACATAACTTTTCTGAACACAAGATCCACCACACCTTGATTTCTAATGCAAATGCTTTTTATTGGGCTAAAAATGAATTTTTTATACCTTGAACATTTATTTTAGTACAATCAGCACTTCTTGTCTCGTAGCACTTTCCAAATAATATCATTTTAAAAGTTTTGGATCACGGTTGTTTTTATATTACTCTGTTCATAAATGAAACAGACATAAGTATTTTACAGTACTTCCTTCCATTAATTTTAATAATGATAGTAACAATTATAATAATAGTAGTAATAATAATAATATAAATAATAATAATAGTAGTAGTAATAATAATATAAATAATAATAATAATAATAATAATAATAATATTTAAGTTATGCTTGCAAACAACACTTGGGTCACTGGACACTTGTCACTTCGGAGATGTTGCTTTGTATCTTATTTTGGCGATAAGTTGCAATCTGTAGAGCACTATTTTTTTTTCTCTTGAAACGCCAGACGACGAGATCACGTGATTTGACTGCATAGTTTCGCAAAATAGTTCTATAGCATAGCAATATATCTTTGGCACTCAGTATGTTCATACATCGTGTCAAATCATTTCCAGATCTACTCATATCACTTAAAAAGGGTGAGTGTCAAACTCCAGTTGACCGACCGACCGAGCGACCGACCGACCGACAGACAGACGTCGCTCCAGCCTCAGCCTCTGGTGTCTGTTGCTGTCACCGTAGAAAATGTCGTTCCGAAGTGTATCACATAGATCGAACTAGTTTACAAACATATTTATTGGTTACAATTCTTCGGTTAGATATGATTCGGGTATATTGGACACTTTTCGGAACTTACAAATGTCAAAAGGAAAAAAGAAAAATTGATTAGATTCAGTGTGTGGTCTGAAATGAGTCTAAAACTTTAAAGATGTGTGTTAGGTTACTTTGACACTGGTCATAGAAATTCTATCATCTTTCATTTCAAGGGGATAATTTATCTCGAAGCAAATTGTTCTACTTTGGTATAGTGGGACGAACTCGGAGCTAGTGAACGCCGCTTTTCAACGCCGCACAGTAGAATATGTTGAGACGAAACCTGGTCAAAACAATTTTATCCCATGAACTTGATAGATTATGGTGAATATTGTGTATATTATCAAATGTTATGGTAAGTTAAATGTATTTTTGATTCGAGAGGTTACGTATCAAATCTATATAAAAAATTAAAAATAAACTCTATGTACATTTTCTTAACATGAATAATGGACATAACATGTGCTAATGTACTTAAAATGATTTTTCTTCTTAATTCACCAAATTTACTGGATAAAATACTTTTTGTCTGGTTTCGCCTCGATATACTCCACTGCGGGGACTCGAAGAGGTATGAAAAGCGGCTTTCACTAACCCCGTGACGTACCCCTTAAGGGTTTGTTGGTAGCATGTAGAGCAATGCCTATGTTCTAAGAAAATAGGACATACTGTAACGCATTGCTGGTGTCTTGCAGTTCAAGTGCGTGTTGGCTGACGACGGCAGCGGACGCGGGGCTGCGTTGGTAGCTGCGGTGGGGAAACCCGGAGGCGGGAATTCGCTACTCCAGAAGCGCTCGTTGAGGTCGGTGCGTTTGGTGAGCAACACAGGCGACGAGGGCGGGGACGATGGCGGGGACGATGGCGGGGCGGACGACCCGTTGAAGCCCAAGCGGCCTGGCGACGACAAGCAGGAGAGGACGGTGCCCGGGATGGAGGACACGCCGCGCGGAGGCATGGAGGCGCCGGGGGACGAAGGCGCGGGTAAGAGAGGACAATGCGATCTCCTGCCGTGCCCTTCTCGAAGAGGCAAGAGAAATCTGGAAGATGGCGGCGCGGCAACAGGCGAGAAGGACGAAGAACAACTCTCAGATCCAGACAAGAAGGAACAGCAGACGAAAAGTATTCTGAAAGATGGCGGCGCGGCAACAGGCGAGAAGGACGAAGAACAACTCTCAGATCCAGACAAGAAGGAACAGGAGAGGAAAAGTATTCTGAAAGATGGCGGCGCGGCAACAGGCGAGAAGGACGAAGAACAACTCTCAGATCCAGACAAGAAGGAACAGCAGACGAAAAGTATTCTGAAAGATGGCGGCGCGGCAACAGGCGAGAAGGACGAAGAACAACTCTCAGATCCAGACAAGAAGGAACAGGAGAGGAAAAGTATTCTGAAAGATGGCGGCGCGGCAACAGGCGAGAAGGACGAAGAACAACTCTCAGATCCAGACAAGAAGGAACAGCAGACGAAAAGTATTCTGAAAGATGGCGGCGCGGCAACAGGCGAGAAGGACGAAGAACAACTCTCAGATCCAGACAAGAAGGAACAGGAGAGGAAAAGTATTCTGAAAGATGGCGGCGCGGCAACAGGCGAGAAGGACGAAGAACAACTCTCAGATCCAGACAAGAAGGAACAGCAGACGAAAAGTATTCTGAAAGATGGCGGCGCGGCAACAGGCGAGAAGGACGAAGAACAACTCTCAGATCCAGACAAGAAGGAACAGGAGAGGAAAAGTATTCTGAAAGATGGCGGCGCGGCAACAGGCGAGAAGGACGAAGAACAACTCTCAGATCCAGACAAGAAGGAACAGCAGACGAAAAGTATTCTGAAAGATGGCGGCGCGGCAACAGGCGAGAAGGACGAAGAACAACTCTCAGATCCAGACAAGAAGGAACAGGAGAGGAAAAGTATTCTGAAAAAGACGGGAAATCAGAATGAAGAGAAAATAGAAATGGACGACAAAAACGAGGTCGAGGAAAAGAAAGAATCTTTAAACATTCCTAAAACAGATAGAGATTCCAAAGATGGTGTAGACGATGAAGGTGATAAAAAGAAAAGAAAACGTAAGAAGAAATCAAAAGGGAATGATCAAGAGACAAGTGACGAATCGGAAGAGGACAAGAAAAAGGAACAAGAGAAAGATCCCTACAGTGCATTGAAAATGACAAAGGAAGGTGTTGATGGAGATCACGAGCAGGACAATGACACGAAGAGAGAAATAGAAAAAGAACAGGAGAGGGAAAAAGGTGATGAAAAAGATAAAGCAATGTTGACGGAAGCCAAAGGTTCCAAAGGAACTGTTTATGAAGAGGCAAAAGACAAAGAAAAGAGTGATGAGGAAGAAGATAAAAATGACCCTTTCAAAAATCTAGGGTTGGAAAAACAGAAAGGTTCCACAAAAGAATTAGGTGGTGATAGAAAGGAAGATGAGGACAAGGACAAGGAACGCAAAAAAAGTGACGGGTCACAAGCGGAGTTGCAACCCGACATTTTGTATAATTCAGAAGAAGATAAGGAGAAGTTGCGTGACGGGGATCAAGAAGATTTAGAACAAGATAAGGATAAAGAGAAAGACAAGAAAGGAGGTAATGATGAGGGAGAAGGGGAGGTAAAAGATTCATTAAGTAAAGGAAAGGATGAAGGAGGCAAGGAGGACGCTGTTGGAGAAGAAGAGCATAAAGATGAAGTCAAAGAGAACGAGAAAAGTGAATATGAGGCAAAAAACCGTGAAAAGAAAACGAGCAAAGATGAAGATGATAGAGCTAAAGAGGACAAAAAGGACGAAGATGAAGATAAAAAGGACAAGGACAAATATAAAGATGGATCTGACAAAGGGGAAGGTGGCGAGAATGCTGATGAAGACAAAAATTCCGGTGATAATGATGAGGGAAAAGATCAGTGAAAGCAAGATAAGAAAGATAAGAACAAAAGAGGGGAAAGCAAAGATAATGAAAATGAAGATGAATCGGAAAGAGATGTCGAGGATAATGAGGGTGTGAATAATGAATACAACTGAGGGGATATGGAGAGAATAAAATGTTGTACATTGAAGTACGTTGAATATCATTACTATCTTTTTATTAATTTTTATCGTGTGGAATCGCATGGCAATATCCCTGTATGCCAAATCGACATGAACTGGGTGAGAATTGTGGCAGGATAGTTGATGGTGTAGACGATGAAATGATTATGAGAAAAAATTCTTGCCAACATAGAATTGACGTTAGCCAACGAGAGGATAACTCGCATAATGAAAAAAACGACGAAAAGGTAAAGAACAAAATCAGAGACGTCACGAAAATACGGAAAGAAAGAAAGAAAGAAAAATTTAATTCACAGATATAAATGGTAAGAGACACAAGCAGTTTTAATTTTATTTTAAAAACATATATTTGTAAAAGAAAATTCTCTCTTTTATGAAAAATTTTATTTTTTTATTTTTATATATTTTCTTTTTGTATGAGAAATAAATTTTTTAGCTTTCATATTCTTTTACATACGTATTTCTTTCTTTACTTAATGATATTTTCTCACTATAAGAAGTTTTTAATTATTATATTTATTATAAAACATTTCTTTGCAACTCATTTGCAATCTTTGAAATTTGCTGGAATTATCATTTGAAGAGTAAATTTAAAAATATCTCGCTGAACCTATGTGAATTACTTTTGCACAGATAAAGAATGAAAATTAAGAAAAGATTTTTTTTTTCAAATCATTCTCTAGTACAAAAATTGTTAATTAATGCAAACTTAAAAACAAAAGGTAAATGTGACTAAACAAAAGGTCGTGAGGACACAAAAGTCGTATGATTACGTTGAGAGTAATCAAAAACTAAAATAACCATTCGGTTGGACGTCAATTAAGAAAAGATAAAAAATAAAAGACACTTTTTCAATAATTGTAAAAAAGAGGTTGGAGCAATATTTTACCAATCACATTGTTATGTTGAGAAATATGAAATCAGAAATTTAAATTTTCTACAGATCGAGAAAAAGAGGTCGTAAAAATGTTAAAGTATTGGACATTGAGAGCAACAATCATCTCTGTCTGAAATATTGGACATAAAATCCAAGATTTACATTTAAAATCTGCAGATAATACAGACGAATTGCTGAATATTTACTGGTTTTAAATCGATTTGAAATGTAAATGTAAAATATCAAATTTTTCTGCGAAAAAAGTTATTTATTTTATTGGGGGTTTCTATAATTTGTACAAAGTATAAAACTTTCTTAAGACTTCCACATCTCTGATTAATTTATTTCGTTCCTCAATAATTTTTCCGCTTTTGAGAAAAACATATTATTTTACCTTTCTGTACATTGTCCTTAATAACGTCCCACTCTTCGACGTCTACTGCATAAAATCTCATTCGGATATTTTGTAGTTTATTTTTAGTTCAATTGATAAGGGAATATTAAGTTTTATTTTGTATATGATAGAAATCACAAAAGGATTAAGAAAATACAACTTCCTTGATTAATTAATTTTATGACCTTTGTAGGAAATTTCTTTACTCTCCATCAGAATTAGGAACGCGTCGTTTCGACCTGTGGTTGGACCTTCGTCAAGTCTTTAATTATGAATAAACGCGCCGCAACTTATACAACCCTCATACATACATTTATTCATACATCGCAAATGTTGAATAAACGAAATATATTGCTTTCGGAGAGTAAATTAGTTAATTATCCTCGACGTGGTCATAACGCAGTTCGTAACTATTGCTTTTTTTACAGTTGAAAATAAATTTATTTATTTATTTACTTATTAGTGGAACAATTCTTATGCCTGATTGATAAAATAAAATATTTGGAACCATTGCTAATTGAACTGGCGTGAATGAGTTGCTCAAAGACCTCACTATCGAATTCATTTGAACTAGTTGCCGAATTATTATTACTATTATTTTGATTTTTAAAAGCTACGTTAATAATTGCGAGAGGAATGACGCGACAAATGCGAGATAAAGATGAAGTCACAAACAACCTTTTCGTTTCGCCTTGGAACCTGAAGTTGGATGCAGTTTCATAAGTTTTGCATATAGATTGTTAAGAATTTTTATTCATTTGCGTGTTCTAAAGTATTTAGAAAACATAGTACTTTCGAACTCTCTTGTAAAAGAATTAATTTTCTTGAGGGAAAAAATAATAGCATCATTCTTGTGAAAAGTTTGAACCCTTGTGGTGGCTCAGGTGGAAAATTTCTTTGTAGCTTTTCACATAATTGTCCCAGTTCATAAATAGCTGTTACTACAGAAAAGGCGAACCTTCCTTCCTTCCTTCTATCCACATGCAACTACTCCTCTATTTTACTTACAAGTCCTACTTTAATCCGCCTCTGCCTTAGGAATTGCCCTTGATCGCAATTGATGGAATACGTCCCTTGGTTTTGCTTCCGGAGAGTATATTAGTTTAACGTTCACCACGTGGTCATACATGGCAGTTTGTAATTGCTTTTTTTGGACAATAAATTTATTATTATTAGTACTACTAACCCCTCTACGTGGACCAAGTTGTTTATAAACCCACAGGTAAAACAATAGCCCCACCACCCATCTCCTACTTTGTGTCTGTTCTTGTAGATAAGCGTCAATAACAGGATACATTTCCCGTTTACAAAAATTAAAGCAAAAGAGTTTGAGTGAACTGAAAATAAGAAAAAATGAAGGAAATCGAAGGGGGGTTTTTGCTGCTGAATATTCGGAATGTTGTTTTTAGCATCACACAGTGCTAAATTGATTCTAAAGTCAATAATACTTTCAATGTTAAACTTGGTGAATTCATGAAATCCATCTAATTTTTCTTTACTCTTTCTTGGAGAGAAAACAAAAATACTTGAACATATGAACACTCAAGAACAAATAACTAAAAGAGAAATAATATATTAATTGGTTGAAAACCGTTTTTTCACTAATTGGAATCCTCCGAAGCGAAGAAGTGCGTCAGAAAATTCTCGATTTATCTTATTTCGGGTAAAGTTGAAACTGTGACCTAACTATTCCGTAACAGCAAAATTTCATGGGACACATGAAACCGACAATGTTCGATGCATTCATTCATATGCGACATGGCCATTTAGGGTCGTTGATAAATGTGATAATTTTTTGGTAAGATGAAAATGGTGACGAGCCGCGAATAAAACCCGGGATTTCTGCTTTGATCGCAGGGGTACTAACCACTACAAACGGTGTACAGTTGGCCTTCCACAACTGTACACCATTTCTATGCAGGCCTTCTTCACATTTCCCCATACTCAGTGGCTTAACGATCCATGTCGGGGACCCCGAGTCACGGTCACATAGAGGGGACCCTTGGTAAAAATGTTTTGACAAGCTTTTCCAAATTTACCATTAACAATTGATGATGTTTTATTAGTCAATTAATGGATTTATACTTGACTTGTTAGTTTGTGCATTTTGTCGTAAACCTATTTTGTGTTTGAGATTACATTTAATATACTGATAAATTCCTCAGTAGTTATGTTTCTTGTAGTAGTTTGTTACGCCTGATGACGACTGAAACTAAAAGTCGAAACGTTGCGTACTTAATAGCACACAATTCGAGGGGAGTAGCTCTTGGCGTATGCCACAGTGCTATTGAAATTCATCCCACGACGACTTGGAGGAACAAGTCGTTACAATGTTAAGAATTAAAAATTTGAAAAATGAGTGTCAACAGTAGTGCTTTTATTTTAGATGACATAAAGTGTATTTTACAGGAACGACTTCTAAAGAGTAATGAAAGAATTGGTCTAATTGTAATGTCTTGGGGTCCCGTTGAAAATGATAGACAGTTTGAGGAAATAAGAACTTATTAAGGGAAAGAAAAAAATCTTTTTTGGTCTTAAGAAAACTAGATTTGGAGTGGGAGGGAGCCTGGCCACAGACGATTCCAGGCGATTGCACCGGTCGGAGCGGCGGTACTTGTGCCCGTACTGCAGAGAAGTGAACCAGGCGGCATACTACGCAGTGCGCGCTTCATCTGACCGAAAGTTATTACATATCTTGTACATGTATCCGTATACGAAAGTGCGATGTACTCCCTTTAGATCTCTGGGTGAATTATTCACCACAAAGATAAAGTCCCAGACTTGGACACATTTTTAATCCTTGCATTGTCGTTTCGTAGCTGAATTTTGTTACTTCTGTCACCTCACTACGAAAGAGTGGAGGTTATTCAATCGGGTGTGATCGTAAGGAAATTTTTTAATGTAAAATTCCAATTCAATTAATCGTGCAGTGTCCAGTGTACAATACATTTTGTAGCGTTGATATAGCGCTGTGCACAACGAAATAAATATACAAGGAATAGCAATTAAAAGACAGTAATAACTAGAGAATTTGTAAAAAGAAAAAAAAAAGAACTAAACCCAATATTGTTTCTATTTGATGAAAACAATATTTAACCTTTGTTTTTGCAAAAGAATAGCATATTTCCTCGTTAAAATACGAGAGACAATGTTTTAATTTGCGGTTGAGCTGCTGTTGAATTCACTCTTTTCAGCAGATCGTAGATTGTGCGCGTGAAGGTTGTTTTGAGTCGAGTACACCGCCTCATCCTCGGCGAATGTGGTTTTTACGCGGAATGAAACATTCTAGAGTTGAAAGAGACGAGGTGGTTGCGACGTTTGCATCTGAATCAGAAGCTGTTAGTACCCCTAACTGCTAAGAGCTGCTACTATGTTTGAAAAGGGTTCCCAGTTGTACTAAAAAGTACTGCTTGGAGAAATTGACAAAAAGATCGCGTGTTAAACTTTGTTTGAGAATGAGGTGTCGCGTTTGCCGTAGGATGAGAGCAGTGCCCTAACGACCCTTTGGCTGGCCTTTTGCAGTTCAAGTGCGTGCTGGCCGAGGACGGGAGCGGACGTGGAGCGGCGCTGGTAGCTGCGGTGGCGCGCAGAGATAAAGTCCGACAACGAGGATGAGAGAGCGACGCCCTCTCTCACACACACACACAGTGTAGGCGCAGTTGATTGCTTAACTAAACCCTTTCAATGCGCTCGTGGAGTGCTGACAAGAGCGCGCGGGTGGTGGTGTTTTGCAGTTCGTGTGCGTGGAAGCCGAGGACGGTGGCGGTCGAGGCGCGGCGCTATTGGCGGCTGTGGCTCGCAGACTGGCAAAGCACAGAAAGGCTTATCCGCAGAGGTTACCCACAGAGGTCAGCGGCACACCTTCGATGATCCGGAGACACCCGGATGATGTGCAGCGGTGGTTGAGTGATCCGGATGTGAAGGACGTGGAACTGCCGTGGATGGATGTCCCGGGCGCTTACATGCCCGGCGCGCCGCCGTCCGAGACGGACGCCGCGTTCGAAGTGCAAGACGACGGAGTGGTGGGCATCAGACCCACCGACATCGTGACGACGGACGAAGGGGTGGGTCTGAGTACAGAGGGCAGTAGGGTGATGTCTGCGAAAGCCAAGAGTCGGGAGCGAGATATGGAAGCGGAATCGGGCATCTTGCGAGATATCGAAGACTCGAGCAAGAGCAGTTCGAGACGAGAAAGTCGAGGGGGATCTCGCAGGGATTCGGGCGTTCCGAGTGGGAGAGAATCGTATATAGAAGGGGATAGAAAGGGACCCGCTAACTTGAGTAGCATCCAAAGTTCGAGGATAATGTTGAAGGATACTGTGTACGATCATAAAGAAAACGAGAAATTGGAGCACGTGGTTATGAGTAATCTGTACAACGCGAGGATGGTATCGGATAGTGAAGTTTCTGCCGGCAAAGAAAAAAGTGCACCAGTCCAAAAGGAAGTGAGCAAGACGAGCGGAAGTGTGCTGAGCTCCACGATGACATCGTCGCGTATTTTAGCGGGAAACGAAGACACTGAAAATTATCCAAAGGCGGACACTATGTTGTCGAAGATGATAGCAGAAGTGTCGTATGAACCACACAAGGGAGAGAGAAGAGGCTCTAGAACCGAAGGAAGCAGATCGTCTAGTCGCAGAAGCAGCTGGGATTCGCCAAGAAGTACACACCACAAGAGACGAAAGAGCGACGCTAGTGAAACGAATAGCAGAGAGTTGAAACGAATGCGCAGCAAAGAGCCAATCAAAGCAAAGAGCCAAATGCCAGACGACGCTGCGAGTAAAGATCCGATCCACGAGCCACGAACGGTTAAAAGTAGAAGTGCTAGTAGAGATCTAAGCAGAGAACCGAGCAGAAAGTTCAGTAAAGACACAAGTAAGATCCCTGAAGAAGAACCCGGTGATGATCCAAATAAGGCGCCAAGCAAAAAGCATAGTAAAGACCCAGTTACGCTCCCTAGTCAAGGGGTAAGTAAAGATCCAAGTAAGGTCCTTAGTGAAGCACCTAGTAGACACCCAAGTAAGACCACGAATAGGGAGCCTAGTAAAGTCCCTAGCCAAGGGGTAAGCAAAATTCCGAGCGAAGACGCTAATAAAGACCCGAGCAAGGTCCTTCGTGAAGAACCTAGTAGATGCCCAAGTAAGACTACAAGCAGAGAACCTAAAAAAGACTCTAGTAAAGAGCCTAGTAGGGAACCAAGTAAGGTCACTAGTCAAGGGATAAGTAGAGATCCGAGCAAGACAATTAACAAAGACCCAAGTAAGACCGTTAGTGAAGAACCTAGTAGAGACCCAAGTAAGGCTACAAGCAGAGAACATAGTAAAGACCCTAGTAAGGCCCCTAGTGAAGAACCTAGTAGAGACTTAAGTAAGGCTACAAGCAGAGAACCTAGTAAAGACCCTAGTAAGGCCCCTAGTGAAGAGCCTAGTAGAGAGCCAAGTAAGGTCACTAGCCAAGGGGTAAGTAGAGATCCAAGCAAGACATTTAGCAAAGACCCAAGTAAGGCCCTTAGTGAAGAACCTAGTAGAGACCCAAGTAAGGCTACAAGCAGAGAACCTAGTAGAGACCCAAGTAAGATCCCTAGTGAAGAGTCTAGTAGAGACCCAAGAAAGGTCGCTAGCGGTGATCCTAATAAGGTAGCCAGCAAAGATCCTAGTAAAGTATCTAGCCAAGATCCGAGCAAACAGGTGAGCACCACATCAAGTCAGGCAGACGATATAGATATTCTAAAACCGAGATCAACCTATAAAGACGATTTAGATGAAGAGGAAAATAGAAAACAGGAAAAGTTGGAACCCATAATGAGTAGAGACGATATTTCATCAATCGGTGAAAATACTTCAGCGATCAAACCTAGTAAAGACGACGATGAAAACAACTCTAAAGTAAAGAAAATGAAGAAAAAAGAGAGACGCGGTAGCAAGGATTCTAAGAGTGGAATAAGCAAGGGCAGCAAGAGCTCCAAAGGAAGCAAAGCTAGCAAAGAAAAGGATAAGAAAGAAGGAAGGGATGATAAAGACAATGTAAAAGAGAAAGATAAAAAGGGTGAAAAAGAGAAAGGGAACGATAAAGAGAAAGATATAAAGGAGGATAAAAAGGATGATAAAAAGGATGAGAAAGAGGATTAGGTGAAAGAGAGCTGAAGGACGAGAGAGAATGTGGATGGAGTTGTGTGAAACCAAATGATTTGGAACCAAGTTGAATATCTGTCATTCAAAGATGTACATCAACACTTTAAATTCATGTATTTGGCAGCTTATACATTACTTAATGTTGATATAGAAAATAAATTTCCTAGAAGGTGTTTGGAGTGTTTTAAGCAACATATACATAGATTATTAGAAAAAAATAAATAAAATGATGATGATGTACGTTTCCATAGTATACGATGACAATGAACGAAGACCCACGAGACCCAAATTGCGCGCGTCTTTTGTAAATTTTATTTTGATTGCTTGAGTGGGTGGTTGCCTTGGTAACAGCAGAAAGACTTTCGTTTTGAGCAATACTATTGGTCCTTTCACAGTTTTAGAAAAACGAAGAAATTTGTAAAGGCGTATGACATGCACCAGAAAGATGATAAAAAGTAAAAATTGACAGAGACTGAGAGTTTAGAAAGAATGTCTATACAATATTTGGCAAATTTTTTTAACAAATTAATTACTTTAACTTCACTAATACGGCAAAAAAACAGTTTTAGTAAACACAAACAAATTTGGGACCAGAAAATTATTTGACAAATAAAATAATAATAATAATAATGTTGCTATTAAGGGGACTTCTACTGCAGATATTGTGAACGACCAGGCGATTGCACTAAGACTAAGCGAACATGTTTTACATCAAAGAGAAAACTGCATCCATTAATCTATTTTGCTATTGGCGGAACAAATATCCCGTAATAACTTTATAAAATGCACGTTTTCGTATGGACATAACTTTTAACGTGGTTTTCTTTGTAAATTACGGAGAACAGAGCAAAAGTTTAGTAATCCTATCGAGTAATGAATAAAGTTAAATATCGAAAATTGAAACAAAACTGTGATACTGGAAGCTGACTGTCATAACTATGGGGGAACCAGCTAACTGTATAAAAATTTTGGATAACGAAAGAAATGATAATGAATTTATTTCCAAAATTAAATTTGTAAAGGAAGGTACAAATGTTTTTTTTTATATTAACCAACTCATGGTTGTAGGTCAGTCACAAAAATTAAAAATAACTGTAGAAAATGTGTTGTTTTTAAGACTCATTGGGGATTTTAATCAACGTAATTATTGTATGACCACTTTAATACTTTATAATTGTATGACCACTTCAAGAATGAAAACGGGTAATGGAGAGTTGAAAAAATCCTCCAAAATAAGAAAAAGAAGGAAATTTTTGAACAAAAATAAAATTTGCCAAAGTTTATAAAGAAAAAAACATAGCATCAATGTAGTAATAAAACTTGGCCATCCTTTGTATTCAAATTTAGCACTTCGAAGTATGTTATTCAATTCTTCTCTAAGGTTTTATTATTTAACGAAAAATCTCACTTGTAGTACGTCTCTTCCGTAATTTAAATATTTTTTTCTTTTGTATGTGTGACATCATTAGTAACCCACTCTGTCGTACCTTAAACTTTCTGTTTCTAAATTTCTTTGTGACCTGAAAAATTAAAAAAAGTTGAAACACTTTTTTTATTTCTCAATCGTTTTATTTAACAAAATTATTTTAAAATCTATTTTAAAATATTTTAAAAATAATTTTAAATCTATTCTAGAACATTTGTAAAATAATTGTTAATTAATAATAAATGTAGTTGTTTTCTTCTGTTTTAAAAACTTTCTTGTGATTTACTCTAAAACGACAAACAATGAAAATTGCAAAAAAAAAAAAAAAAAATAAAGGAGAAATATAGACCTCTTAAATGTGAAAAGCAGATGTTGGGAGTTGTTAACAACTTTCGGAATTTAATCCATAACTTTACTACTAAAATCATGGATGATGTTTGATCATGCTGATATCTATGCCGTACCAAAATGATAATCCAGGATTCTTTGGACTATAGTGTAATATAAGACAAAAATAGTGGTTGGGGTTTTGTATCAAAAAGTTTACAAATTCCGTCAATTTTTTTTTTGTTTCCTGTGTCTGGAAAATAAGACACACACATTACATGAGAAAATATCTTTACTTGAAATAGACAAAATAACCAAACAAATAATTTATGGCCATGAAGCATTCGAAAAGTGTCTTTGTTCATGTGACGAACAATCAGCTAATACAGGCTGATCCGGAATTCATGGTTCAAACATTGAGGGTTGGTACAGGACACCGTAACAATCAGTTATTGTGTGGGCGCAAAGTGACGCGGGGAGGCGTCTTGTTTATGCGACTGAGATGAGGAGCTGCTACACGTGCGCCTGAAACTCAACCTGGCGTCTTTGAACGTGTACGTGAGTCAGTCAGTCCACAGACGCTGTCGAGAGCGCATCACCGATCGTCAGGGAAGGAATACGACGAGCGAAATTGCTGAGGCGAAGTGACGGTGAGAGAGTAAAAGGAAGCGAATCGATGCAATGAAAGAAAATGTAATCAAGAGCTAATGAAAGTGTTTTTGACAAGTATTTATTTCTTTAGTTTCTTTCGAACAGTTTTGCGATTAAAAACAATCTTATAAATTTAAAATACCAAGTAAGACGAATAGTCACTAGAAATTTGAGTTGTGATAGTAAGAATAATAATAAAACGTGTTTTATATAATAGTAAGACTCAGTGTTTACTCGTACGTGAATTCAGTAGCGGATCTCTGAGAGGGGTTTTACCCCCACCCCTATTGGATCTAAACTTTGAACGGATAATATTGCAATTGATAAAATGTATATTTATCCTTTAATGTGTATTTGCCATTTTCAACAATTAATAAATTTTGTTACTAATAAATGATGATAATATTTATAATAATATTTACAATAATATTTATAATAATGTTTATAATGATATGTATATAATTTAACCTTGATTAAGGCCTCGATCCGCCTCTGCGTTAGTAGATACAAAAAGTGAAATAATGAGGACTAATGATAAAAATAGTAAAACTGTTAAGTGCTTTATTCTTCCGGGAAAACGTTACACGTCACTCATTCGGCGTTTCGTGAATATACAGAAAACTGAAGTGAAGGAGGCCACGTGATCAAACCACGTGATCAAACTTATACTTAACGTATGATAAATTAAAAGTCGTTTTTATGTTGTTCATTGTTTTAATGTTAGAACGCTTTTTCGTCACTAACGTACACTGAAAAATACATCCATAGTATCCTATCCATCCAATTTTACATATTCATAGTATTCTAAAAAACAACAACATTTCCCCAATAAATCAAGAAATCCCTGAACTTCATTCCCCTCTCATGAAACTACCCTTCAAATTCCTTCCCTCTCACCCCACCCCCCCAACTCTCCAGGGCACTGCACCCCACTCCCAACAGTTAAAAACCCAGAGAAATTCTTTTCCGTCTTCAGCCGTCGGTTCCTGGAAAACTCCGACAGCCCCTTTCCCCCCCCCCCACCCCCACTTGCAACCCCCCCCCTCACTCACTTTCCATATAATGACCTCCGTTCGGCGTACTCTGCGCATTCGCCAAAAATATTCCTCAACACTCAGGTTGGTAATTTTGTCGGTTTGCTCACTCTGTATTTGTTTTCTTCTATTCACTTGTCATTGTTGTTTTCTTTATTTCAATAAGTTTTACACTTCTTTTGATGCTGTTTTTATAGCTCAATTATTGTATACTTTCAGTGTACGTTACTGACGATGGCTGCTATGCAGCCGGAAAACATTAAAACAATTTCAGCCGGAAAACATTTTTCTAACATTAAAACAATGAGCAACATACAAACGACTTTTAATTTATCATTCTTCGATAATGTTGCTAACGCTCCACAATTACCAAGTATACTAAACGTAATTAACACGATGGAATTTCTCAATAATTAAAGTACGAGCACTTACCGACGAAAGAGTAGGCGCACCGAACAGGATTGATTGGTATTTGTGTATTGATGAGAGTTTATGAATTGGTACCTTCCGACTAGAGCACTAGAAGTACAGGTATTCGCATGTGCCATATGGAGTCATAATAATATGGAGGCACACCACTTGCCAGCATGCGAATCGCGCCACTTTAATTTTGAGAATTTGTCACTTCTTCATAAGTTTCTCAAGAAAAAAAAGTATTGTAATTAAATTGTGAATAGTTTCTGGGTCTGACAGTGATACGGAAGTATTTCAATTGACTTTTTTAAGTTCATATATTCGCGTGAATTTGTGTCAATTCTGAACCAAGGAAATTCCTTTAGCAAATGCAATAAAATCAATAAAATTCTTTACCAAATGTAATTCAGTATATGAGACAAACTTTATATAATTGTTATAGTGTATTGTTATATTACACTAAGTAGTAGTTTGTCATTATTATACAGTTATAATCGTATATTTATCCATTTCATGTTGAAAATTTGAATTGGCATTGAGAATATTTAACAAAATAATGATTCTGTAACAGTTATACTATACTCATGTATAAATTTCAATACGATTTACAGTAATTTTATCAAAATGTATTCAAATGTGTACTTTGCCTATTTCTCAACAGATATCCGCACATAAATCCGACGATACTGTAATGATTATTTATATGTGGACACTAATGTAAACCACGTCACATTAAATACCCTTTTTTATACTGCACTTCCTTCATTAACAGTAAAATTAATGTAAAATATTTTTTCAAGGCGCGATCCACTTGCATTTCCTTCAAGGGTGCCAGCTTCGGTAGATCGAATATGGCGCATGCGAATTCTTGGACTTACAGGGCCTTACTTCTAACACTATAACTCGAACATCCGGCGATAATGGCACCCGTGTCACTCTTCGTCACATTGCACCAAACCCCTCCGTAACGTGACGTCATAAAACGACCTGTCGCGTCCCATGAAAAAGATGAAAAAGAAAGTAATTAAAAATAGGATACAATTCCCTGTTTACGTAAGAAAATTATAAAGGTCGATGGTGCGTAAGGGGTTATAAGGGGTTATTTTCATTGTGTGAAAATTTGCGTCGAGTGAGAACATTTGGAACATATCAAATGTAACGTCACGCGATCTAGAATACCCCCTGCCCCCCCCCCTAATCACGTCTCTCCAACTCCCCACCGTGACGTAGTTTATGGACGATCCCTCGATGTATTCGATCGCGAAATTCTTCTCTCAAAACTGCACTCGTGAGTTGGCGCATCAGAGGCTAACTTCCTACTTGAAAGATAGGCAGCTGTAAGTTGAAATTTCCCCCTTTGAAAATAAAGTATGTCAATATTACCTTTGAGAAATAGAACCTCTTACATGCGGAGTTCCTCAAGGTTCCATTTTACGCCCTATCCTCTTTTTATTGTACGTAAATGATATGTCATCCACCGCGCTCGATTGCAAAATGGTTCTCTTTGCTGATGGCAAAAATCTACTATGCAAACATGTCAATGCGCAAAATGCTCTATCTAACCTCTCGTCTTGTTTTCATTCGAATCGTCTCATCGTTAATACTGATAAAACAGTATCCATGTCATTTCACAATAGTGTAACGAAATCTCTTCCTCCTACATCCCTTTCGCTAAACGGAACCCAAATAAAATCAGTCAAGATCACACAAATTTTAGGCCTTCATATTCTTGACAACCTCAAATGGAATTGCCATATTGATAATTTGAATTCCAAACTAAGCAAACTATTCTGTGCATTCCGAATTTTAGCCAGCATTGTTAGTCAACACGTTTCTCGCTGCGTGTATTTTGCAAATGTATATTCTCATTTACGGTACGGCATTAAACTGACATAATATAGTAAAATGCTAAAATCTTGGCTATTAAGGACATCTGATATTAGCTACAGCAAGGTAATAAGTTAAATATATTAATATATTACAAATAATCATTTAAAATAAATTGTTCCGTCATTTACACTAAATATAAATTAATTTGGCTTGAATTGTCATCTCTTTATTGCATCGACGAATGTAAGCACGTTTATATCTGTATTCTATTTATACACATAAGTTTTATAGAAGGAAGATTTTGTTTGTTTGTTTTTCTCATACTACAAATTAATGTCATTCTTAGTCATTCCTAAATAAATTAATTAATTTAAACGTGTCTTGTAGTTACTCTTTATCGGTATATTATTCAAGAAAGTTTGGTTTTGTTAATTAGCCTAATAGATTGAAGTTAATTTCCATGCAGACGTCACAGATAGCGACATGTTGACTGCAAAGAAATTTACTGGTGAAACGGACTCATTATTTTTTTGTTGCCATAAAATTATGTTTTATTCGTGTAACTGACCTACTTCTGGATATCGGTCAGTATTCCTACAAGTTTAAACTGTATCTTCTTTTGTGAATGTGATGATGGAAATAAATTATTATATTATTATATTATCTTCTGGGGTCAATCCACTCAGAGCATCCAAACTTTTAGAATTAGAAAGAGACTAGTTCGGATTATATGTAAATCTCATCCCCGAAATTCATGTAAACCTTTATTTAGAGAATCAAATATTCTCCCTCTCCCTTGCATATACATTTATGAAGTAGTCGTGTTTGTTAAGGCAGAACAATTAAAATCCCACCCCTGCTTTTAAAATAAATAGTCTATTAAACAAACACAACACTCGTAATAAGGCGTGTCAACAACTCTTCGCCAAAGAAGCCCTTATAATTCAGGAATAATTTTGTATAATTCCCTTCCAAAAAATGTAAAAGATATAAATAAATTGATCTCTTTAAATCCGCGGTTTAAAACTTTTTAATATGCTATTGTTTCTATAATGTGAAATAATTTACAGATTTTAATGAGAGTTTCTATTTCCTAATAAATATTGTTTTCTACATGAGTTCGGATGATGTAACTGATGTTAATATCTCTTATACTTTATCACGCCATTGTTATAATACTATAGATACTGATTAAATTCCTTTCTCATGCGAGTTGTTTTCGCTACTTTTTGTTTTTAATAGTTTATTTCTAACTGTACGCAACATTATCTCTGTAGCCCCTTTCATCCCGGCCCGGGTTTTTCTCCATATTTTCCTCTGGATAATGGCGGATTTTCCTTGGTTGGGAATGTCATGAATACTTTCATTTTATTAATCTCGAATTTTTTTTCTTCACTAATATCTACAATTTATTTTGAAGAAATAATGGATAACAGTACTAATTTATTTAATAATTTCTTTTGTAAGTATTAAATTCGTCATTGCCCATGTGAATTGATGGAATGGTCACTTGCTTGTTTCTGGAGATTAACTAATTTTTTATGCCCAGGTGGTCATACGCAGTTTGCAACTGATTTTTTGATAAAGTTTATTATTTATAATAATAAAGTTTATTATTTATTGTTTTTTAACCGAATGTTCACCGGTATGCCAACCGGTTCAAATTAAGGAAAGGAGGAAAGAAATATTCCCATTTACGAGAAAACGATTAAATTAATTTTCCCCTTCTTGATTATCAGTCGTTTCTAAATGAATTATAAGAGTTCTTGACACGCCTTATTACGAGTGTTGTGTTCCTGAACTAGAAGACTATTTCTTCTAAAGCAGGGGTGGGATTTTAATTGTTCTGCCTTAACAAACACGACTACTTCATAAATGTATATGCAAGGGAGAGGGAGAATATTTGATTCTCTAAATAAAGGTTTACATGAATTTCGGGGATGAGATTTACATATAATCCGAACTAGTCTCTTTCTAATTCTAAAAGTTTGGATGCTCTGAGTGGGTTGACCCCAGAAGATAATATAATAATATAATAATTTATTTCCATCATCACATTCACAAAAGAAGATACAGTTTAAACTTGTAGGAATACTGACCGATATCCAGAAGTAGGTCAGTTACACGAATAAAATATAATAGTATGGCAACAAAAAATAATGAGAGCATTTCACTAGTGTCGTCTCGATCATGAATGACTTTAGCGTACCCATAGTCCATCGTGTGTACGTACTACTACTGCACCGGTGCAGGGAGCAGCCTCGTCCCTTGGTTGAGCGGCGCGCCGCTAGATGTCGGGGCAGCTCCCGCGCTGAATCATGTTGGCGGTTGGGGATGCGGGAGGACGGAGTCGCGCGGCGGCGGCGGCGACGGGCGACGGCGGTAGGGCAGCTGTTTTCTTCAGTGCGAGCGCGGGCTCCGAGTCGGTAGGATCCTGCGTGTGACGGAAGCGGCGGCGACGGCGACGACGGTGTCTTGTGTGACAAGGGGGGTGGGGGCGGGGGCAAGCAGTGCGTCCGTTGAGTAAGTACCCCGCGATTGCGACGAAGGAAAGAAAGTTCGGATTTCTGTTAAAAAGAAAGGCGTCGTATTAAGTGACACGGGGTCCGTTGAACCAGTCGGCGGGAGCAGGCACTAGCTGTCCTCCCAAACGCGTGGTCGTTGTTGTTACTGCTTTTCTTCTTCTTCTGTTGAGAGGAGGAGTGAGTATGAGTGTGTTGGTGTGTGGCTGGCTGTCCGTGAGGCTATTTCTGTAAGAAGCGTCGTCGTTCGGAGTTAGTGCAACGTTGCCGAATTGTGCGAGTGGAGTTTTTGAAAAAGAAGAAGAAGAAAACTTACTTCCAAAGCGACCATGCCGTCCAAGAAGCAATACAACTTGGTACAGAATGATGACTACGACACCCGAATACCCTTGCACCCGGAAGAGGCGTTCCACCACGGTATCACCTTTCAAGCCAAGGTGAGTTGTCGTCTTCTTCTTCTTATGACGTTAGCCTAGGACCAACCAGAGTCCAACGCCGACTTGCTTCATCTTTATTTTTTTTTACAATGACATTGCTATGTTGTAGCTCAGAAAAAAAAAGTGTTTGTTAAGATTCTTTGTCCCCTGTAAGGTGAGTACTTTGATTACTATCATTTCGAGAATTTCAACTCAATCTCCTACAGTTCAAACCATCTTTCTTCTGTGATTTGTTAATACAGGTTCGTGTGATTGTGATATAAGAAATTTGGTTTCATTAATAATAAAAACGTGAAGAGATGAGATGAATCCGATATTAGAGAGGGTTTCATTGAATTATTACTTGTCCAGAGTGTGTGCTTATTGCTAAAATAGTTGTGCATAAAGCATAGTATGCGCGGGAAATCTTCGCGCCGGCACTTGCGGCCGGATGGGAGGGGAAGAAGAACGCCAGGAGGCAGGTGTGCGAATGCCCAAGAGGATGGACGCACTGCTTATGGGGGTCTCCTGTGGAACCGGTTGTGTACATCACGGCTGAGCTTAGACGGAATATCTTTGATTTATTTTTTAATAATTTTTTCTACAAAAGTGAGAATATAGGTAGTAGAAAGTAAAGGGGGATGGTGGCAAAGTGTTACCAGAGTTTACTCGAAGGTTATTTGACCAAATAGTAAGTTTCCGAAAGGGAAAATCTCAACACAGTGATACGAATAAGGTGACATGATAAATGTTTTAAATGACGAATTCTGACTTAAAAGCCAGCTGTCAAATATTTTGACGAAAAATTATTTTTGAACAAGAGCATTCAAAATAGAAATGATAATGATTTCAATTATAGTTATTTGTACAATCTCAATGAACATCATCCAAAATGGAGGATTCAAAATCTCTTGATCGTATTTAAGAAGCATTTGCTTCCACCTCGCACTTACGTACATTGGCACAATTCCCGGTCTATTAAACTGTTAATGATATCTCACTTGTACATTTCTTCGAATTGCCTCGAAAATGATCATAGGAACTGTTATTATAGAGGTATTACTCAGTTTTCAACTTGAATGAAATAAATTATCTTCGAAAAATCGTGGTTTACAGCATGGAAAGGGGTGACGAAAAGTTTATGGTGAACTTGGAAGTGACAAATCCAGGTGCTACAAAACAACTCTTAAGTTTTATTTTGAGACATAAAATTGTAATCATATTTAGATGAGGAAGAGGATCCAGCTACTGAATTTGGGTGGGGGAGAAACTTTGTCAACTTCGCCCCTCCCCCGATAGTTTCGTCTTCCGAGGAATCACCCCTTTTTGTTAATATTGGAAATAAAATAAACGTATGGCAGCGGAAGTATTTATTTGCTTTTCAGTCTTGTACTTGCATTTGCGTGATTCTTTTGAAATGCACTTCTGTATAGAATAACATTGGCGCTGCATATAGATATCCTTTACCATACGGGACGAAATGCAATAGAAAGGATAAGTAGGGACAAGAAATGTAAATCCCAGTGATGTTAATTGGGAACAGGGTTCTAGATGTTGTAAATCATCCGGAAACTCAGATTGTTAATCTTTATATCGCCACAAATTACAAATTGGACTTAAGTTTATTATTCATTTGATAATTATAATTTCGTTGCACAAGTGTCTGTTCCGGAAGTAAATATGCTGGACAGATGCGTTCGCTGTCCCCATCGTTGGCAAATGCCTTAAATGTAGAGGCCAGTTACGAGAAGCTATTGCGATTCGACGCGTGTGTGTCGTTGGAGTTTCCCCGCGCTAGACGAGTGGATGGATGAGCAGCGTCTGGGTGTGTCGCCATACGCTCATTGTCTTCCACTCATTTCGTAGGTGTCACTTTTCTCGTGCACTGGCTTCTTCTAGGAAAGCGATGATTATGTGCCGCACATACCTCATTCATTTCGCTGAGTTCACAGCTAGAGCGTCTCATGAGTCATCGTGGGTGTCGCGAGGAGCATTTATTTTCTTTCTGCATTTGTAGCCGAAATAAATCGAGGTGAATCGATAATTTACAAGCAACGTTTCTACAGCGACTCTGTGGTACGGGAGCCTCCCATCCCTCAAATTAAATAAATAGAATGTATGCGAAGTAATGGATCGTCTTTGTCTATAAACAACATCGCTAATTTTCATTTCAACAACTAATTTCATGTTATAATAATTCCGTATTTGATTGAGATTTCCTCTTCCATTGAGCTTATGATGACATACATCCCTAGCGTTAATTACTCCCGTCTTGTGGGACCCTCCCACTCCGCCCTGAGGGAACGTTGACCGGTTTCACCGCTGCGATGCAGTAGCCCTTCACTTCAAGAAGCACCCAACGAATCGCTACACTACGCTCACTGTGTGTCTGTGAGACCTACAACCAGAGCAAACCAGAGTGTCGCAGTTGCGTATAGTTAGTGAGATAGGGCTCACTTAACCTTGATAGTACTATCGATAGTTTCCGAAAGTCTGAACTATCGAAACTTCGATATATTCAAAATACTATCGATTGCATTTGTCGTGTCTACTATTCTACAACTTTTGTCGTGTATACTACAAGTTACTACCGAAACCTTGAAAAATGTAATAGAATTTGGGAAATAAAATGATTTTCAATATATAGTAAATTAATGTAATTTTTTACACAAATACTATTCCGGTATGCATAATTCCACTTTATCTCTGTAATTTGTTCGTTTTTCGTTGAAAGTTGTAGTGAAAGAATTTAGTTGCTTCAAGTTTAAATCCTGTCACTCAAATGTTGCAGTTGTGGTACAAATAAACACTATGTTTCGTTTCGTGCCGGTCCTAGATGCCCGTGTGTCGTGAAAGTGTATAAAATATACTGTCTTGTACACAATGCGTTATAATAAAAAAAATGGTCGTTGATCATATTTTAAGTCTCCACATTACACAGGAGGAACAAAAAATTGGAGTTTTACTGGACCAAAACGCAAAAATATCTATAAGGTAAATTTTTTTTATATTTTAGTCAAACACAAATAAACCTAGCACCAAACGGTCCACGTTCTAACACTGTATTCACTCGTCAAATAAGAAACTATGTTTGAAAAGTATTTTTCATTCGTAACCTAGAGACGTTTTTTTCTTCTAAAAAAATCCTGAAATGGCATTTAGCACTCTACATTCAAAAACTTCATTAACGATAGCAATCGATAGCACATAGAAAAACTAAATTTAGCAAAAGCCTCATAGTAGTATTTGTAAATGGGAAATGTAGCCAGGGGCGGATCTATGGACCTGAACTCTTAACAGATAGAATTGAAGTTAATAAATGGCATACTTTGTAAAAGTGTTACCAGATTAATGATTATTAGTTACAGTTGTTATTACTAATATAATTATTATTGTTATTAATTTCATTAATCTGGTATTTATAATACCGTATCTCTAGGCTTTGTCTAGGGGCGTGTTTATTGTAACAATAAATCGTGAATATAGTGTTTTTTTTTCAACTCTTATGATTTTTAAACACTATACTCAGAATAATCTATAGTTCGATAATAACTTGTACATGTAAATTTACAAACATATTTGCCTTAAATTACAAACATATTGACATTATATATGTATTATAACTCGCAGCTAACTTTTTATCTTATCTAGGGACTTTTGCTGAATTATTTTTGAATCCGTCTCTGCCTTAGGGCCCTTGATCGGAATTGATGGAATACGTCCCTTGCTAGCTTCCGGAGAGTAAATTAGTTTATTGTCCTCCACGTGGTCATACGCAGTTTGTACTGTTTTTTGACAATAAATTTATTATTATTACAGATAACTTTAATAAATAATTGTTATTGTCATTAATAATATCAAATTGTTAATTATTTATTTGGTGCGTTTTAATTAAAGGTAATATTTATAAAATTTGTGTTGTAAAACCATAATTATGAAACAAAAATGCTCCCCGGTTAGACCTCTACTGCGGTCTACATCCATCACTGAATGTGGTGGCTTAGTGCCATTGAATCTTTTCTAGGAAGTGGGTGGTGGAGACTATTGTTAGGAGACGGACTGCTTAGCAGGGTTTACCAACAACTTGGCCCGCGTGTGTAAGGGGTGATGGGTTAAAAACGTTAGTTAGTAATAGTTACTGATACAGAAGAAAGAACGTTCGCTTTTTAATTGTCACAGGTACATGAACTGGGAGATAAATGTGAAAAGCTACGATTTTTTTTTCGGTGACGAGCTAGAACTCTACCACCCGAGCCCTCTTGTGCGCGCGCGCGTCATGGAGTCAGCAGCTTCAACTCGCGCCGGATGCGTTTTCTTCTCGTAGTCGCTTTCCTGGAATGCGACCGCGACGCCGCCTGCCGTCGATCCGTGCATTTACATTCCCTGAATATCGCGTTGCGCTCCCCCCCCCCTCCTCCTCTGGAACGATGGGCATCCGGGGCGGAACACGTTTCATCTGGAGCGTCTCTCAAGTGCAGCAGCGATGTGACATGAACAGCTTTTTTTCATCTAGGTGGACATATTGTTTCCTCCATTCCCCCTCCAACTAAGTACACATTTCAACTCAGCTAGTCTTCCTTTAGATACTTGGATGGCAAATCAGGTAGTAATAATAATAAATTTATTGTCAAAAACAATACAAACTGCGTATGACCACGTGGAGGACAATAAACTAATTTACTCTCCGGAAGCAAGCAAGGGACGTATTCCATCAATTCCGATCAAGGGCCCTAAGGCAGAGGCGGATTCAAAAAAATTTCAGCAAAAGTTCCTAGATAAGATAAAAAGTTAGCTGCGAGTTATAATACTAATAGAAGCTGCGAGTTATAATACTAATAGAATGTCAATATGTTTGTAATTTAAGGCAAATATGTTTGTAAATTTACATGTACAAGTTATTATCGAACTATAGATTATTCTGAGTATAGTGTTTAAAAATCATGAGAATTGAAATAACACTAAACTCACGATTTATTGTTACAATAAACATGCCCCTAGACAAAGCCTAGAGAACCTGTATAAGAAATCCGCCTCTACCCGAAGGAAAACCGGAGCAAAACTCAAGTCCAGTACTCACGTAAGAAGAATTAAATCTCTAAAGGATATGAAATCGGCAAAAATAAATAAATAAGAGTAACATGTTCTTATTGTGATTTCAACATGAAAAAATCTCCCTTTAAATGAAATAATTGCAATTATAATTGACGTTAAAATACTTTGCATCTTATGGAGAAAAAAAACTTATTTTCTTAAAAAAAAAGATCAACCTTTGATTCACGAAAGTGATGAAAGTACACTTGAGAAAGATATTGCACTTTTCCCTTTGGGGTGAGACGAGGCTCTCGGCCGCTTGCGCACTTTTACACGCTGTTATGTGTTTGGCTTAAGTTAAGGAGTTGGTCCAACAAGGGTTCGAAAAAATAACTTATGCCATAATACTACAAATATTATTGCGGTTCCGAAAATATAAGCCGTATTCATCGCTCTTCATATTTACGGTAGTTATAAAGAAATATTGTTCCGCACTATTTCCTTTTCTCCGCCACCGTTTATGTTAGTATGTTAGGGTATGTTAATTATAATATGGCTCGCGACAGAGAGCCATGAACAATTATAAACAATTGTTTGGTCACAGTCGGCGACGTTAGGTTTGTTAGACTAGGCGATTTAGTTTTAAGAAAATATGTTGTAAGTGTGAAGATGGAGGCGATGGTGGAGGTAGCAGCACTCGCGGAAGGATATACGAAGAATGGGGGTATTTTTCTACGGCTTTGGACCGAAAGGTAGAATTGGTCCAAATCTTGTTTTTTTTTCTTCATTATTATTCATATTGTTATGTTTTAAAACGATTAGAATACAAATAGAGAAAACAATTATATACGTCTGAGTGATTCGACTAATCCCATTTCGAGTGCTGATTCCATTTCTCCGATGGAAAATTTTATTTGTAATAAGTTATGTTTATGTAAAGTTAGTATCAACTAAGAATTCGAAATTATAAATTTTACCAGCAGTAGGGTTTGACTCTTGAGTTTACATTTGAACAAAAAAATCAAGTTTTACTTGACCGGAAGTTGACATGCTTTCTCGAAAATATACGCATGTTCAAATAAATGTATTTCAACAAATGTACTTGAAATGATATATAATGACTGCCGAAAGCCTTTGTGTGTTTTTTTATGTTTTGTGTTTATTTAAATTTGTTGCTCGGAGTTTGTTCCCCACGAGCAATGGACTTGAGTCATCCTGCCACGAAACGGTTCTTCAGTGTTTTACCTACGTTGTATTAATCTTTAAATAAGTTTTATACACGTCACAGAATGTATTGTAATAGTGGAAAGTTTCGATCGCCTTTTGGAATTCTTTGATATTGTCTGTTTTACTTCGGGTTGCGCTTTCTTCTGGTTGTTACTTCTTCCACACGCAGTTAATGAGACCATTACAATAACTTTTATGCTTAATTGGTTTAAAAAGTTGAAGAGAAGGGGTGTGTACATGGGACAAGAATGGAATAAAAGCTGATAGAGACTAAAGAAGTATTTGCGTTGTTTGAAGAATAAATAAAACATATAATGTCAATACGGAATGCAATTAAGAAGAGTTCGAAGATTGTTCATTACCTCCTCGAAGAGACGGTAACTCTCTTGAATTGGCGACGCAGAATAAGAAAATAAAACCACAAGATAGAGATGAAACAGAAGTGGAAAAGAAAGAGTGTACAGATCGAAAAAAACTGATTGTGAAGAATAAAGATTGTAAGCCCTGATAATGGCCTGGTGGCTAAGGTACCTGGTGGTTAAATTAGCAACTAAAAAAATAACTTTTTTGGAAATACGAAGTTAGTTCGGAGTAGAACCGAAAAATTCAAACGGCGAAAAGACGCGAGCTAATTTCAGTTAGAGGAGTCCTCTCACTTCGGATAATTATACGTATATAATTTCCTACAATTGTTCTGTCAAATCACTTTCGAATTAAATGCACCAAATTTATGTAACACTTTTTTTGTCGAACGTGAGGATAAGATATTGCATATTATTTATTTACATATTGTGTATATTAATTAAAGTAAATTAATGTGAGCTCTTTACACCAGATCTAGATTGCTCTCGTTTTAATCGGATATTGTTTTCGTCTAAAACCTTTTTTCCAATTTTATTTTAATTGATGTCCAGTTCTTTTTTTAATATTACTGTGAATGTGGTTGAAAGCATTGAAATATTTTTAGTGAATTCACGCATTCACTTGACAAAAACTTGTTTTCGCGATGAAAAAAGTAAGATCTATTTTCTGCGCCAAAGTCATTTGCGAATTCCTGTTTGCTGACATCCTTCTTAAAAATTCTCTCGAAATTGCGACAAAACAAATCGTCCGGAAATTGCGTTCGTTCGCTCTGGGGATTCGCTCACGATGTGTTTTGGTATTCGCTCTTCTGGGAACGTAACTCACATGAACCGCGTTTCTCTCTGGAATGTCGACCCACGCGACGGCGCGCGCGTTTTTCTTTAGTCGCTTCAACATCGTGACGCGTTTATATCCTCGCGGATTTCATCTCGTTTCTCTTTTGATAAATAGGAGTGGGAATTATCTACACAAATGGTTACTAACGCAATTGCTTGTATTGTGTTCTACCTGAACTTAAAATAATAATATAATTAATGAATAATTTTGTTTATGAATATAATAAAACAATAATTCCGAAATAATTATATTACGGATAATACATAAAAAATGTAATTTCTAGAACAATGAAGAATCTTAGGAGGTCTGAAAAATTGTTGAATCTGACATTTTCCTCCGGTTAGGTCAGGTCTGGTCATTTGGAGTGTTTAACGAGTACAAACAATTAGAAACTCACGACCTTTTATGGACTTCGAATAAAATTTATATTTTCTGTGAAGAGCTCGCTACAAAAATACAAAAAATAAATATAAATATTATTCAAAGACCATAAAAGGTCGTGATATTTTATTTGTTTATTTCAATAGATTATATAATGGACGTTAATAGTAGAATTTTACGTGTACAATAACGGATTGCAGAATGAAACACAAGAGTAAACGGGCGCTGAGCTGTTGAGGTTCTTCTTGAAGTATCCCAGTGGGTCAATTGAAAATCTATTTTGGGGGAGGGGGTCATAGATCGCATGACGTAACATGTGAACGATCCCTTTAGTAAATTCTCATCTCTAGTTCCAGCATACATCAAATTCATCTGACATTTGAGTACAAATATTTATAATTTTGCGTCATGATACAATACAGTCAGTGATGCATTCTTATTCTATTGAAGTGTAAAATCCGAAGCAACGCAAAGTGAATTAGATGGTGATTCGCAGGGTCTGCGGATTACTCACCGACCTCGTGGTGAGCGGAATATTGCTTGTGACCTTCACCACGCTATGCCTCGAAGCATTAAGCGCATCTTACGAAGCAGCTAAACGGATACCTACTACACAAAACTTAGAGTATTCAATTCAATCTTATAGAAAATATCTTCCTAGAGAGATTTACTTATTTATTATAACGCGTCGTGATGCTGAGGGATGCGCGCCTTCGGATAGGGCTAAAGTGGCTCACGCCACAAATTAAAAAAAAATCGAAGTTCAGAAGTGAAATGTTTATTGCAGCCTGTAGAGG